>OX463755.1:104789070-105217759 GCA_949824845.1 Rhingia rostrata
GCCGCTGGAGCAGCCGTTGTCTTAAGTAGAGACCGAACTCATCTTCTTAGTCAAGCGAGTATTTGTTTTGACGATGTTCAAGCGAAACTGAAGAGTAAGCTATTGTTATGTCTTATATAATTTTTTTTAACGTTTGAATTATGACTAATAGATTCAAAATTGTTTTTGGTGAACCCGATCATACGTGGGCGTTGAACTCAAGTTTGGGGATTATAAAAGTTAAATATGTTTACATCTAATAAGAAAACCTAGACGTTTCGCGACGATTTAAGCGGCTTGGCATATGTAGTCATTGCAACGTAAGTCGTTAGTAACACACATACCGACCATTACATTCATGGCACCCCGTCCTTGCCCCTAGCAATACTCAGAACTCATAGAAATCCACGCCGTTGTTCCACAAGGAAGCATTATTGGCCCAAATCTATCTCTGCTCTTAACAAGAGATGTACCACCATCGTAGCTATTTTCGCAGACGATAAGGATATCCTCACAATGGATGAATCAGTCGAATCATCAACGGGAAAACTCCAAAGTGCTCCTAACAAATTATGCGAGTGGATAAATACTTGCCCTTAACAATACCAATTCAACGCTGTGAATTTGGCTTAAAAAAGATAAACAACCTTCCAGTTTTATTAACTCGGGACAAATACCATACGAAAAATACCGAGGCAAATATCTAGGAATCAACCAAGACGCAAAACTTGAGTGGAAGCCACACGTTAATAAAAAGCTCGATGAGCTCGAAACCAGCCAAAAAGAAATTTATTGGCTACTCTGAAGATACTAAGCGTATACAACAAACTTCTTCTGTATAAGCAAGTGCTAAAACTTTAGCTAATAGCTTTAGCTTTAGAGTTATACCAAACCAAGCAATATTGCTATACTGCATACATTCCAAATCAAAACTAAGCTAAGCTAACTTACTGAGCTAAGACCAATCGTGAATGCTCCATGGAATATAAGGAAAAGTTATATTCACAGAGTTCTAGGAATTGCTACCGTTATTAACAAAGTAGCAAATTTTGATCGTAAGCTTTGCGCTCGTATTGATGTTCAATGCTATAATGAAATAATCCATACTCTGGACGTGTCACAAACCTTGAGCGAATACTAATAAGACGATATGAGTAGGTGCGTAAAGCTTCCTAACACCTAATGGAAATAAATAGAGGAGCGCACGGCCAGTTCTCACAGTGGCTCTCTGAGGGATAAGGTTTAGCCCGTAGGCATTATATTGACAGATACTAATGACAATATTAGGCCAGAAATTATATGAATCGGGCATAACCAATGCAACGGACCATTCGTGCCGTTTGAAGATTCCCCACCTCCAGACGCAACCGAAAACGAGTGGTGGGTGCACGACTGGGTCGTACGCAACTTTCTCTTTCACAGCGCGTTAATTTGACGTTTTTAACAATAAAACATATAAATGATGTCGAAATGTGGTTATACGAACGTTTATTCCCTCATTGAAAGTAATCGGTGTCCATGTGAATAATAATGATTTTCCGTTATTGGCCAAAACTGAACATTCCGTTTAGAGATAATTGGCTCCAAGCCAATTATGTGGAACTTATGCAAACAGTAATAAAGGGTGATCCAAGTAGAGATACTTTTTTCAATAGCCTTTTTTGACGGATCACGTGTGCGTCGTGTCATGCTGTCATGTTATTTTTGTTTAGTATTATTTGGCATTTCATAATGGAAAGACTTACGCGTGAACAACGTTTACAAATTGTTCAACTTTATTATGAAAATTCACGTTCTGTGAGGAATGTGTTTCGTGCACTTCGCTCAACTTATGGTCAACATAATCGGCCTACTGAGCGTACTATTCGCAACACCATCACCCATTTTGAGACCCAGCATTCATTATTGGAGAAGACCGTAGAGAGTCGATTCGGCGCCGTTCACAGCAACTCGGAATGACGTATGGAATGACATGGCGCATTTTACGTCAAGATCTTAAATTGAAAGCGTACAAAATACAGCTTGTGCAACAACTGAAGCCGCTCGACCTTCCCAAGCGACATCGCTTCGCTCTATGGGCTCTTGAAAAGTTCCAAGAAGATCCGACGTTTTCGAGGCAAATTTTGTTTAGCGATGAGGCCCATTTCTGGCTCAATGGGTATGTAAACATTGTAGTTCGAGGGATTCCTTTGTTATTAAATTCCCTTCGTAACTCAAAGAAACAAATGTTGGCAAGAGTAGTTCTTCGATTTATTTTCGATGAGATGTCGTTGCTTGAGTTAATTGTGGAACATTTTTAATTGTTGAAGTTCTGTCCAAAATTGCCGCAAAATTGCCGTATTTGGGACGAAGAGCAACCTGAAAAGCCATGATAACCGACTATTTGATGCCTGAAATTGAAGGTCGTGATCTCGGCGACATTTGATTTCAGCAAGACGGCGCCACTTCCCACACATCGCATCAATCAATGGACTTATTGAGAGAACATTTCGGTGAGCACATAATTTCACGTTTTGGGCCGGTCGATTGGCCACCAAGATCGTGTGATATCACACCGTTAGACATTTTCCTGTGGGGATATGTAAAGTCAAAAGCTTATGCCGACAAACCCGCTTCGATTCAGGCCTTGGAGGAAAACATCACGCGTGTCATTCGCCAGTTACCAGTCGAAATGCTCGAACGAGTGATCGAAAATTGGACTCAACGGATGGACCATCTGCGACGTAGCAACGGCCAACATTTTATAGACATAATCTTCAAAAAATAAATGCCAAAGAATGTTCTTTCAAATGATAATAAACATTCTCCATTAAATTTGAATTTTCTGTGTTTTTTTCTTTAAAAAAGTAGGGAACCTCGAAATGGATCACCCATTAGCAGTATACAAATTAAGTTTCATTCAATTTGGCCAGATAGTTTGCGAGAAATTGACAATTTTTTTTAATATGACCTATATGCAAAAATCCGTTGTATGGATTTTCTCGAAAAAGCAGGGTATGCAGTTTTATTGGAACTATTATGTTTATAGCATATAAGAAGTTTAATCAAAATCGTTAGAGCCGTTTTCAAGCAAATTGCGATTATGTATGATTTTTGTATGTCAGGTGCCGGTAATAACATGGCTTAAAGCAAAAATAAAAGAAGAAGAAGAAAATCGGTCAAGTCGTTTAGGCTGGAGAGGCTTGTACGGACAGACGGACCGACGAACCGACGAACCGACGAACCGACGAACCTACGGACGGAATTCTAAAAACCAAGTTTTTGAGTTCCACTATCATCATAATGTTAGAATCAATATAATTCTCGAGATAGAAAATTTTCACGAAAACAATATCTTTCTCTTCATAAGAGAAAGTTACAAATTACGATGAAGCCGAGAGTACTTACTGTTCACGTATTGGAGTTCATTTACGCACTGGATAACAAAACTAAAAACGTAGTCTACCACAAAGCATTAAATTGACCTAACATGTAATTTCCCAACCCCTCTACATAACGTGTAAATATAGAATATTCATTCAGTCAATCATCGAAATAAGGGAGTCATCTATAATCGAGCGCAAGTGTTTGATCAAAAAAGCTTATTTCGGGTGAAGTCGTGAATGCTAGAAATTATTTTATTCAAAAAAGCAATGAAGAAGTTTACCAATTATAGCTAACGGGTGGTTAAATTTTAATGGCCAATGTTGAATGTGAACCACACCTAAACGTCAAGTTTTTTTCTGCATTTTTTTGACATTTCTCAATTTCAGACTCAATTTCAAACTCAATTTGAACCATGGAAAGATACACAATCGAGCAACGCGTTAAAGTTATTCAGAGGCTTATTATGAAAATGGGAGTTCAAATCAAAATGTATATCGTGCACTTCGTGATTTTTTCGGTCAATTTAATCGTGCAAACGTTCATAAAATCGGAAAAGTCGTGCAAAAATTTGAGCAAACCGGGTCTGTAGAAGATGTGAAAACACCAGTGCATGCTCGTACAGCTCGAATTGCAGAAAATATTACTCCTGTTCGCGATAGTGTTGTGTAGTGGTAATGTGTTCGTCTGTTGAGTGGAAGGTTGCGCGTTCAATCCCAACCAAAATCCATTTCACTTTTATTTAAAATAAATAAAAAAGGTCGGTGTAATACCTAAAAGTATGCACACCATCTTGAATTTCTTCAAATTTAACGAACACAAAAAAAAGTGACTCCCCGAAGCTAGTTCGGACACCACCCACGGAGTTAAGTCTCCACTACATCCAAAATATTTCCTATCACTCTCTTTCTTCCCCTTCTCTAACGCTCGTACTATGGTAACATATAAAGGGTATTCATAACCCCTTGAGTACGTGTAAATTATAAAAAAAAAATTAAAAAATAGTGTGGCTGAAGAGCCGTCCATCTCATCTCGTCGTCGTGCCCAAAAATTGCTCCTCTCACGCTCGTCGTTGATGAACATTTTGCATAAAGACTTGCATTTACACGCTTACAAGGTGCAATTGACTCAAGAACTAAAGCCTCTTGACCATTTCAAGCGTCGTCAATGGTCAGAATGGTGGCAAGAAATGGCAACAGTGGATGATCAATTTGCGAAGAAAATCTTTTTCACCTCAGTAGACTCGTCAATAAGCAGAATTGCCGCATTTGGGCGAATGATATTCCAAGAGAGATTGTCGAAAAACCAATGCACCCACCAAAGGGTGACTGTTTGGTGTAGTTAATGGGCAGGCGGCATCTCCGGGCCGCTTTTTTACCAAAATGAGGCCGGTCAGCGGTTACTGTGAATGGTGTTCGCTCTCGTGAGATTATAACGAACTTTTTATGACCCGAATTGGAAGATATGGATGTGAACGATATGTGGTTTCAACAGAACGGTGCCACTTGTCACACAGCTAACGAAACAATGGCTCTTTTGCGCGACAAATTCAATGGCCGTGTTATCTCACGTGGTGGCGATATCAATTGGCCGCCAAGATCATGTGATTTGACACCGTTGCACTTCTTCCTTTGGGGTTATTTGAAAGAAAAGGTGTACGTCGATAAGCCAGGAACTATTCAAGAGCTAAAGGATGAGATAATTCGGCCGTTAAGGGCATTGAATCTCAATTATGCCTCAGCGTCATCGCTGGGACCATCGGATGGAGGTGTGCCGCCGAGGTCGCGGCGACCATTTGGCCGAGATTTTGTTCAATACATAATTGAACTATACCGATATTATCATAACAAAAAAAAGACAATAATTTCCTAAATAATTTGTGTGTTTATTCAAAATCAACATCGGCACTTAAAATTTAAATATTAGGAAAAATATTTATATATTTAGTTAAACTAAATATTAGACTTACTTTTTATGTTATTCGAAAATCTCGTGCAGACATATACAAGCTTAGTCTAGTTCAATCACGCACTCCTGAAGTTGTATTCCCGACGTTGTACTCGCGCACTTCCGACGTTTTACTCGCGCACTCCCGACATTTTACTCGCTATACCGGCGACGTATTCGCGGACGTACGGCGCGCGGTCTACTCGCGTTTGATGGAAACCTTTTTACTTGACTTCAACTGGGTTAAAACGGTTTATTTAGAAAATAAACTCAACACTCTGTTAGTGAAATGCAAACGATGGATATTTTATATGCAGAGATGTAGTGAGGACGCTTGTGCTAGTTGATGACTGACACCTGAAAATATTAAAACAATGTCGCAGTAATTCAATTAAATTGATTTAAATAATTATAAATTGATTGAGCTTAGTGCAAAATTGGTATAGTACGCGTAACCGTTTATATCGGGTGATTTTTTAAGAGTTAAGTTTTTCGGGTTGGCAGCACTGTTAGTAATGACGCCCAAACGTCATCTGTCAAAGTGAAAAGTTTGCAGTATACTCTGCCGTTTAATCATGGAAAGTCTTACAAACGAGCAACGATTGTAAATTATTGAAATTTATTATCAAAGATCGATCTCTGTGAAAAATGTGCACCGTTTGTTACGACCATATTGTAGTCGTCATAATCGACCTGGTGAATCAACAATTCGTGTTGTTGACACCAAATTTTGCACCAAATTTACTTTTTTGGACATTAAACCATCGACTCGCATGCGTACAGTGCATACCGAAGAGAATATTGCAGTCGTAGCGTCCAATGTTAATGAAGATCGTGAAATTTGGATTCGTCGCCGTTCTCAGCATTGGGAAAGTGTTACTCAACCACATGTAAAATTTTACGTGTCGATTTGGGTTTGAAAGCCTATAAAATTCAACTTGTGCAAGAATTGAAGCCGAATGACCCACCACAACGTCTAATTTAAGGCTAATGGGCATTAGAACAGCTCCATGAAAATCCCATGGAGGGTAAGTCTCCACTACATCCAAAATCTTTCCTATCCTCCCTTTCTTTCCCTTCTCTAACGCTCGTACTATGGTAACATATAAAGGGTATTCATAACCCCTTGAGTACGTGTAAATTATAAAAAAAAAAAAAAAAATATGTTCAGCGATGAGGGTCATTTCTGGATCAACGAATACGTAAATAAGCAAAATTGTCGCATCTGGAGTGATGAACAGCCACATGCCATACAAGAATTACCGATGCATCCCGAAAAAAACGAAAGTTTGGTGTGGTTTATGGGCTGTGGCATCATCGGTTCATTTTTCTTCAAAGACGACCGTGGAAGAAACGTTACCGTCAACGGCGACCAATATAGAGCCATGATACGCGCCTTTTTTTTGCCCCAGTTGGCTGAGTTGAACTTGGTTGACATGTGGTTTCATTAAGACGGTGCCACATGCCACATAGTTCGTGAAACAATGGAAATGTTGAGGGGTGAATTTGGTGAGCAGCTTATTTCTCGAAATGGCCCTGTGTATTGGCCGCCAAGATCATACGATTTAACGCATCTCGATTACTTCTAGTGGGGTTATGTTAAGTCGTTAGTCTATGTGGATAAGCCGAACACGACTGAAGGCTTACAGGATAACATAACATGCGTAATCCGTGGAATACAGGCCGAAACGCTTGGAAATTTTACGCAAAATTTGACCTTCCGAATGGACCGTTTGAAACGGAGCCGCGGACAACATTAACATGAAATTTTGAATATTTGATGCTAATTTGAGTGTTTTACTCCCTTACAAAATAAACGAAGCTTAAAAAATCACCCTTTTTTTGGTCCATGACTCAAGTAACGAAATCCACTTTCTTATGGGAACTTAGAACAAAATCAGAATTCTAAAGAGGGAACTTATTCTCAATAACAATTATTATAATAATTGAACAAAAATCTTGAAACTACCGTTAGTTATGAGACGCTTTTAACTTATTCTTATGGCACATTAAAGAGTACAATCGATTCGACATTTAAAAAAGGAGATAGGCTGTTTCTTTGGGCTAAGAAGGGAATTCAGTACAAAAACCTTCACTCGAACTAAATAATACGATTGGACACCATTACACCGGCTCGCAGAGTCTTCGATTCCCAGCCAGACGTCGGACGCAGTACAGAAAGACCTCACCTTATGTGGCGCGCACAAGTAGAAACCGACCTCAACCAGTTGGAATGCGCAACTGGAGACAGTTAGCTAAGGACCGGGCTAATTGGAGAGGCTTGTCGGTTGAGACCCAGGTTCATTCCGGACTGTAGCGCCACTTAAGTAAGTAAGTTGCCGAGCTTAATGCAACACAGATCTTAATGGGCTCGTTGTAAGAGAGACCTTTAAAGATCCCGGCTGTGAATGTAAATTAACTGATTGGTATCGAACGTAGAGCTAATCTATTCCAATTGTGAAAAAACCAAAATCCCGATGTGCTTATGGTTAACAAAACTTAGCTAAATCAGCATCATAATTTGACTAATAGAAATTACAATTTCGTAAGAAGAGACCGGCCCAATCTTTTTACAAAAAGGCATTTGTTATAAAGTCGTATAGTCGTGAAGTGCGCCGATTCCTTCTGCTGGAAGCCTGCGTCATGTTCATCATATCCGACTGTAATTGAAAGTGGCCTACGCACCGGAAGCACATCAGCCTACACTTTTTACAACAGAGCTCGGAAAACTGTTCGAATCTCTAAGACTGAACTCAGTGGAGTACTCTTAACTTCTGGCTGGAGATTTGAATGCCAAGATTGGGGAAATCAATTACAAAATCCACGGGGTATCCATCTATTGAATTGGACGGCCCACTACAATGTTGAATGTAGGATCGACCTTGTAGCCACAGACACTCCATAGTTTTCAAGAAGCATCTTTCTGGATCTTTTACTGCGAGACACAAGACTGACAGTAACTGGACGTACAAGGTCAATGCGCGCGCAACTGTTTATGGACGATCGAGTATGACAGTGACCACTGCGAACTCGCCTCAATATAGCTTCCGAACGAGCTTGTAACGTTGGGGGAGTATGTTTCTGTACATTCTTTCTTACAACTACGGTAAGATGCGCTGGCCACGCTTCACCAACTCCTTATCAAGGGAACTACGTTCGAATGTCATATCACCATCAAAAACAACAGAAACCTGATAAACAACGAAATGAACGAATACTTACAACAAATGGGCGAAACTATTCAAAGAACAATGGACAGGATGATACCAAAATACAAAGAACGTGACATAACGTACACGTTAACCATTGACGCACTGCACGGACAAAAAAGCGGACTTTTGACGAGACTTAACATCTTATAAAGATGACTGACGAACACACGCGACCTGGAGATTATTACACTGAAAACATCAACCAATTGATCAAGGACCAATATTTTGTTTCGGAATAATAGAATTCAGGCCGTAAATTCCAGCGACCCGAATGTTTCTACGAATCAATAAGATCTCTAGGCGGAAAGGTCAAAACGAGCTCCGGTGTAGTAAGCTCCATCAAACAACTGACAAAACAAACATACCTTTGACAGCAGGAATCGATCGAAGCGATTCTCCTCAGGAGAAAGACTTGGAAAACAAGTAAAAAACACCAACATTGGAAGAAAAGCAGGAGGATTTCTACGATTTTTGAACGAGACTGTAGAGTTTGCTATGATTATGTCTCCTATAAGTAATCTTCCTTAAGCGTTTGACTGCTGCCTAGTAAGGTCAAGGTTGTTTTTGGTGCTCCCGACCAAACGTGAGCGTTGAACCACATACTGTTGATCATTTTGGAAACTAGATTTTTAGCGACTGCAAATATGTCTTGGTTTTGCTTTTGACAAAAGACAGCATTATGTCTTGTTACCACAGAAATCCACTCTAATGGATTCAACATATTTGTTTAAATGTTGCGAGATCACAATTTAGTGAGCATAACATACTTTTGTCGTTTCAAGTCCACCCTCGAAAAAGAGAGACGTTAACCTAAAAACGATCTATCAAAACTAACTATCCAACCTATAGATATAAAAAGTAAAATGCTCACATTGGTAAAATAAGTTTTAAAATCGTGATCTAGCAATCTAACAACTGATCAAGCTAAGAAAAACAATCACCACCGAATCGTATTGTACATTTAGGCGCACTACCTAACGAACATAGACAACACATTCACCAGTATACTCTGAGGCACAAAACAATACAATCACCGACTCGACTCTATGCAATGTAACAACCACCACTACACATTCGCCAACATTGTTGATACTCGTGTATATATATGTAGAAATACTTGGTTGGAATGTTGAAGTCGTACGATGGTTATGTCAATACCATAGGAGAATGTGGATGTTATTAAGCCGCCCAAGTCGATTTTACAGGAAATACGACAACATGACAAACAGGAACAACTGTCCACACAAATGGAGAGGATATATAAAAATCGCGCCTTTCTCGGAATGCCTTGAATAACTTCTCCCTTGCACTTGTTTTACCATTTGCGCATGCGCAACATAACTCATAACCAATATTCTGTGTAATGTTCACTTCCAGATGGAATCATAACACATCACAAGCTCGTCACCATATCCTCAACCGGTCATTTGACAGGTTTAATCATCCATTTAGCTTATTGGTCATTGAACTACCACACAGTAGCCGGTAGCCCGATCCAAGTCGAGTGGTTAATCAGGTGCAGCAGGCAGCAGCAGCCACTATTACCATCATAAAATTGGTAGTTGCTGGACTGCGAGTGGGAACTAATTGTCCGGGAGCCCCCACCCACGGATCCGGTGCTGCACGGCGTTAGAGTACACGAACGTCTCACCTTGACCATGGTCGGCTTTTTCGCACTTTGTCTGTTCTCCACGGACAGATTCGGTTGAGTGCGGTAGGAATACGTGAACGATTACCACATTGCGCATAAAGTTGGCCAGTTTTATCGATCAGGGATTTCGTTTTTCCGATTTTATTCCCACCATAGCTGCAGTCTGGTGGCGGATGGATTTTCTATGAAAATGGAAAATTGGCGGGGACCATGAACCGAGACCGCCAGGCTTCGGAAAGTATATAAGTTTCAGAGGAGTTGGCAATCGAAACAAACAATCTCTTACAGTTTGATACAGTGTTTGTGAATTTACTGCTTTTGTGTTGTTTATTTTTTTAAAATTTAATCCACTCAACAAATTAAAGTCGAAAAAAGGTGATTTGGTTTTTTTTATGAGAGTGATGTCGTTTTTAATTTTGGGTGGAGTGCTTGATTTATGTGTGAGCTTCAGTGAAAGAGTTCGCTAGACAACTCTTTTATTCGTGGGGTGAATGGTTGTGCGAATTTCGAAGCTATGTCCCGTTGTAAAACAGATTTGTGGGATTTGCTGAATAATTTGGAAATTTAAAGAAAGTGAATGGCAGATCTGTAGTGAGTTGTGTAGATAGGATCAGATATCAAGGATAGGCATGGGATTTAGTTTCAAGATGAATATGCAAGACTAGTGAGGGTTTGATATTTACCAGAATTGTTCAGTGGGAAGTTCAGTGGACTTACAAGCTTCTTTGCTTGTGTCTTGCAATTATATATTGATTTATGATACCAACTTCACTAAGCGAATTACTGATTCATTTGGAGTCCCAAGACAAGGCCTCCTTTCATCTTCTGTGCTTATCTGGAATTATTTAGACGATTGTTATTTCCAGGGTCTTTAATTGTTTTGATTTATTTCTGTGGTGGACATTTGTGTTACGTTTGATCGTCATAAAGATGTCAAATAGTCAAATTATTTGCATACTTCCCTCGGGTGTGGCGAACTTTGAAGTGAAATAAGGCCTGAATTTGGCGTTATTTCCATATTTATAAGCCAATAAGGCCAAATTTGTCATTTTCGGCTTAATTTCGTTCAAAGAACCACCCAATATGATGTTGACAGACGTCTACTGACCTTAGTTTTCAATTCTTCTACAAATGTTGAAATGTGTTGAAATATATCTTCGAAAGTTCATTCATTGCAAACTCAAAATGTTGATATAAAATGCAAAAAAAAAGATTCGACCATTTTTTTTTCAAAATTTTGTGAAAGTAAGTACATTATTGGCTTTTTGTAGTCAATACTCATTTCAATTCTGAATCAAACACAAAAATCCGAATGGTTTTATGTCTTTTAGAAAAACGTAAAATTACTACAACTTTTTTTTTATATGGTGTAGTGTATGCGAATTGTAGAATGATTACAATGCTCTTGCCAATACAATCTTGTTAATTCACGATCACTATCTCGAGCGCATGTACACACAATGACACGTATGCAAGTAGAGAGAGAGCAATCGGTCGAACCACTCAAGCAGGTCAGTGGTCAGTCGATGCTCAGATATCTTGCGGTGTGGGTGCGTGCGTTGGCGAGCCGGTGAATAGAACATATGGCTTTTGTTTTTTATTATCTCAACTAGAGGATTAATGTTCATCTTTGGAAGAAAACTGCAACAATCCATTAAGCGTTACCCAGAATTCACCACGAGGAGGTAGACTTGCATTGCATTCCGCATCCAAGTCGATCAGCTTGTGAGTAAGTCAGAAGTGAGTTCAAAATAGAGAATTCAATTTTCAAAAATGGTATGTAAGTCTCGTCAATGAAGTCAGTATGTTACTTTTTTGGTGTTACTGTCGAGTTCATTGAGTTCGTGGTTGATGATGAGGAGTTTTTTTGGCGGCAAAACACCCTCTAAGTAGTAACTATTGATAGAACTTTAGTACACTTTTTTACATATCATAAAAATTCCCTGACTTGCGAGCCAAAGTCGTTCCTTGGCCAGTGCCACGCCCCCTTTAAAAAACGTAATTTTTTGCCAAACTGTAAGAAATTTTGAAGGAGCAATTGAATATAATATCTAGACAATCCTAATGCCTATATTACGTCTATACAAAGTTTTTTTTACCACGAACACATTTTTGTGGCGTTTTCAATAAAAACAAACGTTTTTCGGTAGAATTTTAAAATACTAGCGAGTTTTCCGTCGGAGCGGAGGATTTTCAGCAACGCATACTTCGTCGGAGGTTCAAATTCCATTCGAGGTATGTGTCATCGGAGAAAAAATCACTTCACTGCAATTCGTAAATAAATTCCGCAAAGAATTTGTGTCGGAGGAAATCCGGAAAAGAATTGAACTTAGCTGTCAAAAATTGGACGAAAAATGCACATAAACGCATTTCAACGCAAGTCACCGGTGTGCGTAACAAAATGTCGAAGAAATATTCCGAACAGCTGACAATTTTGCGTCACTTTTATTTTATCCTGTAAGGCTTCAATCGTGTTCGGCTTGTCCACATAGACTTACGACTTTACACAACCGCACAAGAAATAATCAAGAGGCGTTAAATCGCATGATCTCGGCGGCCAATTCACAGGGCCATTTCAAGAGATAAGCTGTTTACCAAATTCATCCTTCAACATTTCCATTGTTTCACGAACTATGTGGCATGTGGCACCGTCTTAATGAAACCACATGTCAACCAAGTTCAACTCAGCCAACTGGGGCAAAAAAAGGCGCGTATCATGGCTCTATATCGTTCGCCGTTGACGGTAACGTTTCTGCCACGGTCGTCTTTGAAGAAAAATGAACCGATGATGCCACAGCCCATAAACCACACCAAACTTTCGTTTTTTTCGGGATGCATCGGTAATTCTTGTATGGCATGTGGCTGTTCATCACTCCAGATGCGACAATTTTGCTTATTTACGTATCCGTTGAGCCAGAAATGAGCGTCATCGCTGACAAAATTTTTGATAAAACAAAGGATTTTCATTGAGCTGTTCTAAGGCCCATTCACCAAAAATCAGACGTTGTGGTAGGTAATTCGCCTTCAATTCTTGCAAAAGTTGAATTTTACAGGCTTTCAAACCCAAATCGACACGTAAAATTTTCCATGTGGTTGACTAACACATGCCCAATTTCTGAGAACGGCGATGAATTGACATTTCACGACATTCATTAACATTGGCCGCTACCACTGCAATATTCTCTTCGATAAGCACTGTACTGTACGCATGCAAGTCGATAGTTTGATGTCCAACAAGGTAAATTTGGTGATAACAGCACGAATTGTTGATTCACCAGGTCGATTATGACGACCAAAATATGGTCGGTGCACATTTTTCACAGAGCACAAAAAATTTCAATAATTTACAATCGTTGCTCGTTTGTAAATATTTCCATGATTATATGGCAGAGTATACTGAAAAAGTTTTCACTTTGACGAATGACGTTTGGACGCCATTACTAACAAGTGCTGCCAACTCTTAAAAAAATCAACCATAAACATTTCGTCCATACATCATTTTTTCCCTCAAATTCTTGGCGAAACAAATTTTATGCGACGTCTTCAAAGAACTAAACCCTTGGATTTAGCCTGATAATCACAAACCGCACTATAAATTGCGGATTTAGCAGGAGCTCTCAAAGGAAAGTTAGCTGCCAAAACATCTGTAAATAATTGTGATGGTTGTTTTAGTGAGTAAGACTCTAATATTACAGTGAGTACGAGCTCATAGTGTCTAATAAGATTTCCCACGAAAAATAAAACTTTAAAGAAACGCCCGACCTTATCTTCTTTGCAATACAATACAACAAAAACAAATTAAAGGGTCATCCCAGAGTGATCTGTGCACATCTGTGTTCGTTTTACGGACATTTGAATTGTCGCTTATTGGCTTCTTCAATATTCGCTTTCGAGACTTGGACGATTTGTAGTTTGCTCGAGATGTCAAGAAACATCAAAGCATGTTTTCGCCGAGTTCAAATGATGATTGATAGTACCCGGATGATATGTGAGATCATAATTTAGGCGTTGCTGCGGCTGGAAATCGAATCCAGACCTTCTGCGCGGCAGTTCATCGCACTAACCATAGCGCCACTGAGCCCGTCAGATCACATGCCCGGATCAAAAATCCCCATTCATCCAATCTGTTTATAGCGCTCATCAGTCATAGTTATGGTGGTGTCGTTGGCGTTTCCTCAAAATATAAGTGCCAATCACTTTTCCTCTTCAAATCGCGAACTAAACAGGCAAACGGCCCTTTGTCGGTCAAACTTTTGGGTATGAAATAATCCTCTCAGACAGTCAGGGAATGTCTTCAGGTTTTTCACCGACATCTACCGCAACTAACCTCTGCATGCCTCGTTGTCACCTCGATGATTGTGTACCCTTACGCACTTACTCGGTCTCAGAAGTTATATACTCATTCGAACGAGCAATACCAGGACAGCTCTTCTGGCGACATGGTGCAAATAAGCATTAACAATAATTCAGCGTTCCTAAGGTGTGTATGGCTCCATTGGTTGTTGTTAACAAATTCTCTAACTGTCTTAAACATAAGCCCGAAAGCACAATTAGAAATTTGACGCCATTTCTAAAAATTATTTCACATTCACAGTATGTGTAAATACTTTCGGCGTATACTATAAGCTTCACATCTTTATGGAAGATTGCGCTCTTCAGCAATTTTGTGAACCTTCTGCATCTAATTTGAAGTAAGTTTGTCCGACCATTTAGCATAAAATGGCCAAAAAAAGAAAGAAAATCATATTAGGCTTGTTTAAGAAAGGCTATAGCTGCACAAACGAACTTGAATAAAAATCTTTTCATACAAATTATCAACGGAAGCACCAGAAATTTCTTTCTCTTTCGCAATGGGATGGATCTTCATTGCTCTTCTTATTACACAACTCATTCAATCGAAATATGCTTGACATCTCTCCCCCTTCGTTTCATTACAGATGATTCGATTCCTCATAATTTGCCTGGCAACGTCAGCGTATGCCGTATCCAGCCCGGAGATTGCAACAAAAAGTGGCAAATCACCATCTTCATCGAACCAACAAACAACTGGACAAAAAACCCCATCAAAGCACGATGAACCGCTGCTAAACTCGATCAATGCGTATGCTCAGCAATTCGAGAGTGCAACTCCAACGAAGGCGTACAGCTTAACACCGATCTACTCCCAGCCGTATAATCCACCGACTAACTTCAATCTCGCAACTTCCCCCCAACTGCCAACGTCACCCGCTCTTGAACACAATTTCCAACCTATGCCGTCGCCGCAACATCATCTCCACCATCATCAGCAAAAACAGCAACAAGTGCAGATTCAAGCCCAACAGACTCCTTCCACTCCGGTCATAATGCAGTACCTACCCCAGTCGCAGATCAACGACGGCGTACAATACCTTCAGCTGATTCCAACTCGTCCACTGATCGTTCCAATCAGCCCATATATGTCACCCATGGCACACGCACAGGCCTACCAATCTCCCCCTCACATCATTTCGCAACAGCACCTCAACGACTTTGCCGGACGTTCACTTCTCGCAGCAACCGAACCAGATCAAGCCAACAGCATTCCATATGGATTGCCTTCTTATGCCCCCGGTCTGCAGAACTATCGCGGCTATAGGTTCAACAGGGAGACCAAACCGAACGACTCCCCGCTGGATATGTCTCTCAACATCAACGAGTACATGCCAGTGCCGAATGATGCACCCAAATCATCGATGATCAGAGGGCGGCCATAGACAGATAGTCCTCCTGTACATCTTAAGTTTTCAATTGTATTTGTTGATGTGGTATGTCCACTATCCGTGTGTGTCCATATCCAGTAATTGTCTGATGAATAAATTAATTTATTTCTGTTTCCCTTACTGACGTTCGTCTACCTTCGTGCGCTACTATTGGGGCGGTATTGAGATGAAATTAATGGCAGCGGGATGGCCTCAGGCCAGACAGCTCTCTTCGAAAGTGATCCACTTTTTCGAGGAGTGGAAGATCATTTGTGTGGCGATTACGTGACGCTTTGGTCTTACTTAAGGTGCTGGTCACAAGTACAAGCGGTTGAGTGTGAGCAAACGTAAGTTCCCCATAGCGCGAACCGAGAAGAAAATTTGTTTCATCCATTAATATAGGTGTCGCCCCTAATGGTCGCTGATGTTGTAATGGTCGGATCATGTTGCTGGACAATCCTTAAATATAAGGTGTTCCCTACAAGAGAGATTGCCAAGACACTGTTATTCAGGACTAATGACTGGAAAATGTCATGCCGAAATTACATTTTGGAAAACATTTTGAGGTACACTGGTTTGCCAAACCTTTTGTACATGACGGTATTTTTGTCAACCACTTCATTCTTTCGAAAATCTAATGAGCACGTTTGCAAGTTGACCTGAAAAATGTTCCCACTTGTTGGCAGTTGACATCTAAAAGGTTTTCCAATAGGGACGAGTCGATAGTCTGTGGCGGCCATGTTGTTTTTTCGTCGCCTTTCAAATCTGGTGTTTTTAATTCAGTTACCGACGCCAAATCACCAAGTTAAACGATTGTGCAGTACGCCGAATGTGAGAATGTTCCGCGGTTTATCATCCATTTTAGGGCAGACAGTACAGTACAACCATTCAGGAAGAGCCAGTAAACATGTGAAACCATCACCGCATGTCGCTCCTAGAGCGTTATAGGTTCGGCTCCCGAGATAAGTTAAACAAAAAAAACACTGTTACCCTTTAAAGTACAACACACTTTAGAAGTTCATCCTCCCATGGGTGGAAGCCAGGGTTGCACTGACAGTAGTATTTGAACCCAAAAGATCTCACGTCAATCTAAAAGACTAGTATTTGAACCCAAAAGATCTCCCGTCAATCTAAAAGACTTGAGACCGATCAGCTTATCATCATTCCTTCTGAGAATCTTGGAAAAATTGACTGATATTCATCTTCGCAGTAGCATTGATGTTAAGCAGCTATCCGCACCCCACAAAGTGGAGTCCTATCCCTCTTCTTTGCATCTTAAAAGTTAACGAGCTCTCACTAATTATGGAAGCAGAGGGATGCCGTGTGATTGCCCACTCGGGCAATCGGATGAGGTTGTTTTTTCAGTCTCAGGGAATCCATTGAATATACTCAAGCAACTTCTTCAAAAAGCACTACAAAAACTTTGAAAATGAGCAGTTAGTTGGGAGTCAACCCCCACAAGACTGAACTGGGGCTGTCCACTAGGAAATATGAAATTCCTTACATTGAAATTCCTTACAGAAAGGCTCAGCTTATCTTTCCGTCTTCCTGATTATTGCAGCTTGTTCCAGGCGAAATGCATGGCAGTCAATAGGCCCTATCTTGGATGAAAGAGAACGTAATATCTGCCAAGGATATTACCATAGTAGCGGCTATCAAATTTCAAAAAAATGATTGCCGCTCATCTCTGCAAGAGATGTCAAAGCAGTTTAACATTCACCTATGCTGGGTGCCTAGGCATTGTGATATTCCAGGAACGGTATGGCTAATTAACTCGTCAGATATGGGACTAAATTACCAGGGTGCACAGGTATTCTTATCACTTAAAGCAAAAGCCTACTAGCGAAACATGCTAACAGCAAATCACATCTCAGATGGAGTTTTGCACGACGTTTCAAATAACCAAACAAAACCTTGATCCAAAAATATGAAAGGGACAGATCTTGCTCGTCATGCCATAAGCACGCAGAAATGCTAGGCCTTCATTCGAATGACTGGTGGAAGTGTCCTGGCCACTCTAACCTAACCTAACCTACACTATAAAGTCGGCTCTCCATGTTTGGGGGCCAATCTCTTGACGAGCGGTTCGGTAAACACTCAGCCACATCTCGAACGACAAAAAAACACCAATTCGGCGTAGAAGATCCTTGCAGTCGATTCTTCCCGATACATAACAAGTCGGCTTCTCACAGACTTAAGCTAAGCGAATTTTCCGTTGGAACTACCGCTACATCCGTCATAAATTCAACTGACCCAGGAGATGAAAGTTAACTGACTGGACTTCTTCAGAGTTTTTGGAAAATGACCCCAATTTCAGCAAAAACGAGGTTGGAAAAGCTATCACTGACAGAGGCGAGCGATACAGATCAATGATAACCAACTTCTTTGGACCCGAATTGATCTAAATAGATATGCACGATATGGGATTTTAGCAGGACGGCCACTACACAGAGAACGCCACAATGGACATTCTACATGATCCTTTTCAAGAAATATAAATGTCTCGCGGGGTTGAATTGCAGTTCTCAGGTGGAGCTTCCTTTTGTTTGATAGGGCCAGGCAGTTACAAAAAGGATGAAGTACTGTTTCTTCCTCCTCTACGTCTATGCAGCTCCTACAGAAGTCGATTTAGTGGAGGCCTAGCCTTTCTGCGAATAAAACAGTCTCCCGTGATGACACTTACGGTGAAATCAGATCCTTGGATCTTCTGAAATCCAGGTTTGGCCAAATTTGTTGGGACTCCATCTGAGACGAGATCTGAGATTTGATTTGCTGTTAGCATGTTGCGCTAGTAAGCTTTTGCATGTAGCGATAGGAATACATAGTGTACGATTAGTAAATTACTTCCATGTCTGGCGACTTCATTAGGCTTACAGCTCTCTGCAATATCACTTTGCCCGGGCAATCAGCACAGGAGAATGTTAAACTGCTTTGACATCTCTTGTTGAGACTGATTATATGGATTTGCTGGCTGAAAATGCTAATATCGTTGGCAGATATTGGATTCTGTTTTAGCCACGATAAGGCTTCTTTGATCGCCAAGAGTTGCGCATGGAACACGCTGTAATGATCAGGAAGACGGAAGATGGGTTGATGTTTAGCCCAGACTGTCAGTCTGTCAGCTGTGCAAGCTGTAGTCTGTTTGCCGATTAAAGGGTCTTCTACTAGGGACTTCTGAATTAAGACAATTGATAGCGACATTGGCTGTCATTTATTCAGTCTGTTTTTGACAAATCACCACAGAAGGACACAACTTCATGTGCAAAATGGGTGTTCTGTTCCGACAACGTTCTGCGCGCTTCGCCCATTTAACGGTCGCCATATTCGTACTACCCGGAGGACTATTCGCAGTTTGGTGAGTAAATTTGAGTTCACTGGTTCAGTAAACGATAAACCAACACCCATACCACGACGAGATGTAAAATCTGCCGAAAACATCGTCGCTATCCCGTGAGAGTGTGTAGGAAAATTCGAGGTAGTCGATTTCGTGTAATTTCTTGTAGGCAAGATATATATATATGTATTTACTGTTAAACCCCTTTTTGCCGCTTCCTTTTCTATATTAGCAAAGGTGCCTATATTTCATCTTGTTGAGTCCGATCAATTATGTCAATATCGTCGGCGTATGGTAGTAGTTTCACCAATTTATGGAAGATTTTGGTTTGGCGTGGGCTCGCCTTAATTCTTTTTTTGATATCGAATGTATTGGTGAGGTCGTTTTCGACCCTGATGCCGCAGCGAGAATTCTCTATCCTCATCCTGCATAGACGGGCGAGTTTGGACGGTATACCAAAACTGGACATGCCTCTATATAAATGCTGCCGTATGCGGCTTTCAAATCGATGAAAAGGGGGTGGGTATCGATTTGGACTTTTGTTTATTTTGTAGGATCTGCCGAAGTGTGAAGATTTGATCAGGTATGGATTTTTATAGCTGAAGAATACACTGAACCGATCAGGCAGTTGGTAAACGGTTTCAGGTGTTTACTTATTACGACAGATAGGATCATCATGTAGGCGATGTAAAGGAACTTTTGCCTCAGTAATTGCGCAGTTTAGATGATCTCCTTTTAAGATCGTGCAAATGATGAGGATTTTTGTTCGCTCCACCGAATTTATATAGCTCGGCAGGAAGGAGACATTTTCGGTAGCCTTAAGTTTAGATATAGCCATCCCTAATTCGTCTGGTCTAACCGGATCTTTGTCCTCTAGAAATTCGTTCATTGCCGTTCGTAAACGAAGTTCCTTAGTAGCAATATCCTTTTTAAGATGGGCGTTTTGAACCATATTTGAGTTCCACAAACCGATAGTATAATTGCAACAGAGGCATTACATCACTATCCAATCGGTACCATCAAACAAAACCAAATGCCTGGTGGCTAAAGCCTTGTTCCTACAACTACAATAGTGCAATAAAATAAACATAACACTATTTGCACTTCCCCATTGAAGCTCAAATAAAAGTTAACAAATCCCTGAAATATGAAAGCTTCGGATTATGGTTAAAAACAAACATTCTCCCAAATTAGACGAATCTATTTATATGGAGCCCGCATTTGCCTTTTTCCCGACTTAATTCGATTCAACTTCCTGACATAAATCATTTTAAAGTTTTCTCACATACCGCACAACAAAAGACCACTCCATCAACAAACCTCGCACTCGTTATAAAAACAACATCCAAAGGAATCACACCGTTTGACTAATAGAGCAAACACACATGCAACCTCATTTACATCACTCATCGCACTTCTTACAGCATCAATTACACACTCCATGTCAACAACGTTCACCAACAATACGCGCCCACTCATCGAATCATCAAAATTCGCAACAAAAATCCAATTCCCACAGAAGACTCTTTATCTGTGGCCCGCAATCTGGTGCCACACATCACCACCGAATCCAATCGACCGAGTGACAGTAAGATGTCTTGACATCCAGACAGACAATAGCCTACTCTGATGTACCCACCGAAAGACTGAAGACTATGTAACTCATTGCACTCGAATCGATCGTCCGTCGGGTCTTCTTCATACACCTCCTGCGAGCATGTTGCCTCTCCAAGCCCTGATCTTTCGCAAATTCAGGGCCCGTTACTTACCCACCGCGCGCCGCCGCGCCACTGCTGATGGTGCCACTGTGCTTGCTTACACAAACAATTAACGAATCAATAAGTCACTTGGGATATCGGAACTCGCGCACCGATCGGAACACTTAAGCATGACAAATTGTCTTGCGCCGCTCTCTTGTGGGTAAATATGGTCTTGGATAACCATTTGCCATGACACACCACGGTGAAGGGTCATTACAAGTTGTCGGACAATTTTATCAGACGCGGTGCCGTCCCGCAGTAACTGTTTCGGTTCGCACAGTTAATTGCGGTGGTCCTCCTCTCTGCGTCAGCGCACATGACAGCTCCAAATTGATTGTAATGGAGTGTGGAGTATTCCACAAACATACAACGGGGTGATTTTTACACACCTCACATCGTTTGGATGTGTGCGGTAGAGTGGTGAGTCTGTGAGCCAAGTTCTTCTTTCCGTTTGGTATCTGCGGACGATGGTATAAAATGCTAGGCCCCACCATCATCTCATTGCAGTCGATGTTCAACGTTCGAACGATAATTTACGCCGATACACAAAGTTGATATATTCGCAATAATTTCAAGGATAATCGCATTCGATTTAGTGTGTTGAGCTGTGTGGTGAATTGGATAGTGTAACAGTGCAAGAACAGAAAAAACGTTGTGCTGTGGTTTTAGTGTTTTGAAGCAAAAAAAAAACAAACAAAGTGTGACCAAAAGGATTATTGGATTGAAAACAAAATGGTTTGTATATCTTATTGCATTTCTTGTTGTGGTGTTGGTGTGCTGCTTTCAATTTGCTGCAATTGGTGTGATATTTTGTTGTCCAGTTCGCAAGTGAACTCTTTTGTTTGTTTGGTTGACTTCTCTTTTGGAATTTAATTGGCTGGCATCGGGAGATTCTTAATGAATTTAAAGTGAACAATACGAAAATAAAAAGACTTTGTAATTGAAGGACAGTTTTAATCTTCAATTAGTTACAATAGGGGTGATCGTCTGGGCAAGCAAACTCTTTTTTTTTTTCGACTCGATTTCTTTTTTTTTTTTAGTATTTTCACGACATTGAGTGAGTCTTTGTTCATGTAAATATAAAAACGCGGTTTTAAACAGCCATATTCCCAGCGGAATTTGGATTTGACTTTTTTCGACACGAAAGCGTTAATACAGTGCATTAAGAACAGATTTATTTCTCTGTGGAAAATGTCTTTTAAGGCATCCAATTTGGGGTGACTTAACTTAGGAAAACGTTTTGGAAGTCTCCACAGGACATCGCGGTTTCTTGTTGGCGCTGTTCAAATTAACCCTTTCGGACACACATGTCCAATTAAGAGGAACAAGTTGTAAATTTCCACTTTAGCCTTGAAATGTTGTATTTCCGAGTAAAAACCCGCAAATATATTTTTTTTTATTCCCAGCGGGAAATACTTGGTATTCAAAGGTTTAAGTTCAGCATGAAACTTTTTTAATAATTGAGGGTTTTGTATTTCGTTGCGTTAATACTGGACGATACAGTGTCCATGAGGTCAATAAAATGCCTCAGTTTAGCAATAAATTGTTTTCAACTTCTTAACTACTGTTTAGCCGTTTATACTCTAAGAATTTTAAAATATTGAACACTTACACGACTTAATGAAACTGCATTGCAGACAATCTACGTGAATTGGATGCTTTTGAAATCGATAGTAGTGAAGAATGGCATAGGTATTCATTTGATTTGTTGCCGTTCGAAACGAGCCGGTTCAGTGGTATCATTGGTAACACAAAGTGATTTCATGGAATGGCCTATAATTTATTTAACTATCCTTAAACGACAATTTTGTCTATTAAAATGAAATCAAGCTGCAATTTAGTAAGAAGAAAAATTGTTTTATGAAAAAATCACCCATCTAAAACGGGAATAATAGCCTAGTCCTTACGTGTCCATTGTCCATTGAACTCATTGGATGTTTTAAGGGCGACATATGAATCAATGGTCATGGTACATATAAATATAAATAGTTAGATAAAGTTCAGTGAAAATGCATTCATATCAAGGACTCGGAAGCAAATACTAAATTCACCAAATATTTTGACATCTTCATTACGGTCCTACCGTTAACAGCTTTTTAAAACCGATTTTTTGGAACATAATCGAAATGCATAGTTAAATTCTTTAGATGTGCAGGATATTATTTGTTTTACGTTTTTATTCCCTTAAATTTTGTGCAAGAATTATGAAATTATGTTCATGTACTCGTTGTTTATGGCCATTTTTATGAATGTAATGCACAGTCGAACTTCGACAACTCGAACCATCGATTTGCACCACGAAATTTCGATTTATCTTAAGTTAAATAAAAAATTGATTTATATACATAAACATACGTATGTATTTATTTGCGAATGAACGTTTTTTTCAACCAACTAATATTTAAACTAAACAACCAACTAATGTGTGTCCTAACTCCGATGTACAAGAAATTTGAAAATTCTTACTCACACAAAACGAAATTACGATTTTCTACAAGGCCATAGGAAAATGTGCTTCCGAAAGCGATGCTAGGCCATAGGAAAATAAAAATACAGATCCTCCGAAAGCGATGCATTATAAAACGAACTTGTAAAAACATTTAGAATTTGGGAATTTCCCTTCAGAATTCGACTTATCGTTGGTGACGAAAAAAAATTTCTTCGGGTAATCAAGACATTCCAGTTATCCAGTTATCATATAACAATTATTTAACTTAACTTCTCTTGGCGTCATTATTAAATATTCGAGTTATCAAAGTTCGACTTATAGAGGATCGACATATATATGTTCGCCATCTTATTTACAAGAAAACTGTCACTTTTGGCAAAACCGTAAGGGAAGTTTAAAAAAATTGTCTGAGAACCAAATTAACACGAAATTTTAAAATTTTATCCATATGTGGGTTTCAGGAAAACAACGGTTTGGCGATGGCCGCGTAATTGCCTATAAACTTGCGCAAATAACTTGTCAGTCCCAAAAATCGTTGTAACGATTTTTTGTCCGTAGGCAGCGGAAAGTTACCAACGGCTTTCGTCTTCTCCGCTGATGGTCGGATGGTCCCTCCTTCGACTACGTAGCCCAGAAACTCGATTTTAGTTTTCAGAAACTGGCATTTCATTATTGCATCCATTATTGCTCGCTACTTCCAATACTCTCCTCAACCTTTCAGTCGCTTCTTGCTCATTCTTGGCTAAGATTGCGATGTCGTCCATGTACATCACCATTATTCCTTCATTCACCAAGCACTTAAACACGGCATTGACGAATCGTGTAAAGACTGCTGGCGAATTGCAAAGTCCAAACGGGACTTTGAGGAATTCGTACTGCCCGTTGTGAACGATAAACCCACACATATATAGTTTAAAACAACGCTTACTTAGCTAAAAATAATCAATTAAATCCCTCAACCACTAATTTATGATCTGACAAATCATTCGAGTAGTATCAATAGTCAAGAACAGCTTATCTCGAATTCGCCGTTCGGAGTCGACATAAAGCAGGAAGTCCCGTCATCGTGCAAGTAGTACAAACGCACACATAAATGATTGAGAGAAAAAGCTAGGCCCTGGGTAATAACGATACGGACAAAGATTCAGCGCCGTATAGCAGCATTGGGGTGATCAGGGTCTCATATAGGATCTTCTTACTAGTTCGAGTGAGGGCTTGACTACTAAACTCTTAGCCCGAAGCAACAGCGGTTTTTTTTTTTTTTTTTTTTATAATTTACACGTACTCAAGGGGTTATGAATACCCTTTATATGTTACCATAGTACGAGCGTTAGAGAAGGGGAAGAAAGAGAGGATAGGAAAGATTTTGAATGTAGTGGAGACTTAAACTCCATGGGTGGTGTCCGAACTAGCTTCGGGGAGTCATTTTTTCTTGTGTTCATTAAATTTGAAGAAATTCAAGATGGTGTGCATACTTTTAGGTATTACACCGACCTTTTATTTCTTTTAAATAAAAGTGAAATGGATTTTGGTTGGGATTGAACGCGCAACCTTCCACTCAACAGACGAACACATTACCACTACACCTGCTGAAAAAGGGTTTGGCAGAGTACGCATTTAAGAATATCTTACAATTGTTATGCTTCGGCGGATGGAAAGTCTGAATACCAAATTTTAAATTCAAATTTAAGGTCCAAAATCGGTACCACAAAGGGTGGCGGACAGACATAATTGAGTGATTTGATTCAGCTAGCGATTCTGAATCAAAATTTTTACACTTATCCCCCTATAGGGCATAAAAAACACCCTTTAGAAGCATGTTCATGTACATTCCTCACCCTGTGGATGAAGCCAATTTATCCAAGAAACTTCATAGTTCTCATAACGAATTTCCAAAAATTTTGCAAGGAAATGACGTTTGCAGATTTTTAAACTTCACGTGCAGGACATGTAATTCGCTTTTGCTGAGCCGAGGTAGAAAAAGTCCCGTACTACCTTAAAGTTATATCTGTCAATGGTGAAGTTGTGTCCCGTCGTTGTGTGTTTTTCGAGCCATTTTTTGTCGCTTCCTTCTCTATCCTAGCAAACGCGGCTATGACATCACGTTGAGTCTGAGCAATGAAGTCAATATCGTCGACGTATGCTATAAGGATGCCGTGACATATGCCAAACGTCATAAAGCCGAATTTATAAATTTGGCCATATGTCGCTTTATAAAAGTTGCATAATGTAATCGAAAGTGTTATAAAGACAATTGGGCCCTTCGACGCTTCATCAAAGTGTCGTAATACCAAATGCTAGAATTCAGCCATTATGTCACTTCGTTGTCACATAAAAAATGCCGTGACATAAGGCCGAGCGTCATAAGGTCAAATCTATAAATTTAGTATGACGCATCCTTATGTCACGGCACCGCTATTACTTGCATTTTATCGAAGATTGTGCCTCTGGGGTTTTGCACAATCAAGAATCAAATTAAAGAAGTCACATGACTGCACATCGCCTTGCCTTTATCCTTTTTTGGTATCGAATGTGTCGGTAGGGTCGTTTCCGACCCTGAGGGAACAGCGAGAATTGTCCATCGTCATCTTACACAAACGGACGGATTTGAGCGGTATATCAAAGCTCTGTATAGTTCGTCTCTATAAATGCTGTCGTATGCGGCATTGAAATCTATGAATAGGTGGTGGGTATCGATTTGGACTTTTTGGTTTTTTTTCCAGGATCTGGCGAAGTGTGAAGATTTGATCAACTGTTGTCTTTGCTGGCCTAAAACCACACGGACAAGTGCCGATCAGGTTGTTGGTAAACGGTTTCAGGCGTCAAAATATTACGGCAAATTGGATCGTGTAGTCGTTCGTGAGGAGAAGTATGCCTCTGTAGATGACGCAAGTCAGAGGGTGTCCTTTTTTGTGGATTGGGCAAACTGCTGGGTTTCGATTCTTCAGCCATACTTTCATCCGACGAAATTTGGGTTATCGTTTGGTGAATGTTACTTAACAACTCATCTACCCCTGCTTTATAAAGCTCGGCGGGAAGTCCGTCATTTTCGACAGCCTTGTTAAGTTCGAGTTTAGATATTGCTATCCTCACTTCACTTCAGTCGGGTGGTTGGTAGTTTCCGCTGTCGTCATCAGTATTGGATGATTTGTTCTGCCTGAAAGCGGAATATTGGTAGTTATCGCTGTTTTAGAAAGCGCAGAAGTGGCGATTCCATATCCTCAGCATCGAATGTGTTTCAACTACGATTTTCCTTTGTTCATCTCGACAGGATTCTGTTCATAGCTTGTATCCCTCCCAGGCTTTGACGATTTACACTTTGTTAAAACTTTCTGGAGTTGCACCTCTCTATATTCTCAATCCCGCGCTTTTCTTGCTTTTTTTCTTCTTTCTGAAAAGCCGGTGTTCTTTCTTTCTCCTTTGCGTGTAGAGCACAATAGCAGCACTCGTCTTCACGTCCAGCTTAGCCTAGTAGGCCTCGTTGCTGACTGGGAGCTTCTTTCAATTTCACTTTGTTAATCGAAAGGACAAAAGTCGTTTGAGAAGGGGGCTAGCCTATCTGCGAGCCTGTCTATCAAACAGTCCAGTGATGCCACCTATTGTGGCGTTAATGTATGGTCTGTCAAGAAAATAAGACCCTTGGATCTTCTTAAATCCAGCTTTGGCCATTTGTTTGGTGATTTGACACGTCTTGCCAAGACTGTATCTGAGATTTGATTTGCTGTTGCGCTAGTAAACTTTGGCATGTAACGATATGAATACCTAGTGCACCCGATTCCGATACGACTTGTAATTTAGTTACATGTCTGGCTAGTTCATCAGCCTGGAATGTCACTATGGAATCCAGCATAGGTGAATGTTAAAATGCTTTGACATCTCTTGCAGAGATGAGCGGCAATCCAGAGTTGTATTTGAATTTTTTGAGACTGATTCCAGGGATTTGATGGCCGCTGTGATCTCACACCTTTAGGTATTTTTCGTTTTCGGGTATGTGAAGTCACTAGGCAGTGCCGTCTTATTGCGGATAGACAGTCGCAGTTGCTCGATAGACTTATCGATATCATATTTATATACTTATGGCATTAAATTATCTTTATCTGCTTTACTTAATATTGAGTTTGTATACTTTTCGAAACAGACACCTTTACAAACTTCTCTAAATGCAGATGATCCGATAATATCGATAAAAGAAAGTTTACTGACTGAAATAAAAAAGCAGAACCAACAGATACATACAATGAATTCATCCATTCCACCCTTATGTTTCCGGAAAAATCCGGTTTAAAACTGAGTGCAAGTGTGCCGTCTATTACGATAGGGTCTGTGATTGTTTGTTGTTTCAAAAAGATCGTTTATATGATCATGAACAGATTATAATCAGATTAGAATAGAACCTTGTGGCACAACACTCTCTGTTGATGGCGCTTTTCGTGCCCTCCGTATTTTCTGTTTGATCATGAGATGAACTCGAAAAGGGCGCATCACACCTCAAATATGGGACATGTTTCAAATGTGATTGTAAATTGGTATTATTCAACCCATACAGTGATATTAGAAAGGCGATCAGCTCTCAGATATAAAATTATGCAATCGACATTTTTTTCATTTACAATTTCAAGCCAATTAAGACTAATTTGGCTCGCTATCTTCTTGAATCGTATCCCTGCTTATATCTTAACAATGAATACATTTTTTTTTTTAAAAAAAAAGTTTACCCTAAAGCGACGTTATAATGAAACCACTTTTTACAACTTTCAACCTCAATAACCCATCACCAAAGTGATTGATTTTGTTGTTCTTGCTGCAAGATTTGGTTATTCTTTGTTTGAATAACGTTTTGGCTAATGATCTATCCAGCCTTCTCAGCTTTTTGTAGGTCAATTAAGAAAAATCTTAAAAGATAAGTAAACATTAGAGTGGCCCACATAATAGTAAAGTACCCATCACCATTACATCAGGCGACCTTCAGAAAGCTATTTCAGGAAATAGCCGTAACCTCCACACATAATATCGATTGGTTCATCTAAGTTACGGTACCGCGACGGGCATCGGCCATCGTTTAACAATTCAATTAACACCTGATTACGGCCGAACTACTGTGTTTCCGAACTTCTGCCTCCAACTACTACCATCTTTCACTTTCTTTTGCGTTTGGATAAACAGTATGGCGTAAGCCTTGTGTGGTTGTTCCCTTCTTAGTGTTAGACTAGTGTTTACCAAAACAATAACAAAATTTGAAAGAAAGGAAAAAACGACAAAAAATTAATCTTAAAAAAAAAACATCCAAACACTACACGTCATAGATACACGTGAGGCGGATATTTCCCAGCCTGGCCATTGTATTCCGAAGCAAGGCAATAAACAGGTGGATGACTTTTCAAAAAATGAACAAATTTTTATTTTTGTTTTGGTTATATTCCCACTCGAAAATAAAACCGTTAAATAAATGCAGAATAATGGCAAAGCACAGACAAAATGAGCATACTACTGACGAAAAGTGAATGTACGCATGTTAAAGGTGCCAGCGAGGAGCTCTGCAGATACTTTGCGCAGTACACGTATCTGCTATTCGTAACAGCCAAAGATTTGCTAATCGAAAAAAATGATTTCAAATTGCGCGCCAGATTGAAAATTGCTTGTAAGTACAACGGTTCGCTGTGAAGATTCAAAAAGTCAATGGCAGGAGAGGCAGCAAATCCTCAATGAAAGCCGTTCGAGATTCAAGATGCAGAGATATAGATGAGGTAATTGTGTTATTAATTATTGCCCACAGGTGGTAAGCTGTGTAGCTTGTGTTTACACTGTTTTGGCATTAGAATGTTGAATCTTGGACGGTCGACTTCTTCTCTCATTTTGGTCGTGGTTAATGATGATGATGGTGGTGGTAATTTAGTGGTCCGGTCAGCGCGCAGTCATGTGACTTGATGGTGGTCTTGTGGTTTTACCAGATCTTCTGCGTCATTAGGGGAATTTATTGGGTCTGCTCCTAATGGACCTTAATGTGTGGGAATGGACTCTTTTGTGTGTTGGGAAAAGTAGGGCGGGTATGTGGAGTTTGATGGTGAGGTTTATGGAAGTTCTAGAAGTTGTATTTTCTTAGTTTCTTAAAGGCTTCTGATATGTATTTGGCGCTACTCTTCGTTTCATTAAACCATTACCTGGATCAGCTTAGGGTTTTACCACTCACCATATCAGAGACAATCTGCGGGCAGATTAGACTAAAGCAAGACAGTCATACAAAAATTGTCTGCTCTGTTCACGCCTTTTTAATAGGAGCCACAGATACAGTCGTCTTAAAGTATAGTAGGTTAAGGTAGGGGGTTCATCTTAAAAAAAAAGACTCTAGAGTGCTACGAGGTTGAAGTGAAACTTCATGCGTCGACGTTTTTCAAACATCAGAAGTCCTTCCTCATCGAAAGAATTTCTTATGTGTAAAACATAAAATAGAGAGAGAGAACGCACAAAACAACACCAGCGTGCTTTGGCAGTAAAATCCGACCATTACTTTATTCGTAGTCCGTACTACAGAGAGCTCATTCCTGCTTACGCTGAAGCCCCTTTTTTATTAAACAATTTTTCGTATGTCCATGCTGGCCTCCCTACCCATTAAATTTTCAGATGTGCATGCTTTGGCCCTTTGGATTCACTGCAAAGTACTCTCTCATGCTAAGGCTCTCGCTCTATTTTGCTGATACAAGTCTACCCTTGACTATTCCAGTTAAAATTTCGTTTCATGTGATTTTGGATTTATCCCGACGAGCCCATAGAAGTTTCACTTCAAAAATAAAAATACAATTGTTTGTCGCAACAGGCTCGTTAGTACTCAGGGCCTACCTTTCTCACAACCGTTCATATATTGCACAATGGCGGGACCTCCTGTTCTACGCCGTCTGCGAACGGGCCATTAAAATATCATTTAGATGTTGCTACGGCTGGGTATCAAACCCAGACCTTCTGCGCGGCAGTTTATCGCACTATTATTTCCAATTATGTGCGCAACAGTGGCGGGGTAAAAAATGGCCTCAAACAGCACTTCTCCCTTATAAGCACGGTCTTAACAAACTGTTAACAAGTGCACACTTAAAATTGGTTGAGTTCGATATCTAATATGCGCACCACTTGAGGCAAGGAGTTTTCTGCTGCATCTAACATCTGGCCGGGATCCGACACTGCAAGTCGGAGTATCCATTAACTCTTCATGTTCTAGCCATTTTCAACCGTCTAATGCGTATTACCAGGTCAACTCAATAGTTCGTAAAATTTCTCCTTACGTTAAACAGTGCCTAATAGTTTATCGCTCTTCACAGCGTTCTACAACATTGGTGTTCAGTAGGGACTCTACAAGTTGTCTAAAGTAATTTTTTAATTGAAATCAAAATTTGTTCCTACTTATCCTGTTTAATTTGTTTGGTTTATTCTACGACCTCAAGATTCTGAATCCTTACACTGGATTAAGAAGAAATTATTAATAAGCTTTCAGAATTAAATCTTGGAGCTTCATTGAGAGATCCACACGCAGATGTGTAAGTATGGCACCTCTCAGGGTGGAGTTCTGTCTCCTTTTTTAAATCTGATGGTTTATAGGTTACTAAATTATCTAGAAAGTGAAGTCTTGAAGGAGAGTTTGCTTAGACACTGTCTTTAACCACTGTAGAGAACCTTTAAGATGTGGTCTCAAAGTCATCTCGAAGTATGTATGTATATGCCCAAAGACTTTTTGGCTATCGAGTCTTTCAAAAACTGAATTGGGCATTTTTAGCAGGAAATTCTAAATAACGCACATCGATCCTCCTAACTAAGTGGCGGTAGTCTGAAATTTGTGGAGTCCGTACATGCGTTTAGTATGGAACAAGAAATTGAACCTTGAAACTAATATTCAAGGAGGAGGAGATCTATAGCCCAGAACGAATGTTGAAAGGCAAGAAATGGTGTATGCACTTTGCTACTTTACACTAGGTATTACTTGGCCATCGTTAAGACTCGTATTCTTGTATGGCATCATCGTCAGGTAGGCGGCTCTAGAAACAACCTAAAATCGCACCACAACCTTTCAAAGATCAAATTGCATATGAATAAGTGGAATACTTACAGCCATTCCCTCTACAGGCATAGATGTTAGCATACATCTACACATTGTACACCCTCTTTTAGGGCCAACACAGAAAGATAGTGAGCCTCATAAACATGACAGAACGCTTTAAGACAACCATTGTCAGCACACTCTGAGTAGCGAAGATAACAACGACAGTTTCGGTAACAGCTTAGCTAGAAGAAGGCCACATAGAGACTAACCTGAAGGCGGCCAGACATAGGCAGGCTTAACTGTGCAGTTATACCGGACCGCCATTGCGCATTTACTAGCTCCGGTAAATATGTAAGGCACACCATTTTTTTGTGCTTTCGTCGTTCGGTAAACATGGCATTTACGGACGACATTTTAAACGAGAACACAGGCAACCTGTGTAAATTTCACTATGAACTGACGAACTAATGCTACACACGCTCCGGTTCTCCTTATCAAAGGCAGCCTGGCAAAAAAATAAAGAAAATTAAGAAGACTTATCCTGATTGAAGTGTAACGCGATACACACAAGGAATATCTATATCTTTACGTCAAATCTCTGGGATCTATCTCCAATGATATAGAATCAGCCCACAAATGGCGACTTTCTCTTAACGATATGACAGAACATTCTCCTTTGGAGATATTTTAGGGAACTGTAAGGTGGATAATGTTGCCAGATGGGTCACAATCCTACTTCAAGTTGTAAGATGAGGCATGAAAATTATTCCTCATACTGGATGCGATCGAGATAGCAAACTGTATATGCAAAACCGACAGAACGTATCGATTATTCAGGCATATATGACCTAATTGTAAACAAAAACAGTCTCTCAGTTCTATAAATTTAAGATCACTTACTATCATTGATGTACTAGCTTTTGTCACAACCTATCATGTGTAACAACCACTTATGTGTACCATCTTGCAAAATGGCGTTTCCTACAATTGTAACTACACCTAGTCCGAATGCCTCTAGCATTGCTGGAATGAGTGCCAGTAAAAACAATAAATGTATGATAATTGTAACTTTTTGGGAACCAGTTCGTTGCAGTGACCACTGAGTCTAAAATTAAACACCGATAACGAACGCCACATTGAGGCAGTTTTTCATTAAAGTTTTGTTCTTTTTGGATATCTGTCAGATTTTTGCAAGGGATTGCTAAGGTGTTGCAACAATCAGGATTTAAGCTCCTTGAATAGTATTATGACGCACTAACCAGTGAACCACTACACCCGCAAATATTTTGTAGTCAGTTGTCCATGGAAGGCGCTCGTAACACTTTGCTGACTTATAAAAGATATTCAACTGACTTCTAACCATAATTTCTCCAAGTTTGTACAAATCTGAGACATTTAGCAACACAAGGACATATAATCAGAACGACATTCCGCATCGACTGTACTAAGTGCATAAGTGGAGAAGATACATTTTTAAAGCTTCTGTAATACGGCGATAGACCGGAGGGTATCAATTGAGGACGGATCAGCATGCAAGACCACAAAATCAAATTGCCCACCACGAACAGGCGATAACGGTTATCATAAGGTATAACTATATCACCGCATGATGGCATTTAATTTACAGAAACCCCCAAACATCACTTAAGGCGCCGTCGAAAATTCATTACAAGCCGTACCAGGTCAAACGTGTGCCGACTATTTGCCACTCGGGTCGAATATACAACCACAGCTTCAATCAAAATGGAAACCAATTTCTCGCATTTAACCTTTTTCGTTTGTCTCGAGGAGGAACAACAGCAAAAGATACAGTTAATCCGATCACTCCACCTAATTGGATATCATTAATCATTCACTTCCAACGTAACAACTCACTGAACTACTTCAGGTGGGCCTGCCTATCCTTCCGTCATCATAGAATGGTAATGGTGGTAAGGGGAAAGTGTTTCTATTTATCTCGTGTATGTTGGTGGTGAATTTGTGGGTAACCATCCCTCTTCCCACCCGCGCACACAAAGTGAAAGCCAGCAAATCATATAAATACTAAATTGTATCTACGTCTCGTGTCTTGTATCTCTAGGACCAAACCTTGAAGCGACCAACACGAAAACCACACCACAGCTCTGTAGGCAATGCGGATGTTTTGTTTCAGGCAATTCCGTTGGTCCGGCTGAGTGAACCAGTTTATCTGTCTAAAAACAAGACTGTCACTCATCTCATGCAATCGACACAAAATATGTCGCACACATGCGACTTGCATTGGGGCGAGTGCATAATGTTTTGAAATATGTTCACCGACTTGTTGGGGCCCATTCAATGGGGCAGGTACTTTCAAATGAAAGTGAGAGTCCACTCGAAATTACGCCAGTAGGTTCAGGTGGTGGTCTTTGCAAAAGGAAAGGACTTTCTAGAGTGCGTTACCCATTTCGGTTACATCGACCATCAATGCTGCTCCGGTTAAGAGGTGCTTTTTTGAAAGGCGTCTTCACGGACCTAAACCACCTTCGATAAGAGTTGTATAAATGAATGGCCAGCACTGCACTATGGCACAATGCAAGATTGAAGGGAGGATTGTTACGAATGGCGGTACTTTTAATGGCTTTGGATAGTGTATCTGCAAGTGTGAAGTGGCATTTGGGGAATCTTTAGTGGTGATGTGATTAATGAGTGTCAGACGGATTCTGTGTGTTTGCAGGTTATGCTGTCATGTGATATCATGAGATCAAGCAAAACGCATGAATGCTAAGAAACAGGAATACATGGTTTTATGGCTAACCGTTGCGGTTTCGGTTTTGGAAAATTATACACAAAATCGATACAAGTGGGAAAAGTGAACAGTGGAAGAGCGGATTTAATGCTTTGGCAAGTCGGCGGCATGGGAACTTTGACTTTGGTTAGTGGTTGACACATGTCATGATCAATGCCTTTATCGACATTGTATTTCATACCAAATTCTACTACGTGTGGAGATTGGCATGGTTGAAGGCTGCAATATCTATGAAGCAGGTTTAAACCTATGCTATAGCAGGTGTGCGTATGATGCGAGTTTAATTATGCCATAACAGCTTGCCAAGCATCTGGTGAAGTACATTCTAAAATGGCTTTCATGTCCATAGGCTAAGTAATCGTATATATAGAAGAGTCTATCATGTAGTAAGTGATAGCGAGGTTAGGAACCAACATTTTTCAAAGAGGTATCTTGACTTTTTTTTTTAAATATACGTCTGCTTGAATGATCATCCGTTTTATAATCGATCAACGCTTATCTAATTGACATAAACATTTCGTTGTCTTTGAATTCTTGTGAAGGCAAAATGGTTGGCATACTTTTAAAAAAATCAACACCGAACAGAGTGTGAGTTGGAACACAGAGTGCTTGTTTGACAACTTCAAGTTTTTCAACTACCTAACCTATTACTAAAGAAGGGTTAACCCCCTCCCAAAAGTATAAAATTGCCATGAGAAGCCATGAGGATCAAACGAACAACTAGCGGAAGTCCTAAAATGCAGACATTACTACCATCCAGGAAATACGATGGGATGGGCCGGGAAAAAAGAAGATGAAAAACTGTGACAGCTACTACTGACCATGTTACAGTGAGCAGAAACAGCGACTATTCGGATGCGGATTTGTTATCAGTGCCAGTATCAAAGCGAACACATTGAAACAATTCAAATCAAGCCGAAATTCGCCATCATAGCCCTAATATGGGCTCAAGCACCGAAGGAGGAAAAGGTAATATAGCTAGAGATTGCTTCTAAGAGCTGTTGCAAAACCAATGAGGAACTACCGAAGTACGATGTTTAAGGCGAACTGGGAGATTTTAACGCAAAAGTAGGAAGAGAAGACATCTTTACCAGTATTGTCGAATAACGACACCACATCTGGCAAGGGACTTAGGATAATTGACTTCGCTAGAACGAAATTGCCAATATGGCCAGCACACGGGTTCTTCAACTCGAAACCCTGGGTTTGATTAGTAATTACGACAGATGCTCGCAGTCAAGAAAAAGGGGGCCTACAAATGTAAGTTGGAGGTGAAGACGAAAGCTGCCAGCTCAATGGCAGGGGCAAAGAAGAAGGGAAGAACACCGGGTTTTCAGAATGAAAAAAAAAAGAACAAGTAAAGTTTGATATGAAGGATAAACAGAGGTTCCAAAGTTTGCAAGTTTTATCAAACTGTTGAACCACCAGGGTTAAAAGGCGCACAGAATCCTGTAAAGATGATCCAAGAGAGATTGTAGTTAAGACACAGGCGATGCTAATTATATGGCAGTATCACTTCTGCAGACTATTAAATGTCGATGACAGGCAAACTGCCGCTGTTAGGCAGAACAAAACATTCAATATTGGCGACTACTGCGAAAACTACCAACTACCCGACCTGAGTGAGGTGAGCATAGCTATATCTTAACTCAAGCTTAACAAGGCTGCCGGAAATGAGGGCCTTCCCGCCAAGTTTACTTGGAAAGTAACATCCAATTACTCATAAGCCAAATCTGGTTGAGTGAAAGTGTGACTGAAGAATGGAACCTCAGCATCGTGTGCCTGATCTACAGAAAAAGGAGACCCTCTGAACTGCTACAACTACAGAGGCTTAAGTCTCCTCAACATCGCCTACATGATCCAATCTGCCGTAATATGTGAACGCCTGAAACCGTTTACCAACAACCGGAACGGTCCTTATCAGAACGGTTTTAGGAAAGTCCACAACCGATCCAATTTTCACACTTTTGCAGATCCTGAAAAAAGCCAAGAAATCCAAAACGATACCCACCACCTATTTGTCGATTTCAAAGCCGCATACGACAGCATTTATAGACATGAACTATGCAAAGCCATGTATAAGAAGACGACTGAGAATTTTCGCTGCTTCAACATGATCGGAAACGTCCTCACTGACTCTTAACGCTATTTCTTCAGGCTAAGAAGGAAATTCCCTAATATAGCCCTCACTCGAAGTTCGATCCTATATAAGACCCTGATCGTCCCAGTGCTGTTCTACGGCGCTGAAGCAGGGACCGTATCAAAGGTGAATGGAGAAGTCATTGGTCATTTTGAGAGAAAAATTCTTCGAAAAATCTTGCGCCCCTTATGCGTTGACGGACTATGGAGACGAAGATTCAACCAAGAACTATACGAGCTGTACATGCGACATGCCTCTAGTCAAAAAAAAACTCTGCATTGGACGTCTAAGATAGCTAGGACAGTAGTGCTAATGGAAACCAATACTCTGGTTCGCAGAGTCTTCCAGTCCCAGCCAGACGTCGGAAGCAGTAGAGAAAGACAACGGCCACATTGGACGTTTAATATGGCTAGGACATGTAGTGCTTATGGAAACCAATGCTCTAGAAAGCTGGGTCTTCTAGTCCCAGCCAGACGTCAGACGCAGTAGAGGAATACATCGCCATAAGTGGCGCGCACAAGTATAATCCGACCTCAACAAGTAGCGCCACTTAAGAAGGAAGAAGAATTGTTTGACCGTTCTCCAAGCCGTTGTCTTCAAATTATTCACCACCATTACCAAAAACAACAATCTCTCTCCGAGAAATGTGTTCCGCGTGCTTAGCCACTTATGATTCAAATAATAGACCCACTGAACACAATTGCAGTATAAAATCGGCAAATTTGAAACCTAATTTATAATTGGATTGGACCAGCTTGCAAAGAAGAAAATATATCGGCAGTTTGGCTAAGCGTATGAAGGGATCTTGGTTTGAAAATTCAACTCGAGCAAGAATTTAAGCCACCCAAGCCTCCAAATCGCCACCGTTCCAGTCACATCGGTTAATTTGTTTTTAAAAATTAGGTCGGACAGAACTTAACTGCGAAAGGCATTCGGTTTAACGGCCTGTAATCTCGACGACAATACGGCGCTATATATTTATTAATTTGTTGGCGAAAGCACTTGTTAGTCAGCGGATTATGTAATGAGATACGAAAAATGTTTCAGCCACAACATTTTGACCAAATTTCTATACAACTTGTCCAAAGATAGATAAATTAAGAAATTCGAAAAAGTATCTAAACAGTATAATTATCGCAATTGCATGTCGTTTAAGGAATGTTTTGAACCCCACCATTTCGGGTGTGTTTTCTTTAGTAAAAATTACTTTTTTTTTGAAAAGCTTTTTTTTCGAAATTGCCAAAAACATTTTACAATAAATATGCTCCCAAATGCACTTCCTGTTATGAAAAAAAAAGTCAATTGAAGGAAAATGGAAGAAACTAATTTCGTTATAATTCCGCGAGTATAGATATAGGTAAAACCCTAATGAGTCTAAGATTCCAAAACAGTTTATGCCAATAATTCCGATATAATTATATCACATATAATCGATAACAACGAGTTCCTACCTCAATTGATGGCCTATTGTAATTGCTCCAATAATGTAAAGGAAATCAGTAATCAATTGCCGCAAGAGCTGTTTAAAACTTAGCCAACATGGTTACAGGCGTTGTGACAAACGTTTAATAAAAGTGGTCCGACAGAAATCAATCTTTTAATGATTGTGTGAAATCCAATCACAATTTAAAATACACATTCAGGCGTATCGCGAATAAATTATTCCGAGAATTTTTTTCTTGTTTTTGAATGTTTCACGGGAAAATTTATTCGCGATAGGCCTGATTAGGGACGATAGATATTTATTTTTGGGTTACATGAAAAACCTATGAAATATGGAAGACAGTATTGAGTCAAGATACCCGCATTTAATTGTAGCGTAGGTATGGGATCGTTTAACAGCCCGTCGTCGGCTCATTGTAACAAAACTGTTTAGTCAAACATGAAGACTCCGTCTTTCAAAGCAATCAAGAACCCTTTCATCGTGTTTGCAAGGATCAAAATATGATGTCGAATTTGCTAGTCTATATGTCATAAAATGAGCTAAATGAGTAAATAGTGTCAGAGAATAGCATGCCCCGAATGAATTTGAAAGTCGAAATTTATCATTCTGGAGGAATATGATGACGTAAATGATGAGTTGTTGAACGCATTTTAAAACAGAGCAAAGAAATGTAGATAAAAAACAAGTGTTTATATTGTTAAGTTTTGTTGGCTAAAAGCTCCTTTCATGAACAATGAATGATCTACCCTAGCTAACCTCTGGTGTGATTCTTAACAGAGCAAGGATTGAAATCAAAGTTAACTAATTCTGTACCGAAATTGATGAAGAGTTAAGCAGTTTTTCGGGACAGGATAACATTTTTCCTTTTGGGTTTTTAATTTATTCTCTGATTTACATTTTCGGGCTACTTAACTGACCAAATTTATTGGCTTATCAAAAAATTAACTCAGTTTCTTACGTACATAGGGTAAGTCCTTAAATAAGAATTATCATGCGCTGGAACCTTGGCGCAAGGCAGAGAAATCGCGCCATCAACCTTCCGAAAGCAGAAAGACACATCACCTCCCCAAAACATCCAGCTGGTGTGTATGCTAATCCGTAATTTGACACTTTCCATGATCATTTTGGTTAGAGGGAATTGGAAGAATCAATCCAAATATTAAAAAAAGGAAAGAGTCCATTGTTGAAGATTTTTTTTACTGAAGCCTACTGATCTGGTCCACTGTCATTATTTGAAAAACCGATTTTTTGTTTAATGTTCACTCTCAATATAGTCCTGAGAGATATGAATACTTATTTACTTAATGGGCCGCATTTTTGACTAAGGGCATGTTGCTGTACAGCTTGTATAGTCACTGCTTGAATCTTTGTCTTGATAAAACGAATTGTGAAGATTTGATCAGCTGTGGACTTTCCTGACCTAAAAATACACTGAATATGCCGATAAGGTTGTTGGTAAACGGTTTCAGGCGTTCACATATTACGGCTGATAGGAACTTGTAGGCGATGTTGGGTCCACTAATGCCTCTGTAGTTGGCGCAGTCTCAACTGGGCTCCTTTTTTGTGTACCTTCGCCCAAATTTTGCTTATGAATTGGTGCATATTACTTACCAAATCATCTCCAGAAGCTTCATAAAGATCAGCTGGAAAGTAAAGGGTGGTTCCCTACTTTTTTAAAGTTCAAATTTAATGGAGAATGTTTACTATCATTTGAAAGAACATTCTTTGGCATTTATTTTTTGAAGATTATGTCTATCAAATGTTGGCCGTTGCTACGTCGCAGATGGTCCATCAGTTGAGTCCAATTTTCGATCACTCGTTCGAGCATTTCGACTGGTAACTGGCGAATGACACGCGTGATGTTTTCCTCCAAGGCCTGAATCGAAGCGGGTTTGTCGGCATAAGCTTTTGACTTTACATATCCCCACAGGAAAAAGTCTAACGGTGTGATATCACACGAGCTTCGTGGCCAATCGACCGGCCCAAAACGTGAAATTATGTGCACACCGAAATGTTCTCTCAATAAGTCCATTGATTGATGCGATGTGTGGGAAGTGGCGCCGTCTTGCTGAAACCAAATGTCGCCGAGATCACGAGCTTCAATTTCAGGCATCAAACAGTCGGTTATCATGGCTCTTCAGGTTGCTCTTCGTCCCAAATACGGCAATTTTGGACAGAACTTCAACAATTAAAAATGTTCCACAATTAACTCAAACAACGACATCTCATCGAAAATAAATCGAAGAATTACTCTTGCCAACATTTGTTTCTTCGAGTTACGAAGGGAATTTAATAACAAAGGAATCCCTCGAACTACAATGTTTACATACCCATTGAGCCAGAAATGGGCCTCATCGCTAAACAAAATTTGCCTCGAAAACGTCGGATCTTCTTGGAACTTTTCAAGAGCCCATAGAGCGAAGCGATGTCGCTTGGGAAGGTCGAGCGGCTTCAGTTGTTGCACAAGCTGTATTTTGTACGCTTTCAATTTAAGATCTTGACGTAAAATGCGCCATGTCATTCCATACGTCATTCCGAGTTGCTGCGAACGGCGCCGAATCGACTCTCTACGGTCTTCTCCAATAATGAATGCTGGGTCTCAAAATGGGTGATGGTGTTGGGAATAGTACGCTCAGTAGGCCGATTATTTTGACCATAAGTTGAGCGAAGTGCACGAAACACATTCCTCACAGATTGTGAATTTTCATAATAAAGTTGAACAGTTTGTAAACGTTGTTCACGCGTAAGTCTTTCCATTATGAAATGCCAAACAATACTAAACAAAAATAACATGACAGCATGACACTACTCACATGTGATCTGTCAAAAAAGGCTATTGAAAAAAGTATCTCTACTTGGATCACCCTTTAGTATATTCCGCCATTCTTGTTAAGCTAAAGTTTTGATATTGCTATCCTCACTTCACTTAGGTCGAGTGGTCGGCAGTTTTCGCTGTCGTTGTGAATGGTTCGTGCTGCCCGACATCGGAATGTTGTTCGTCATCGCTGTCATTTTCTCAGCATCGGCTGTGTCTCAACTACGATATTTCCTTGTACGTCTCGACAGGATTCTGTTCACAGCGTGTATATACTTTTAATACTTTGTTGAAAATTAAGAACATCGTTCCTGGAGTTGCACCTTTCTATATCGTACTATTCTTGTTTCTTTTTTTTCTGAAAACCGGTGTTCTTTTTTCTGCAGTGCGTGTAGTGCTCAATAGCAGCTCTCGTTTTTGGCTGCGAGCAGTCGTCGGCATTCCTCATCTAACCAAGTGTTTCTTGCTGATGGGTGAGAGAACTCTAGCACATCAGTAACGGCTGTTTTAATTGCCTGTTGACATCGTTGCTAATGTCCTTCGACATTGGATGCCGGTGGTATGGTGTTTTTTGAGAGGTTAATGGATTCGTGTTGTCAGACGTGTTGTCGAGGATGTGTTTTCCGACAATACTGATAAATATGTCTTGTCTTCCTACATTTGCATTAAAATCTTCTGGCACGATTTTGACATCGTACTTCGGTAGTTCGTCGTAAGTTTTGTCAAGGTGTGTGGGTGTAGTAGTAAAGTGTTCGCCTGTTGGGTGGATGGTTGCGCATTCAGTCCCAGCCAAAATCCATTTTACTTTAATTAAAAAGAAATAAAAAATGTAGGTTTTTACACCTAAAAATAGGTATACACCATCTTGAAAGTTCGAAAGAAATGTTCGGTTGGGATCAGTAGCACAAGGTCGCCCCGTTTGGACGAGAGGATTGTGAAGCACCATTTTATTATAGTCCTTAAGTTTATGATTTCTTACCTAATACTTCAACAATATAAACAGATATCACAATTTTTTATTAATTTTCATTTTGCTGCATTGCTTTAATCCCTGCCTTGTATCCAAAATGAATGAATCGATTGATTTCATGTAATCTGTATACATACAATCGTCGCATTCTGCATATTTTCCATTTCGTTCCCTATTTTTTTTTTTCTTAAGTCGATAATTTCAATCCAATAAATCTCTCGCACAAATGCAATCCAAGGCCTCTTTCAAATCCAGTTATTGCATATCCAATCACTACAATGCCTGCAAAAACCAACAAATCACGCGTCCAATGACCCTTCGAAATCGTTATCAGTCTAATAAATCATCATCCTTCTTTCAGAAACCATCCCTGGCAATAGTGATTCTCCTCCTGCCTTGCATAACCCTGGCGGGTCTCTACGATGAATCCTCGACACGAAAAGTCAACCTCGAAGACATCGAAGACGAGCACCTACAAAGTGAACGGCGTTCCAAGGCAACAAGTGGTGGACACCCATCACCATTGCCACCACCGCTCAGCAGGCAACCAGCTAAAGGTCAACCGATAAAAAGTTACCCACCATCGGACACCGATCAACCATCGACCACTCATCGCTATTCTACGAGGGCACAACAGCACCATGTCCAGCCATTAACAGATCAATCGAGTGCACCTGAAGCCGGTTTGTTTACGCTCAATATACCACATGTACAGCTTACTAATTGTTTCCACCATCTTCAGACTACCAACAATCACCAGCATTCCGACACGAGACGATTGTATACTTCCCCCAAAATGGTCAGCAGCAACAACACCATTATGACGTCGTCCAACCGCAACAGCAACCATCCGCGTCGCCAGTGTTCTACTACAGTCACGATGTACAGCAGCCATCTGGACACGAATATCAGGTGCAGTTTGTACCGATTGGCCAACATGGCGGGTAAGCTTCAATTTAATTTCATGGTTCGTGTCCCCGCTATATTGATGCTTAACGCAGCTTTTGTGAGACAAGCTTAACCAAAAGCCTTATTGACTCTGAACTGGTTGTGCATGAAAATGACAATAATTCGCGTCACAACAAATCCTTTAGCTCTGGTTGCACAAGTAGCCTGATCGTCTGCCCGATACCGAGAGTGGTTTTCCTTGGCTTTCTCCTCGAAGCTACCCACCAGGAAGTAGTCTTCGCAAAACAACCTCCCCAATTGCGCTTGCGTGTTGTTTCCAATTTTCTAAACTCGTGAACAGTTTTTTTTGTTTTTTGTGCTTTTCGGGTGCCCAAATTGGAGTTCACTAGGTAGCTGTTGCTGTTCAGTGAAAGCATCAGGAATATCTGGTTGGATGGAATGTGGTGCAGCCACTTGAAGAATACAACAAACAGGGTGTGGTACAAAAAAAGGATCTCGTTTCATAAATGTTCATCTAGTATCTATTGGTAACCGCGTTTGCATTTTGTTATCGTAAGAGTGTATGTTATTAGACAAACGATGTCGCAGATATTTAAGAAAACTTGAATGGCTTCTTTTAGCCTTTTTTTCAAGTCATCTAACTAATGAATACTCTGTCACCAGGATTCATCTTTAAATTGACTTTCAAGAGTTTCAAGTGGCTATCGTAATACCACCAATGAAAATTGTTTTCCATTACGATGACAGCACAATCCTTCCGTCATAACGAAAGCGAGACCAAATTGCATATTGCATGTCATTACGTTGTTACGTATCGACAGTTGACACAGTTAACGAATTATTCTTCATTTTGTAATTTTCTTTTTAATTGCGTTTAATATTTTCTGCTCTGTTAAGATAACAATTAGGTGGTTGGCATACTTTATGGGTGCAAGCAGCAATACGCATAAAGGAAAACGGTGGTCGCCGTTGCCATGATAGTATTGCCATTTATTTGGAAATCTTTACTGTTTACGTATTCCATCAGCCCTTCTCATCACGTTGAGTCCTACCAATGATGTCAATATCGTTGGCGTATGATAGTAGTTGCACTAATTTTCGGAAAATTGTGCCTCTGGTGTAGGCCCAGGAGTTTTGCACAATCCTCTCAAGAATCAGATTGAAGAAGTCACATGGCAGCGCATCGACTTGCCTAAATCCGTTTTTGGTATCGAATGTGTCGGTAAGGTCGTTTCCGACCCTGATGGAGCAGCGCGAATTCTCCATCGTAATCCCACATAAATAGAGGAGTTTGGGCGGTATACCAAAACTATAAATGTCTCTGTATAGTTGTAAAGTATCTTATGCGGCTTTGAAAGCCATGAATAGGTGGTGGATATCGATTTGGACTTTTTGGGTTTTTCCAGGATCTGCGGAAATGTGAAAATTTGATCGGCTGTGGACTTTTCTCGTATAAAGACCGATCAGTTTGTTGGTAAACGGTTTCAGGCGTTAACATATTACGGCAGATAGGATCTTGTAGGCGATATTGAGAAGACTTATGCCTCTGTAGTTGGCGCAGCTCAGAGCGTCCCCTTTTTTGTGGATCGGGCAAACGATGCTGAGGTTCCATTCTTTAGGCATACTTTCATCCGACCAAATGTGGCTTAGATGTTGGTGGATGATACTTACCAAATCATCCCTACCGGCTTTATAAGCCTCGGAGGGAAGTTTTGTTATGTTCGGAATTTGCCATCCTCACTTTACTCAGGTCGGGTGGTTGGTAATTTTCGCTGTTGTCGAAAATATTGCATGGTCCGTTCTGCCTGACAGCGGAGATTGCTCGTCATCGCCGTTTAATAGTTCTTCCATACTCTCAGCACCGACTGTGTTTCAACAACGATCTAACCATGATCATGTTGAAAGGATTCTGTTTGCGCCTTGCATCCCTGGCTTTGACGTTTTTATTTTGGTAAGAATTGCGAACATTGTTTATGGAGTGGCACCTCTCTTGCAATTTTTTCTCCCTTCTGAATAGCCGGTGTTCTTCCTTCTTCTCTGAATGTAGAGCAGCTCTCGTCTTCACCTTCAGCTTAGCCTTGTAGGCCTCGTTCTTGGCTACGAGCATCTGTCGGTACTCTTCATCAAACCAGGGGTTCTTTGCTGGTGGATGCTAGAAATTTAGCACCCCAGTTAGGTTGACTTCGTTGCCACTGTTCTTCGAGATTAGATGCTTGTGGAAAGCTGTAAATCAAGAGGTTAAGGGATACAACTCCTGCAAAGGACGAATGACGATTGCACTCTTTCGACTGAAAATTGTTTAATGGTATTCGATTTTTTGCAATGCAGTTGATATCGCATTCTAATCTTAGCTGACAAGGAAGTGTACCAAGACGAAATTATCACCTCAGAATGTAAGAACATCCAAAATCTGGATGCTTGCATCTTCACTATCGCAATGTGATTTGATAGAACATTCGTTGATCTGGAGACCACCATGTTCCCTAATGGGTATCGAGGTGAAGAAATTTCGTTCCGCAGCAAAGACAATTAGCCTAAGCCCGTTGCCAGAGGTGTTGTCGTGGAACCTATGCTTTCCGGCAATACTGCCAAAGATGTGTTCTCTCCCTGCCTTTGCGTTGAAATCTCTCAGAACGATTTTAACATGCTACTTCTGTAGTCGCTCATATGTTTTGTCCAGGAGCTCGTAGAAGCTGTCATTAGCTATATCATCTTTTTCCTCCGCCGGGCGTGAGCGCATATAAGGCTTATGTTGGCGAAATTGGCCATGACGCGGATTATTACATAGGTTCGCTAATGTCTTGGAAACACAAGACTTCTTGCCTAAGTCTGACACTTATAACAGATCCGCATCCGAATAGTCGCTGTTTATGCTCACTAAAACATGGTCCGTAGTAGATGTCACAGTCCTTCATCCTCTTTTTCTTCCGGCCCATCCCAAGGTATTTCCTGGATGGCAGTAAATTCTGCAGTTTATGGCTTTCGCTAGTTGTTCGCCTGCACTTCTCCTGTTTAAAGTTCTCACATTCCAGGTGCAGAAGTCGTTTATCAGGTTCGCCAACAAAAAATAAAATCCGTCTTTTCCGAGGCTATTGGTTACTTCGTAACAAATGTTTTTTTTCCATGCACAACCCGCAATCTCCAGTTCCAATTTATTAGATACCCCTAGGACACGGCGGGGCTATCAGTATCCACTACAAAACTGAGCGCTGCCGTTGGCCTTTCGTTTCATCCGCCACAACCTTACCCTTGAAATTCCTAGACAACTTGTTCTTCCAATACCAATCTAGGTTCGCCAGGGGCAGCAGGTGGGGTATTAATTTCGTGCCATTCCGACAAGGCTGTTTATAGAGTTTTTGTTTTTCATCTTGCTATCAACGCTCGCACTTATCGTTTAGCAAGTCAAATCCGGTGGGTTGAGACCAGTATCCGATAGTTACCACTTGGAGGTAAATATAAGCACTTTTAATGTGTAGTCATAGGGGACATTGCCAAGTTTAAGCCAGAGGCTACCCTCGTTCTACAACACCCAACCATCTAGATCAGTGCAACAGCTCCCCAAAATTGCAATTATATCTAACACCAAAAGCCCAATATTCTGAAAAACTAAGCACACGTCGATAATATTGAATTTATAAGCCGAGCTTAGCATGATGTCCCCATGGCATTTGCGTTCATATGTTAGGAGCTCAAAATAATCGGCGAGTCGGGATGGTACTTCACTTTGCAGATATTACTTCGACCTTAGTTTAGCTACTAACTCTGCCAACGCAAACCGAAATTGTCACCAATTAACAGGAGCGTAGGTTTTGTCGACCAAACATTTTTACATCCAAAACGACAATCAAGTCGTTATCAAGTTGCTATGCGCATCACATTATCACTTACCGTTGTTCAGTATGAAATGAAGAGTATGAAGAGCGAAGAAATCCTAGGTCGTTTCAATCGTAAAATTCTTTGAAAAAAAACTCTAAGTTCTCAAGCGATCAGGTCAGGAGTGTTGGTTGTTGTCAAGGTCCACCAAAAATTAGCCAAAACTTATTTTATCCAGTTGATTTTACGGGATCATGGTATTTGTATTGTTGGGGTACGCCGGACGAAACTTACAATATTAGCAGTAAATCAAGATTTGTAACGTGGTGCACACAATCGAAGTTTGGTAGTCGAGATATATATTTTTATATGATTTGTCGCTTTTGATTTCGTTCCTGAATGTGTCAAGTCAATGATCTGGAAACTTGAGATTTTATACGACTTCAAACGACCATGAAATTCAAGCCAACCAATGGAGCTTAATTCACAAACAGAATAGAACGCCTTGCATGAAAGTCTTTAGATACAACAGATAAAACTGGAGGGATAGGTCTCCAATGCTTTCTCTATGTCACAATCCACATTTAAAAACATGGAAACCCTTATGAACAGAGTACACATATTCGTAACAGAGTAACCCTAATCGATTTAATAACTGGATGCCGCTTCCCGACCTGGTCGTACATTACAAATTTATAGACAAACTTAATCATAAATCACATTGCCATCGAAAGGCAGGTGCTATAACAATTCACGCTCCAAAAAGCCTCCTTAAAGCCCATCTCACATTCCTCATCTCCATCTACATCAGCTTTCCTCCTCATTAGCCAACTCGAGACTCATTGAATGGGTTTCTCGCCAAACTTGCATCGATTAAGTCATCGCATCGCATGCATACCATTGCCACCAATTGAGTTCGTTTTTCATCATGCATGACCCAGCTCTTATCTACAGTTTAAGACCTGAAGACATCAGCTTCCGAGTTCGCCAACCTAATTGCACCCAATTGCAATTTTGTTTCACTGGTGTGTTTCTTTTTTTTTTTTTTGTTGCACTTCTTCACGTCCATTCAATCGGCATGGATGCTTGGCATAGCGATATGGCCTATAGACTTATTATCTAATCAAACCGCCTCACACATGAGTTATGTTGTTGCAATTAGAAAGCGAAACACGTTCCAACGTTTGTCTGTGGAGTGCTGCTTGCGCTATTTGGATTTGACCAACAGATGAGGATGTTACATGCTTAAGAAAATAAAAATCCGTTTTCATTTCAGGCCCGATGAGCAACACTCTGAAGCTGGACCAGAGGTGACACCGTCGTCAGTTGTTTCTTATTCACATGAGGCGGCTGCATTTGGCGACGCACTGGCACCATCGCAGCAGCAGTATGTGGCGAGCAATGAAATTCGAGAGCCTCAGCAAGTGTATGGACTACCGGGTAATGGTTTGTTTGAATCCCAAAAGGATATCGAATATGCAAAGCCAGCGACCGCTTATGGACCACCACCAATATCGCAGCAACCCTACTCTGGAGGACAGAAGCCCGTTGAATACTCCCAGCTAACGTACACCAGTCATGACGACGCTCAACCCGCTTCCTACTTCAATCATGAAAAGGACATCGAGTACGCTCAACATGGTGAAACTGGAAATGCACCAAAGCCTGCAATTACGTACGGACCACCGGACACAGCTGGACATGTTCCACAGATTCAGTACGGAGTGCCAGACGCTCCATTCCGAAGGCCAGTATATCAGTCGAATCAAAACGCTTATGCGCCAAGGCGGCCAGAGTCGTTGGCAAGATCAAATGAGAAGCAACACTCCGTCAACTTTCCGTATCCACCGTCTTTTGTAAGTATCACAACAAAGCGACCTTACTATGAGAAATCGGCACCAGTCCCAGAGCCATCTTACAACGAATTACCACAAGAATGGCAACATGTCAATGTTATGCCCTTGCAATTAATCCCTCCAACGCATAAGGATCAGTATCGGTCATTTGGACACAATCAAGTCACCTCACCCACTGCTGCACAGCAGATTATTGGATTCCAGTCTGCTCCGTATATAGATATCTTCCAAAGCCGTCACGCCAAGAGCCTGATCGATTCATATGTGCCGAGTTGGTTGGTAGCCCAAATGCAGGAGGAGCATGCACGACAACTTCACCAGCATCACCAACAACAACAACAACAACAGCAGCCGACCTATGCAATACCATCACCCGCATCAGAGGCTGGCTACAACACTATCGCCTATTCCACCCAGTTTGAAAACATTTATGGACGGAACTTGAAGCGATCTATTCAGACTAGCAAAGGACACCAAAAGAAAAAAGTTGCAGAGGCGGCAAATAAAGCATAGAACGGGCTTCCTCTCACAAGTTGAACTGCAGAATTTTATAAGACTTAACTGAATGGTTCTTTTTTTTTATATGAATTATTTATTTTTTATACATTAGAGTGGTAAGGCAGATTTTATGTCCTGTTGGTACTATCATATAAGTTGTAGATACACGTGTATTTTTATTGCAAATAAATATCTTTTCTTTGTTTGTATGTTCAAGGGTTTATTACTTCTTTACAGACGGTCGATGTAGGGAAGACTACGAGTATATGACTTAGATAGAATGGAACTAATCAACTGGTTGACATTCAGGTACATGAGTAAGGTGTAACTATACAATTACAGACCACAATTTTAGAGTGTCCAACGTTTTCAGAGCGATGCCAACATAACGGGTGATTTTTTAAGAATTAAGTTTTTCAGGTTGGCAGATTTGGTTAGTAATGGCGTCCAAACTTCATCTGTCAAAGTGAAAAGTTTTCAATATTCTCTGCCATTTAATCATGGAAAGACTTACAAACGAGCAACGATTGCAAATTATTGAAATTTGTTATCAAAATTCGTACTTTGTGAAAAATGTGCACCCTTTGTTAGGACCATATTATGGCTGTCATAACCTGGTTAATCAACAATTCGTGCTGTTATCACCTAATTTCGCACCGAATTTACTTTGTTGAACATTAAACCATCGACTCGCATGCGTACAGTGAGTACCAAAGAAAATATTGCAGTCGTAGCGTCCAATTTTAATGAAGATCATGAAATGTCAATTCGTTGCCGTTCTTAGCAATTGGGCATGCGTTACTCAACCACATGGAAAGTTTTACATGTCCATTTGGGTCTGAAAGCCTATAAAATTAAACTTGTGCAAAAATTGAAGCCGAATGACCTACCACAACGTCTAATTTTTGGTGAAAGGGCCTTAGAACAGCTCCATGAAAATCAGCTGTTCTATCGAAAAATTGTCTTCAGCGATGAGGCTCATTTCTGGCTCAACGGATACGTAAATAAGCAAAACTGTCGCATCTGGAGTGATGAAGAGCCACATGCCATACAAGAACTACCGATGCATCCCGAAAAAACGACAGTTTGGTGTAGGTTATGAGCTGGTGCCATCATCGGTCCATTTTTATTCAAAGACGACCGTGAAAGAAACGTTACCGTCAACGGCGAACGATATAGAGCCATGATAAGCGACTTTTTTTGCCCCAGTTGGCTGAGTTGAACTTGGTTGACATGTAGTTTCATCAAGACGGTGCCACGTGGTGCCACACAGCTCGTGAAACAATGAAAATGTTGAAGGATGAATTTGGTAAGCAGCTGATCTCTCGAATTGGCCGCCAAGATCAAGCGATTTAACGCCTCTTGATTATTTCTTGTGGAGTTATGTAAAGTCGTTAGTCTATGTGGACAAGCCAAACACGATTGAAGCCTTACAGGATAACATAACACGCTTATTTCATGGAATACAGGACGTAATGCTTGAAAAGTGACGCGAAATTGGACCTTCCGAATGGATCATTTGAAATGAAGCCGCGGACAACATTTACATGAAGTTTTCTTTAAAACTTAAATGGCAAATGCCTATTTATTGATTAGAATAGAAATTTTGAAAAGTTGATGCAAGTTTGAGTGTTTTATTCGATTTTAAAAAAAACAAAAATTCGCTTAAAAAATCACCACCCGTTAGCTTTGCTACAAATCCTTTAATTCCTAGTACATGGAGTCCGCCGGGAAGGTATACTACTTTGTTTTGCCGCCATTTCGGTAAACATTAGTCTTGACAGTTCATATTTGTCAGTCGTAAAGTTGACACGTGGCAAATTTATTCTGGAAAAATATTCGATAAACCAACGTGTTTTAATCGTTAAAAACATTTTACCAAAATCAATCATCGATTACTGTAATCATGAGAAAGTTACCTGAAACAACGTGCCAACAAAACGCACTGTTTTTCGTCTGTAGGTGATAGGCCCAAGCATGGACCACAGCGTACTGCAAGATCGGCTGAAAACTTTACTGCTGCTCAAGGAAGTGTTCAAAACAATCCATCAACCTGAATTCGACGCCGTGCTCAGGAGCTTGATCTTCAAAGAACTTTAGCTACAAATTTGCACAAGGATTTGCATTTGTTTCCATTTAAAATTTAGTAAACACAAGAGCTTCTACCACAAGGCCATTTACGCCGCCTTACATATGCCAATAGGATGTTACAGCTAGCCCATGACAACCCCGATTTCCATGAAAAAATCATAATTAGTGACGAGGCACATTTTCATTTGAATGGATATGTAAATAAACAGAATAGTCGGTTCTATGCAATGGACAACCCTCAAATTATTCATCAGTCACCTTTGCATATATTAAAAGTAACAGTCTGCTATGAAATATGGTCAGGAGGAATCATTGGACCTTACTTCATTGAAAATGAAAACGGCGTAACGGTAACTGCGAATGGGGAGCGAAATTGTGATACGATTGAAAACTTTTTAATCCCACAACTGCATGCTTTGGGCTTGATTAACATGTGGTATCAACAAGACGGTGCCACATCGTATACAGACTGGATTACAATGGAATTACTGCGAGACCTCTTTCCACAACAAGTTATTTCAAGAAATGGTGATGTTGATTGGCCTCCACGGTCGCCTGATTTGACTTCTTTTTGTGGGGATATCTGAAAAGCAAGGTTTATGCAAACAAACCAGAAACGCTTGAGCAACTCAAACAAAATATTCGTGATGAAATTAATGAAATTCCGCGTGAAATGTGTGTGCTCGCATTTGTGAGACTAACAGAGGCGAACATTTACCTGATATGTATTCCATACATAATTGCCGACATTTAATAAAACATTTATCAACATAAGACCAATTCTCTTGCATTTAACTAAAAATAATAAACAATCAAAGTAGTATACCTTCCCGGCGGACACCCTGTAAAATCACAATGGATGGTGAGATAATGATTAATATGTGTGGTTCTGCGAACGCAGTAACATGATTATTATACACCCTTGGAATCAAAATGGTTTGTTCGTATTATACCGTTTTATGAAGGAGAACTCGAAGCAACAGTAAAATTCTAAACCAGTTAAAAAAAACGAATATCATCTGATGACAATGATGATAACAATATCTGCCATGCCTTTGAATGCTGCCTTATCATGGGTCATAAGCCGCACACAGGGACCAAATGCGATATGTATATCAAAATAATTTTTCTATATAGGGGGTATACAATATACTGCGAGGTCATCACTCAAGACATGCGCTGTTAATTCTACATAGTGGTCTTGCATCTTTAATTACTAGGTCACAGCTTCATCTTGAGAATACTTTTCAGCTTCAAGAACTGAACTGGAGACAAGGAAAGATTCTGCTATAGTATCGTCGTCAATAATGAATCTACTAGAAAATACCCATCGAGTCATATCGAAGTCTTACACACAAATCTGAAAGTTCATTGCAGATGATCAAAATCAGACTGGCATTTAACCCTAAGTAAAGGGTGATCCATTTCGAGGTTCCCTACTTTTTAAAGAAAAAAACACAGAAAATTAAAATTTAATGGAGAATGTTTATTATCATTTGAAAGAACATTCTTTGGCATTTGTTTTTTGAAGATTATGTCTATCAAATGTTGGCCGTTGCTACGTCGCAGATGGTCCATCCGTTGAGTCCAATTTTCGATCACTCGTTCGAGCATTTCGACTGGTAACTGGCGAATGACACGCGTGATGTTTTCCTCCAAGGCCTGAATCGAAGCGGGTTTGTCGGCATAAGCTTTTGACTTTACATATCCCCACAGGAAAATGTCTAACGGTGTGATATCACACGATCTTGGTGGCCAATCGACCGGCCCAAAACGTGAAATTATGTGCTCACCGAAATGTTCTCTCAATAAGTCCATTGATTGATGCGATGTGTGGGAAATGGCGCCGTCTTGCTGAAACCAAATGTCGCCGAGATCACGAGCTTCAATTTCAGGCATCAAATAGTCGGTTATCATGGCTCTTCAGGTTGCTCTTCGTCCCAAATACGGCAATTTTGCGGCAATTTTGGACAGAAATTCAACAATTAAAAATGTTCCACAATTAACTCAAACAACGACATCTCATCGAAAATAAATCGAAGAATTACTCTTGCCAACATTTGTTTCTTCGAGTTACGAAGGGAATTTAATAACAAAGGAATCCCTCGAACTACAATGTTTACATACCCATTGAGCCAGAAATGGGCCTCATCGCTAAACAAAATTTGCCTCGAAAACGTCGGATCTTCTTGGAACTTTTCAAGAGCCCATAGAGCGAAGCGATGTCGCTTGGGAAGGTCGAGCGGCTTCAGTTGTTGCACAAGCTGTATTTTGTACGCTTTCAATTTAAGATCTTGACGTAAAATGCGCCAAGTCGTTCCATACGTCAGTCCGTGTTGCTGCGAACGGCGCCGAATCGACTCTCTACGGTCTTCGTGTACACTCTCAGCTACGGCCGCTATATTTTCTTCACAGCGTGCTGGACGTGGTCTATTCGGTCGAATATTATCGAATAATGAATGCTGGGTCTCAAAATGGGTGATGGTGTTGCGATTAGTACGCTCAGTAGGCCGATTATGTTGACCATAAGTTGAGCGAAGTGCACGAAACACATTCCTCACAGAACGTGAATTTTCATAATAAAGTTGAACAGTTTGTAAACGTTGTTCACGCGTAAGTCTTTCCATTATGAAATGCCAAACAATACTAAACAAAAATAACATGACAGCATGACACGACTCACACGTGATCTGTCAAAAAAGGCTATTGAAAAAAGTATCTCTACTTGGATCACCCGTTATAAACAGAGTTGGCTTCAATCTAATGCCACATTGCTTTGCTAATGATTTCCAATGATTTTTGTTTTCATGAATATTTTTGACGTCGAATTTTTAACTGATTCCAACATTACGATGATAGGCGAACCCAAAAAGTAGTTCCAATACGATTCCATCTGTCGCATCGCGTGAGTCTGTCTTTTCTGCAATAGGCCATTTTGTTTTTACTTGACGTATTGACATGTATATGTAAGAGAAACCCTCTTCGTGGTAGGTGGGAAAAAGCACAACTCGTGAACCATAACAGGCTAGGGGTAAGGTCTCGTATCAAAAACCTACTACGGTGGCAGCGGAAGATTTACAAAGATGGAGACGAATACATATTCCAACAAAAGGTCTTTTAGGAATCTCAAGTGTTAGTCAGGCCCCTTGAACAGAGATTGTAACGGAAGAGCTTAGATGTCAAAGGCAGCGCTCAATATCGTAGTTGATACTGAAGGCCCGATGACCTAGGGGTATCTAATTGGAGCTCGCCCTCTGTCTCAGTGACGCGATGGAAGTTCTGGGTTCGATTCCCAGCCGTAGCAACACCTTACTGATTTTTCACTGGCCTTCCTCTCGTGATGATCTGACAAATCATCCGAGTAGTATTAATTATCAAGAAAAGCATATGCCATCCCGCCATCGTGCAAGAAGTACACACGCACACATGAATGGTTGTGAGAAAGCTCGGCCCTTGGTTCTAACGAGCCTGTTGCGCCAAAAAAAATTAATTTTGTTGGCCCTCTAACTACCCACACATGAAAAAAAAATTGTTATTACGAAACAATCAAGAGCCTTGGAAAGGAGTGATTTTATTAATGACGATAATAATAAACAAAAAATGGGAAATGACGTGACGTTCGCATCTGCTCCTGGCATGTGAAAACATTAAACAGGAATAGAAATAACAGGTCGGAGTAAAGGTTTAAACTTCGAAGGTCTGCATTTATGTCAACCGTACGAGACCTCAAGATCATGACCCGTATGGGCAATAGGGGTATCACTTCCTGAAACTGGATGGTTTTTTTTTAAAAAGATTCATAAAACATAGCAGAATAATTAAAAGCCTAAAAAATGTAAGACTTTATAAATACACCGTTGTCCACTAAATTTCGTCTTAAAAATTTAAGTCAGGACTAATTTTACAGACGTTTTTATTATAGAGATGGAATTTGATAGAGTATCAACGTATTAAGGGTGAAGGTATCCAGCTGTACTTTTTGAAAACTGTTTTTGTTAATTTCGAGAGCAGAATATATTTTCGAGTGCCATTGTATTCACCTTTAATAAGTCTTTGGGTGTTATTGTGAATGGATAGGGCGCTGAAAAAAAAGGAATGTGGAGCAATGTTAGGTACTCAGAAGAGTCGGTGGAGTAAACAATTTGGAGAGTTGTTTATGCCGAAAGGAAAGTTGGTCGGGTTGCAAGGTCAGTCTGCTTGGAAGTATTAGTTATGAATGTCAAGTGGTGTAAGGTTCGCATGTCTAATCCAACAAACGCAAACAACAATCGGGTAAAATAGATGGGGTTGCATTTAGAAACGTTATTCGGAACCTGATAGAGGAATTCAATCGTTTGCTTATTCATATAAATAGAAAAATTAAAACAAATACATTATGGGTAAAAGAAGTTTGATTTTCACTCACCTTTATGCGCCTTGTTGTTATGCCGTTGTTGAATATCACTGAATTATATTACAGAGTAGCTGCTACCGAACACGTTAATTTTAGGGATTAGAAATTAGATGAACCGCACATTAGGGAATGCACATATTTACAAGGTATCATACAAATATGGCATGGACATACGATCAATTAACACTTTTTTGAAATTTAAAACCACTGCTGCAAACTTTTTTTTAAGACCACTAACAATAGAAATACACTTCAAGGGATTTTTCACTATTTCGTTACCGGGTGATACGGACTGATAATATATACTAAACCGATATTGAGAAAAGGGATTTATATTTTAATTCAAGAGGGCATTAGATATTTGATTGATCGCTCTTTTTTATATGAAAATACACTTGACAAGGAAAGGCTTTTAACACATATAGGGCGATCGGTAACACACACCAGACGGAATTATAATTTAAAACGATAAAAAAATTGATTTTTGTTGTGGGGTCAAAAAACGAATATGATGATCGGTAACACTAATCGAAGATCTATTACGCGTCATAGATACGGACTTGCACAGATACCGCGATATTATCCTTCATAGCACATCTGAAATAAAAAGAAAGTGTGTAAATAATCTGAATACTTATCTTCTTGTTTATAACAATTATAATTTATTTAGAAAATGCAAACAAGCGGTAATAGTCGAAAAGATATCTGTGACTCAGAAAATTAAACTTAAGATAAAGAGAGAAGAAAGTATTACTCCCAACCTTTCAGGAATTTTGAAAGAAGTAAGATATTTGTGGACTAAACATTGAATCATTCAATTTATTTTACAACAACAGTTGAAACGTAAAATGGCGTATCTAGATCATTTATAAATTTCTTCTTGCTAACTATATTTTTTGATGTTGAATCTGATTGGCTTTAACTTGGCAATGACCAGTGGTTGTGCATCTGAATACACATTAAAAGTGCTTATTCCTACCCCCATGTGGTAACCATTGGATACTGGTCTCATCCAACTTTATTTCACATGCTTAACGATATGTGCGGGTATTGAAAACAAGACGAGAAGCAGCAATGCTATAAATAGCGTGCTCAGAATGGCACGGATTACCTGCTGTTCCTGGCGAACCGAGATATATATTTTCGCACAACAGAATAAAATCAGGGTGACGACCCTGCTAAAGGAAAAAAGGACAACGACGTTTGTATTTGCACTTGGAATGTGAGAAAATTTTACAGGAGATGTGCAGGCTAACAACTAGCGAAAGCCCTAAATTGCTTCAAAGCAGACATTACTGCCATTCAGGAAATACGATGGGATGGGCCGGGATATAAGAGGATGAAAACCTGTAACATCTACTACGAACCGTGTTATAGTGAGCAGAAATAGCGAGTATTTGGATGCGGATTTGTTATAAGTGCCAGACTTAGGCTTATGCTTCCAAGACATTAGCGAACGCATTATAAAATATCGCATTAAGGCCGAATTCACCAACATAAGCCATATATGCGCTCACGCCCCGACGGAGGAAAAAGCTAATATAGCTAAAGCAACTGTCGAATTACGAAGAAGATTGTACGTGCTAGAAGATTTTAACGCAAAGGTAAGAAGTGAAGAAATCTTCAGCAGTAATATCGGAAAATTCAGCCTACACGCCAACACGTCTGACATGAGACTTAGGCGACTAGTGAATAGCACACGGTTTCTTCACCTCGATATCCATAAGGGGACATCCAGATCAACAAATGGTCAGTCAAATTGATCACAGGGCGGTAGAGAAGATGCAAGCATCCACATTTTGGACGTTCTAATACTCCGAGGGGTAATATCGACTCAATCCACTTTCGTTTCAGCCAAGGTAAGAATGCGGATATCGACCACGCAGCACCCAAAGAGGACAAAAAAATGTCGAAAGAGTGCAATCGTCATTGGTCCTTTGCAGAACGCGCATACCTTAACCTCTCCATTTAAACCATATCACAAGCATCTAATGTCGAAGAACAGTGGCAACGAAATCCACAAGCCATTAGTTCTGCCGCAACTTGTGCGCTACTTTTCCCGTGTCCAAAAGCCAGAAACCCCTGGTTTGATAAAAAGTGCCGACAGATGCTCGCAGCCAAGAACGAGGTCTACAAGGCTAAGCTGCAGAAGAAGACGAGATCTGCTATTGAGCTCAAAAGGCAGCGAAGAAGGAAGAACACCGGCTTTTCAGAAGCGAGGAAAAAGAGCCAGGGATACAAAGCACAAACAGAATCCTTTCAATGTGAACAAGGTTAGGTCGTTATTAAGGCACAGTCGATGCTGAGGATATGGAAGAACCACTTCTGTAGACTGTTAAACGGCAATGATGAACAATCTCACATTGTAAGGCAGAACGAACCATACAATATTGGCGACGTCAGCGAAAATTACCTACCACCCGACCTAAGTGAATTGAGGATAGCAAGTTCTGTACATAACAAGACTGCCGTAGCTTTTTAAAGCAGGCGGCTAAATAAGATTCACCAACTCATAAGCAAAATTTGTTTGGATGAAAGTATACGTGGCGAATGGAACCTCAACAACATCAAAGGAGGCTCTCTAAACTACGCCAACTACGGAGACATAAAGCTAGTCAACATCGCCTGCAAGATCCTATCAGCAGTAATATGTTAACGCCTCTAACCGTTTACCAACAACCTGATCGGCTCTTATCAGTGTGGCTTTAGGCCGGGAAAATCCATAACCCATCAAATTTTCACGCTATGCCAGATCCTGAAAAAAAAAACATAAGACTTCCAAATCGATACCCACCACCTTTTTAGCAATTTGAAAGCCACATACGACAGAATTTATAGATACGAAATATAGGGACCCATATCTTGTTTTGTTTTACCGCCCAAACTCATCCGTCTGTGCAGGATGACGATTGACGATGGAGAATTTTTGAGTAATCATCCCTATTGCTGACATGCTGGTACCCGCCTTGTTTTGCTCGCCGGAGGTCACAGGTTCTTGTCCCTCTAAACACGCCTACAAAAAAAATACTCATGCCAATCTTAAAGGGTGCCTCACCACCTTGACCATCATCTCGCTGGATGGTCCCTTATCATGACATGTTCCTCTTTTTGTGTTCCGGCACATCTTTCCGAATACATCTTCCCTCATCCTCAATCTACCTCTTAAAATAAATTCGAAGATTATAAAGTCATACAGATGACGCTCTGCATACACGAAATATTGTTCTATGGCGGGTCGTACTGGCACAGCAGCCATATATTTGAATCTCGTTTCATGTGTTCACATGCACACAGCCCGCCCGTACCATGAAGCTGGTGAGCAAAAGTTTCTGTTTTTTGTTCTCAATGCATCATCTGTATGGATTAATAATCGTTGATGCTAAATAAGAAATACTACCGCTACCGTCGTCCCCATTCTCCAACCAACATGCCAACACGAAACCGTCAACGTGAGGAGAAAACACCAAACACAGGTAACATGACATATCAGCTGCGGACTACCGATAAGGACCCCCCTTTTTGAGCACTACAAAACAAGTATATACGTCCGGTTAATATATACCACAACACTCCAGAACCAGCTGTGAAATTTTCTTTTGATCTTTTTCGTTACACTTTTACGTTTCATAAAGAAGTTTCACTTCAAGAACATTCCGAAATACACACAAAAGAATAAATAACCATATGCCACAACACAAGTACATGCAGACACAACAAAATCATCTGGCCGGAAATAAGGAGCAGCAAACCAAAAAAGCTTATTACCCTAAAAAGGAGATCCTAAATAGCATGCATTAGTAATTCAAAAAGAGCAGTCATCTCAAATCAACAGTCTCATTGCCCCTCTATCAGCAACAGTCACAAAACCGCTTCTAGGACGGCCTACATTGTTTGGTTAACATTCCCTAAACCCATGTAGTTCGATTCTAAACAAAGATCGAAGTCGGACGACTATCTCTTCCATATAGGTAACTATACTCCTCCGGTAGACGCGAACTTAAAAAGCAGCATTACAACTCTATTGAGGGTCTCCATCTTACATAACATGAATCACCGCCCAGCTGCAGGGCAACTAAAAAGTATGCCTAACGGGGAGTCCCCATCTTACGGTGCTGGCCGTAACCGCGCCGTAAGACGGGGACGTTAGTAAGCGAGTTCGCTAGTCCGCGCTAGTAAACTTCAAACTCAAATGAATTTTGAGATACAGATTGACAGGCGCAGACCAGCTTACATAAGGTTTAGTAGCGCAATAGCGCGATCTAGCGCCAACGGTTACTAGCTTTGGTGGTAACCACGGCCTTAGAAACATTCCAATAGTCGGTAAGAAAACCCTACAAAAAATTACAAAAACAAAGAATCGTAAGTCAACGTAACCTTCTTACACTCAAAGACCTAATTTGCTGTCAATTTCCCAAAGGTCATCATCACGGGCTACCAGCAATCTCTTGCCTAATAAATGCATTTGTCCCTTCTCCACTGCAACACACATTTGCATCTCATTTCTAGGTCATTTGACCACGCGAGCTTCGATAACTTTTTGTAAAATTTGCATTGGATTTGAAGTTTTGAAAACAACAATGAACCGTTAATTATGCAAGCAATCTTCGTTGCATATTTATGTTTCCACTGAACTAAGTTTCTAATTTATCGCAGATGCTTGCAAAAAGATAGTTAACACACCAAAGTGACGATTGCGGCGAGAAAGGCAATTGTGAAATAATCCAGATGAATTACAAAAAATTGAAATGAATGTCAAATCGAGGTGGTAACCCTTGGAAACTTCAAAAAAACTCAATTTCAAGTGTCAACGAGTATTATGTCGCATATCAAAACAAAGGGCTTTGGATCAAGTAGCCCTATTTCAAGGTTAGTGGTTTTGGTGGTTTGTTATCGAATGCGATCTATTTCATGGTTCATCTGCACGCTCTTTGAATGAAAATTGTATATGATTAGCGGTATTGTTGGTAGCTCAGTTCAAATAGAGATTAAAAATTTAGATTGACAATGATTTATGCGCGCCGTGAGAAGATCTTTGAATTTGTAATTGAAGCAGCGGTGATGTCTTATTTGGAAAAAAAAAATGTTTGAGTTCGAGTGGTCGGGATATGCAAAGTAGCGCGTTGTGCGGTAATCTACTGAATTTGTTTTGTAAGCACGCGGTGTTAGATAAGATTCCATGGTAGTCTGAGTTAAACTCGTAAATTTTATGTTAGCGATTGTATACGGTTGGACGTAAGCATTACATGAAATTAGGCGAACCTTTTGTTAAGCTATGCATTAACTCTGGCTAGGTTATTGAAAATGATTGCATTCATAACTTACATATAAGCATTTGGGATTGCATAAAGTACTTGATCAAAAAAATGCCAGTTTACAACTCAGAGGAAGATGACTTTGTTGAGTTCAATTAGACTTCGAGATTGTGTAGACTTTTAATTTTTTACGCCATTGTATTTTCAGGCTACAAGACGACCTCTCGTATATTTATGTAAGATGATCAGTTTTGGAATAAAGCTACGGGTATTCGGACTTCCCAAATGGCAAGGGTTTTTCATTCAAGATGGCTAGAACCTGGACTCGAATAATCCCGCTCTCATAATCTTCGATTCTCAGCCACACCTCTACTGCGACGTGTGGCTGAGAATCGAAGATTATGAGAGCGGGATTATTCGAGTCCAGGTTCTAGCCATCTTGAATGAAAAACCCTTGCGCGCACAAGTAGAAACCGACCTCAACCAACTTGGGAGTGCGCAACTGGAGGCAGTTAGCTAAGGACTGGGCTAATTGGAGAGGCATTTTGGTTGAGGCCCACTGTGCATACCTGAACGTGTGGATGAAAAAGTTGTCAGTTATTTATTTTATTAGGAAAACCGGAGCGTGTGTAGCAAAGTCCGTCCGTTCATAGTGAAATTTACACAGGCCGACAGTGTGTTCGTTTAAAAAGTCGCTATCCCTCACATATTTACCGGAGCGTGTGAATGCGAAATGGCGGTCCATTTCTTGAGACCAAACGTTTGGGTCAACAAAGTCATGGTTGCACGCAGTCTATAACATCTTGCGCCGCCGTCACGTTGAAACCATTTTTGCTGCAAATGATTTCCGATGACATGCGGAATAAGAAAAATCACGAATAATTTGCTGTAACGTTCGCAATTCAGGCGAATATTTGCACGGGTCTTGGATTTAAAGAAAAATAGGCCAATGACGACTTCGGTATGTAACCAACAACAAAGAGTAATACCACAAAGTTATGTCTGTCAAAGGCGACGTTCCGTCCAAATTGTCGATGCTATGTCCCTTTTTGTTGGCAGCTTATTGTATTTAGTCTTATACTCATTAAGTCCTAAACCAATTTTTGCCGCTTCCTTCTTAGTACTAGCAAATATTGTGATGACATCACGTTAAATCCAACCAAAGATTATTATAAAGTCATACAGATGAAGCTCTGCATAGAAGAAAATTGTTCTATGGCGGGTGGAGCTGGCTCAGCCCTTGCACACAGTGCCATATCCTTGGATCTCGTTTCTCATGTGTGCACATCCGCCCGTACGGCGTACCATGAAGCTGGTGAGCAAATGTTTCTATTTTTTGTTCTTAAAGCGTCAGCTGTATGACTTTATAATCTTTGGTCCAACCAATCATGTCAATATCTTCAGCGTATGCTAATAGTTGCACCGATTTCTGGAAGATTGTGCCTCTGGTGTTAGCCCGGGAGTTTTGCACAATCTCTTCAAGAATGAATTTAAAGAAGTCACATGACAGAGCGTGCATCGCCTTGCCTCAATCCTTTTTTGGTATCGAATGTGTCGGTGAGGTTGTTTCCGACCCTGATGGAACAGCGGGGATTCTCCATCGTCATCCTGCACAGACGGACGTGTTTGGGCAGTATACCAAAACTAGACATGGCTCTATACAGTTCGTCTCTATAAATGTTGTCTTATGCGGCTTTTAAATCGATGAATAGTTGGAGGGTATCGATTTGGACTTCTCGAATTTTTTGCAGGATCTGCCTAGGTGTGAAGTTTGTGGATATGACAAACGATACTGAGGTTCGATTCTTCAGGCACTCAGACTTTTATCCGACCAAATTTAGCTTAGGAGTTAGAGAATGTCACTTACCAAGTCATCTCCGCAGGTTTTATAAATTCCTGTCCTGACATCACTTAGTTCGGGTGGCTGGTAGTTTTCGCAGTCGTCGCCAATGGTTCTGCTTTTACAGATGAGCTCAACATATTTTGTCAATTTTGTTCCACGTTCAAGGATGAGGGGCGTGGATTTGAGAACGAATATGAGAAGCTGAGCGTTGTGTCATCACCAAAGAAGTGGATTGGATTAGAAGTTGCAGACAAGAATATTTTAAAAATAACAGAGAGGTAGTAAATGAGGAGCCTTGGAAAGCACCAGCATTTATTTGGTGAGTAGCAGACTTGAAACCAAAGCAACTTAAATTCAACGTTTCGAGAGGAAGTTTCTAATCGATAGTATCATCGATACCAAAAGCAACCATTTTCAACAAAAGAGCTTTATGCAAAACACTGTCAAATACGTTTAAAGGTCCAAGGAGGATTGCCTTTTTGCACTTTTCGGTGAGATATGGCATCAAGTCACCAGGGAACCTGTTGCTACCATAACGTTATTGTCGAAATTTGAGGAGTTTTCGTGGTTCAAGATATTTCATAAGCTGGCGGTTCATCAACGTTTCCATGGCCTTAGAAAGAAGTGCAATTGGTCGGTAGTTGGAGATATCATCTGGCCCAGCAAATTGGGCAGCAAGCAGATTGGCTTTGGTTAGAGAGGTGACAGCTGGAATGTCACTGCAAATGACCATTGCAATGGAAGATAAGATGAGGTCTTCTTAATGTTTTTTTTTTTTTTTTAAGTAATACCAACATGATTTTATTATTTTTGGGACATAGTTGGATTGTTTGTCTTAATTTGGTCTTGGAAGAATTTGACACGTTTAATTTGGACATTGCAGTCATTTTGGCTTCGTAAAAAACTGTTTTCGCAGTGAAAACAAAAATGGTCCAACTTAGTTGTGTTTTTCAACTGAAACAAGTACATAATTTTAATATATTTCCCTCATTTTCTCTCTGTACAAATAATGTAGAAAAATATTTTTTTTTGAATAAGGGTTTGTGCAAATAAAGGAAGCAAAACTCCTAGCACCTTTTAACTTATACATGGGACATCTGACTATACCATCCCATACCACGATTTTGATATTAATTACTCAACCAGAATACCAAAGAAAAGACGAATGGTCGTCAAACAATATGAACACTGAAATAGCAATTTCAGTCGGCTTAAGTGTTGGGCATATAAAAAGAGGATATTTCCATCTACGTAGATAGTTAAGTGGCCATAAGAGCTCTGGTATACAACATAGTAAAATTACGAGTAGTAGGACGCTGCAGAACGGACCTAAAGCTCTATGTAACCAGGATAAAGTTAAAATTATCTAGGTGCCAGGACATAACAACATTCCAAGGAATGAGAAAAAAGACGAGCTAAAAAGACGGTGAGAAAAAAGTAAGCTAAAAAGGATGGTCTAGCTGCCTCTTTTTATGTGATAGTAGGGCTAGACCCCCACCTACTTTTAAAGGGCCGAAAACAACTAGAGACACACAAAATGAAACATTAACTAGGTAGCAAAACTCAATCTCACCAAAGGCCTCTGGCCGGAATGAAATGAAAGCCACATTCTTGAAACTTGGTGTGAGTATCTAAATAGCTATTCCGAGTTGTTAAGTTAAAATAAGCGTGGTGAAACCAGTAGCCATGGAACTCCCACGGTACTTAGAATATCGAATAGTATCAAAAGAAATCGAGAAATGGGAAATTCAACAGGTATGATATTGCTTGATATCAAAAAGGCATTTGACTCCGTTTGGCACACTGGTCTTACATATAAAATGTTAAATTTTAATTTTCCACCATTTCTTTGTAAAATTGTTCAAAGTTTTTTGTCAAATCGTTGTTTTAAAGTATGTCAATAGTAGCGCGTCCGAAGTAAATTTAATTAGTGCTGGTGTACCTCAAGGCTCTGTTCTTGGAACAGTTTGTACAATCTGTATACGTCTGATTTTCCAAATTTACCTGAATGCGAAGCAGCAATTTATGCTGATGACACAGCAATATTTTCATCGCATCAATTTGGTCTTAACATTGAGACCAATTTAAAAAATGCAGCTGAAATATTGAACGAATATTACACAAAATGGAAAATAAAATTAAATGTCGGGAAAATGCAAGCTATCTTTTTTACCAGAAAAAGAAAGCCTTGCTTTCTTCCGGCTAACCAGCTAGCAATTAACGGACACCAAATAACATGGGCTTCTTCTGTTAATTATTTGGGCATACACCTTGACTCAAGATTAACAGTTAAAGAGCACAATGCCCAAACACTTAATAAAATCAATATTGCTATAAAGATGCTTTATCCCTTTATAAATCGAAAATCAAAACTGTCAAATGATAATAAAATAATTTTACACAAAGTTAGTTTCCAAGCTATTTTTCTGACGGGTAGTTGTGCTGAATGTCACATCAAAAAATTACAAATATCCCAAAATAAAATTTTAAAAATGATGTTGAATCTCCCCTGGCATCACTCAACTTCGGACCTACATATAAGGGCAAATGTTGAATTGATCTCTAATAGAATCCGAAAGTATGAAGTACCTTGACTCAACGACTACTGAGGTGCCACAAATCTGCAACTTATTCGCGAACTATTTCCAATCGGTGTATTCATTGGACGCTCCCTCCATACAAGAAATGCCCTCTGTTAGTAGAGTTGTCGACATCGGTTCCATTGTTCTCAGTCCATTGGATATAGAAGAGGCTTTATCAGCATTGGATGCTAGTAAAGGAGTAGGACCCGACGGAATTCCTGCTGTTCTTTTATAGAAGTGTGCAATTGCGATAGTTGAGCCACTTTCAATAATTTTTAACCTTTCTCTTGTAGAAGGCAAATTTTTGGATGGTTGGAAAATTTCGTTTTTGTCTCCCATTTTTAAATCCGGGTCAAAGCACGAAATAACAAACTACAGGCCAATATGTAAGATTTCAGCTCTACCAAAAATATTTGAGAAAATAGTTTGTAATAAATTATCACAATTGGTTCAGAACTACATATCAGTGTCTCAACATGGTTTTATGTCAGGCAAATCAACGGCAACAAACCTAGCGTTAATGACTAACGCCATCATATCAAACATGGAAAAAAAGTGACAAACTGATATTATTTTTACTGATTTTGCGAAAGCATTTGACAGAATAAATCATAAAGTTCTACTTAGTAAATTATTCTCTTTTGGTATCCATTCTTCTTTACTAAAGTGGTTGGAATCATATTTGACGGGTAGAGTCCGAATAGTAAAAATTGACTATTCGCTCTCAAATAACATTTCAGTTCCGTCAGGGGTCCCACAAGGAAGTCATCTAGGACCATTATTATTTTTGTTATTTGTCAATGACATACCCGGTATGTTTATTGATTCGACTTGCCTTCTATTTGCCGATGATCTCAAACTCTATCGTAAGATACGATGTGAATCGGATTGTTGTCTTCTCTTAAAAGATCTGACGAGACTTGATCATTGGTGCAAACGGAATCTGCTTCATCTTAACATTTCAAAATGTCAAGTTTTGTCATGTTTCAGGAATCAAAATCCAATTTTGTTTGATTATAATATCAATAACATTAATCTTGAGCGAGTAAGAAGGAAGAAAGATTTAGGGGTTATATTAGACACAACGCTGTCATTCTTACCACACTACGACTATATTATTAATAAAGCTAACCAAATGCTTGGTTTTATTAAAAGAAACACTAGAGAATTCTCGGATCCTTATACTCTAAAGTCATTATATATTTCTCTAGTAAGATCAGTTCTGGAGTATTGTAGCATAGTTTGGAATCCTTACTACAGTAATTCAATGGAAAGAATTGAGAAAGTACAAAGAAAATTTACTAGATATGCGTTCTTCAAGTTAAATTGGAGAATTCCAAGGCCATCCTATAACAGTAGGTGTTTATTATTTGGAATGCAATCTCTAAAAAATCGCAGGGTATACTTTTCCGTAATGTTTATAAGAGATATTATAACATATCATATAAAGTGTCCCCCGTAGCTAGCATTAGTGAGTGAAGGCAATGCACCATCAAGGACTACACGTTGTCGATTTTTAATTTATGAACAGTTTCATCGTAGCAATTATGGACGAAACGAGACTATATCCCGTTGCATCAGAGAAGCAAATTTAATTTGTAATTCAGTTGATTTTTATTCGAATCTTTCTAGAGATATCTTTAAATCTATGGTATTAAATAATATTTCAACATTATGTTCTAATAGTGCTTGATTATATTTAACTTAATGAAAATCAATGGAACATATATTTATTTTGTAATGTAATATATGAATGCATATAGGTACCCACCAGCAGTTATATTATGTATTTATTCTTAGTCTAATAGATTGTATTCTAATTGATGAAATAATAAATAAATAAATAAATAAAACTTAATAACACATTTATGATCAGATGTGACTTGCATGAAAACCCTCTAATAAATCAATTAAATGTTGTGTAACATGCTGTTAATCTATGTTTGTTTTCTTTTGCAATAAAAAAACAAAATTAATTGTTAATTTATTATTTGTATCTAGATGTTAATTTATATTTAATTTATTTTTGTATCTCTACATTAATTTCTATTTAATTTATTTTTGTACATCTATGTTAATTTATTTATAATTTATATTTTGTTAATTATGTTCTTAAAATTATTTAGTTTTTGTTTCATTTAAATTTGATTTTTATTAATTTATTACTAACTGTTGTAATTTATTTATTTTTATTTGTATATACTTTTGTTAATCTATTTGCTAGTTTTTCCGTTAATTTATAACTTATTTGTTTATTTGTTTTATTACTAATTTATTTATTTAATTCAAAAAAAATTATATTATTGTATTTATATTGTATATGCATATTTTTTATCTAGTTTTAAGTAATTATATTCATTTTATTAGTTAAAATTCTATTGTTTATTATTTATTACATATTTTTGTTTATATTTTTTTATTATTATTATTTTATTTAATTCTTTTTTATAATTTGAGGTTTTTGCTTTCGTTGTTTTCCTCACAAAAGTGTTTATACAATTATTAATAAATTAAATTCATAAAAATATATTAATTTTTCAGTAGAAAGATATTTATTAATATCATATCTCTGTAATTGTAAATTGTGCGATAACACATTGTATATCATGAACGAAATAAAATATTCTATTCTATTTCATATCTCGATACAAAATTCGCTGATATCGAACAAATCGGAGAAAATTTTACTCCGAACGTATACCTAGATAGGTTTGAATATAAGCATCGTGGACGGGATAACATCAGTGATCGTGGCAACTCTTTTACGTGTTAAATATTAATCATCACATATTTAGAGTAGAACAGTCAGTGTATTGAAAATGGGTGCGTGAACATAAATTGGTTTTGTGAGAAGTAGTGTCGAAATTGGGAGTTCAGAAACCAATATCTAACGGGTGATTTGTTAGCTGGTTTGGTTTTGGCAACACTGGTTTTGACAGCTGACGTGTGTTTAGTACCTTGTGTCACTGTCAAACAGCTTCAGTTTGGTTTGCAATTTAACCATGGATCGTCTTACAAATGAACAACGCTTGCAAATTATTGAATTTTACTATCAAAATTCGTGCTCGGTACGAAATGTTCATCGCGCGCTGCTTCCATTTTATGATCGGCATTCTCGACCTTCTGAGCAGTCTATTCGGAAGATTGTGACCAAATTTCGCACCAAATTTACTTTGTTGGACATTAAACCACCAACACGTTTACGTACTGTGCGTAGTGAAGAACATATTGCGGCCGTATCAGCTAGTGTGACAGAAGACCGCGAAATGTCGATTCGGCGCCGTTCCCAGCAGTTAGGCCTTTGTTACAGCACTACGTGGAAAATTTTGCGGAAGGATTTGGGCGTAAAGCTTTTTAAGATACAGCTGGTGCAAGAACTAAAGCCAGCCGACCTACCACAACGCCGAATTTTTGGTGAATGGGCTCTTGGAAAGCTGGCCGAGGATCCGCATTTTTATCGAAAAATTGTGTTTAGCGATGAGGCTCATTTTTGGTTGAATGGGTACGTAAATAAGCAAAATTGCCGCATTTGGAGTGAAGGTCAGCCAGAAGCATTGCAACAACTACCAATGCATCCCGAAAAAGCCACTGTTTGGTGCGGTTTATGGACCGGCGGCATTATTGGGCCATATTTCTTCAAAGATGATGCGAATCGCAGCGTTACTGTCAATGGTGAACGCTACCGAGCGATGATAACAAACTTTTTTTTGCCCGAAATGGAAGTTCTTGACTTGCATGATATGTGGTTTCAACAAGACGGTGCCACATGCCACACAGCACGCGAAACAATGGCGCAATTGCGAGGCGAGTTTGGTGAACAGATAATTTCACGTTTCGGGCCGGTCAATTGGCCGCCTAGATCGTGCGATTTGACACCATTAGATTATTTTTTGTGGGGGTATGTCAAGGCTAATGTCTATAGGGACAAGCCCGCTTCGATTGACGCACTGGAAGCCAACATCCATGCATTCATTCGTGAGATACCGGCCGATATGTGTGGAAGAGTATGCCATAATTGGACTCAGCGGATGGCTACCTGAGACGCAGCCGCGGTCAACATTTGCATGAAATTATCTTTAAACATTAAATTGCAAGGTTCAAACTATCGATTCAAATAAATACTTCATTCATTTTTTCGAATTTTTTGTGTTTTTTTTTTTTTAAAAAGTTCTAAACCTCTTAAAAAATCACCCGTTAGCTATGGAATTTTTATAAACGAAATGTCTTTCAACTCTGCTTTGGTGTGTAGCGAAGCGCACCGGGATACAGCTAGTAGAATATAAATTGCAAGCAAAACTGAATGCGGATATGTCAGAAATTCAAAAGTTGTTTAACAACTTGTACAGCAATAAGAAGCCGATCGTGATATGAATTATCAGCGTCGAAATTTATTTGAGTTTAACGAATTGTTGACATGAATTCGTCAATTGTTTGCGTTTTTTCGGCGAGCATCCCACTAAACACCTTTTATTATTATTTACTTGTAGTGCTAAAACAATGTTGTAAGTGAGCTGAATAACTATATTATGGGACACTGGAGCGTTCGTGACATGATCGTCAATAGTAAAAACGTTTCAAACTCCTGACGACAATTTAAAATGCTATCACCGTGTTAATAAACGCTGACTGGCTAATCAGTGACTTTTGACTGTTGAACTGCCATGATAGTTAATGTTTAGCTAATAATCAGCGTTTATTAATTCGCGTACTATGAATGCTCTTTGGTTATTTTTTTTTGTTCATACAAATCAAATAAATATATTTTCTTAAAAAAAAAAAATGTTTCCGCCCGGGATCGAACCGGGGGCCTTCCGCGTGTTAGGCGGATGTGATAACCACTACACCACGGAAACAGATATCATTGGATACGTAAATGGAAGACTTATGCTACAGCGAGCTCTACTGATTACCTTGAAGTGTGCCACCTACAGCTGATTATTATCGGATACAGACGCTTGAAAAAAAACAGCAAAACATAAAATCTAGGTTTGTTTGAACTCTGTCTACATATCGATGTCATCCCGCAAAAATGTATTAAGCGAATTTTTTTCAAAATTTTACAGGAGACAAAAAAAAATTATTTTCTAGGTAATTATTTGTGTATTTGTAGTGTACTGTAAATTTTATTTTTTTATAGTTTATTTTGTATTAATGGTAGAAACCTCAAACCAAGACCAAAACGTTGCGCTTGCACAAATTATAAGGGCAATTCGAAAAATAATTTCTTGAAAAAATGTCGCTTAGTACATTTTTCCGAAATGTTGTCGATATGCTGTATGTGGTGAGCTTTTTGAAATGTAGAGTCGTTCGGGTTAGGTGTAACTGTACGCAAATCAATTTTCTCGAAAAGTGTTAAAAATTTAAGATTTTCGCAAATGCAGAACTCATTAGGCATCCATCGCTTTACAAAGTTGGTAAGAATTGTGTAGATGTTTTGAATGAAACATCTAGGAGAGACAATGCAAAAAAATGGTAAATTTTGCCATTTTTTTCGCATTTTGAAATGATTTCCGTTACCTACGTATGCATTGTAATGTAGCCAATAATTTTAAAATTATTAGAATATTATATTAGCTTTTCGTTTGAGTGAACATTTGATTATTCATTACTTTAATTTGTTTAAATTTAAATAAAAACATATGAGAAGGCAACAACCCATTATGTGGATCGTTTTATACCCTATCCCATCCCATCCTTAAAATGATGTCCCTAAAATGTGGGGTTTATGGCAAAGAAATACTTAAATTTACATTGTCGCAACATTTTGCTCAAGTCTGTTATGTTTTGACAAAAACAACGTTTTTCTCCTGCATATGGTATGGCGTAGGGTATACAAATGGATTTGGTAAGAAAACGCCTCCAAAACGTGGGCGTGGGTTTAAATGTTTTATAAACGAATCATTTGTTTTGTCAAACCCAATGAAATAGCATCAACAATTTTTTTGGGGATTTTAAAATTTTACTAAAAATCGTTTTTTACAGAAAATGCTATAAAAAAAATTCGGCGTGGCAAAAAAAACTTGTAAAGACAAAATACAGATATAGGGATTGATTACATATGTTATTCAGTCACTTTTTCAAAATTCCCTACCGTTTGGCCAAAAACCACGTCCTTCTACAAAGTGGACGAGGCATTGGGCGAATTTTGAAAATGTTTACATTTGTTAATTTATAACTTATTTGTTTATTTGTTTTATTATTAATTTATTAATTTAATAATTTGTTCGAACAGCACGTACAAGAATCACATATACCGAGTTTTGTTATCCTAGCTCAAAATTTAAGGCCTAAAATTTAAGGTGACCTACATAGGAAGACATAGCTTCATCGACACAGCTAGCGATTCTAAGTCGATCCATATATTTTGAGATATATCTAGCCAAATTATTTCTCTATGTATATAAACTTTATTTGGGGTAAGTGTAGGCAAAACAAATCCGGTAAGTGTGCGCATGCGAACACTTGTGCCGAGTGCGCAAACTACACCGAAAACAGAGGGAGTGAATTGCCTATAAGTTGCCTAGAAGTGGCAAATCCATAAGTAGATTCCGGATAAAATGAAAACGTTAAGCTAAACATTAATATATGTATATAACAATCAAATGTCGTTCGTTAATTACCAAAACACTTACGAACGGCTGCACCGATTTGGCTTGTTCTCTTTTTTAAATATTCGTTATATCCCAACTTAAGTTTTTTATGGAAAGAAACATTGACCACGCCAACTTTTAATGATTAATATAAAATCGGAGACCGGCTTCACAGAATTGGCTATTTTTTTTTTTTAGTTTTCGTCAATACCCAACATATACGAAAAGAAAAATTGAACACGCCCACTTGCGATAATTTATCTAATTTTTATTTTTATTAATTAATTAATTTTTTTTATGTTATCCAATCTAAGTTTTTAGGGAAAAGAAAAGGACTGCGTCCATTTGTACGCCCACTTTTTTTAAAGTCAGCAACACTATTTTAGCTGGCGGCCATTTTGTAAGCTTTCAAGTGATTTATTTTTAGTTTGGTTTGGCATTTCAACATAAATAGACTGACGTCTAAACAACGCTTCCAAATTGTGCAAAATTATTTTCAAAATCATGGTTATGTTCGAAATACGTATCGCGCACTACGCACATTTTACGGTCAACATAATCGTCTTAGTAGAACGACTACCAAATAAAGATCAAAGTATTGTCAGTAAAAGTTAGAACAAATCAAACGAAGACTTACTTTAACTAACCATTGTTCCTGCGACCTTAGAAGGCAATTTAGAGAACCCTCATTAGAACTACTGAGAAGATTCTATATAGGATCCTGATTATCCCAGTTTTACTTTATAGCAGCCCTATATCACGGAACTTATTAAAAGCGGATGATTTAATCCTTGATCGTGGTTAACAGGCGTTTTGATTTAGGGCTAGGATCGTTTGTATCGTGTACCAGAAATAATACTGGGATCATCTGGATTTTGGCGTTTAGTTGCTGTGACATAAGGACAAGCGTCATAAAGCCAACTTTATAAATTTGGCCTTACGTCGCTTTATAAAAGTGACATACGACCAAATTCTAGCATTTTACATAATTACACTTCGATAAGGCGACATTGGGCTAAATGAGAAAAGTGACAAAAAGCCAAATGGAGCTCAAATTAAATTTTATATACATGTATCAGGGAAGCAAATATTACATGCAATCGAAAGTGCCATAAAGCCAAATTGGCTGTTTGACGCCTCATCAAAGTGTCATGATACCAAATGCTGGAATTTGGCCTGATGTCACTTTCACAAAGCATCATAGGACTAAATTTATAGAATTTTCCTCATGACGCTTGGTCTTATGTCACGGCACCTGGCTTTTATGTGAAGAAATTGACGAGGGTCACCGTCATAGCACACTGGACTAATACACTTAAGTAAAATATCACACGCAGGCCAATTTCTCAGCACTAAACCAACGATAGTATGTACAGGGTGATGTTGAGATGGGCCTAGTAGTATCTTTTTAAATCATAGGTTATTTTGTCAATGAAAGCTGTTTCCCGGTCGAAATCCTGACAGAAAGTCAATGAAGAATAAGTCGCTCTACGCTTGAACAGCGTTGGCAAATATTGAGAACTTATTTCGAAAGTGAGTGCTGTGTAGCCCAAACAGTGCGCTATTTGAAAAGAAGTTTTGGCCAAAATTAAGCCTGCGTTGAACTGCAAGGTCTGGGTTCGATTCCCAGCCGTAGCAACACCTAAATGATTTTTCACTGGCCCTCCTCTCGTGATGATCTGACAAATCATCCGAGTAGTATCAATTGTCATGAAAAGCTTATCTCAACTTTGCCGTTCGGATTCGGCATAAAACAGTAGGTCCCGCCATCGTGCTAAGAAGTACACACGCACATATGAATGGTTGTGAGAAAAAAGCTAGGCCCTGGGTACTAACGAGCCTGTTGCGCCAAAAATTTCATATTTTAGAACGCAAGTTTGTGAGAATGATATGCTGGTGGACAAAACTCATGTACCCATCGTCGGGGACACACGAATATGTGGCTGCTGTAGCCGAGTGTGAGATTAAATTCACGAGCATCCACTCGCCATCGATCAAGATCAAGAGCTCAACATTTCGAGCACTAGTCTGAAATCTCGGATTAGGTATTCCGCTTCTTTATCGCTTCGTAGTTTGGGCCATAGAGCAGCTTGATTTAGACAATGATTTCGGGCCAAAAATCATCTTTTTTGACGAGGAGCATTGCCGCATCTGGGGTCGGAAAATCCGCACGTTATTGTGCACAAGCCGATGCATCCACAAAAGGATCGAACGTAGAGCTAATCTATTCCAGTTGCTTACAGACCAAAGTCCCGATGTGCTTATGGCTAGCAAAACTATGCTAAACCAGAAGCATAATTTGACTATTAGTAATTACAATATCGTAAGAAGGGACCGACCCAACTCCACTCAAGGAGGCGGGGTCGCTATCTTTATACGAAAAGGCATTAGTTATAAGGTCATATATAGTGGTGAAGTGCACCGATTCCGGCTGATGGAAGCCTGCGTCATATGCATTCCTCTCCAACAATGGAAGCGACTGTATGTGATAGCGGCCTACGCACCGGAAGCACCTCAGCCTACACTTTTTACAACAGAGCTCGGAAAACTTTTCGAATCTCTAAGACTGAACTCTTTTGTCTTTTGGCAGGAGATTTAAATGCCAAACACGAAGATTGGGGAAATCAATTACAAAATCCTCGGGGTAACCATCTTTACAATTGGATGGTCCATTACAATGTTGAATATAGGATCGACATTCTCGCCACAGATAGGCCATCGTTTCCGAGAAGCGGTGCTTTCCTGGATCTTTTACTGCGAGACACAAGACTGACAGTTACTAACAGAGTAGGTTAACACCCGCGAAACTGTTTACGGACGATTGAGTACGACAGTGGTAACTGCGGACTCGCCGCCGTAATACAGCTTCCGAACGAGCTTGTGGCGCTGGAGGAGTATGTGCCTGTGCATTCTTACAACTACGGTAAGATGCGCTGGCCTCGCTTCACCAACGCCTTATCAAGAGAACTACGTTCGAGGGCCATTTCACCACCAAACAACAGAAACCTAACAAACAACGAAATCGACGAATACTTACAACAAATGGACGAAGCGATTCAACGAACAATGAACAGGACGAAACCGAAATACAAAGAACATGACATAACGTCTACGTACAGAAACGCGACCATTGACGCACTACACAGACAAAAAAGCGAACTTCTGACAAGACTTAAGCTCTTGTACAGACGACTGACAAACCCACGCGACCCGGAGATTAGAACACTGAAGGCGTCGATCAAAAACATCAACCAATTGATCAAGGAGAACTATCGGTTGTCCATTAATTTGTTTTGGAATAACAGAATTCGGGCCGTAAATTCCAGCGACCCGAGTATGTTTCCACAAATTAATAAGATCTTTAGGAGGAAAGGTCATAACGACCTTCCGTGTATTAAGCTCCAACGAACAACTGACAATACAAACATACTTTTGACAGCAGGAATTGATCCGGGGGAAGCCGTCTTCGACGACGATTTCTATGTTATTGAAGATCCTCAGGAGAAAGTGGAGGCAGTGGGGGCTGTCTTTCAGGAAGTGTATAAGGTGAATGATAGCATTCGCCCGAACCGCGTCCTGGAAAACAATGCCCTGCTCCATCATGTCTATCTCCGAAACGACATAACGCAATGGCGATCTGAGAACCGTGGTTTCACCCGGTTTGATGACGAAAACTTGGCAAACGCCATAGTCGCCGAGCGAAGTGGGTTTAGTCCCCTGTTAATCTCGAAGGTGGAACTCCAGATCATCTTCGATTCCATAAAGAAAAAGAAGTCAGCGGGAGTCGATGGTATATCCAACATTGTACTGCGACACTTACCCCCTGAAGCTGTGGACATTTACGCCACACTGTTCAACAACGCGCTGAATAATGCATATTATCCAGTGCGTTGGAAGACGGCGGTGGTTCATCCTCTCCCGAAAAAGGGAAAGGACAACTCCAATCCGGCGAATTTCCGATCGATAAGTCTCCTTCCGAGTATCAGCAAGGTTTTCGAAAAGATTCTCAATCGAGCACTGTTCAAGTGGTCTGATGACAATAATATTATACCAGAGAACCAGTTTGGCTTCAAGGCTGGACATGACTGCATTCATGCCGCCTCCAAACAACTCGTTTCTGATATACAATGGAACAAAGCCAAAAAACAGTGCACCGGTGCATGTCTGGTTGATTTAGAGAAGGCTTTTGACACCGTATGGTTAGAGGGCCTCTATCTAAAGCTGACCAGACTTGGCATAAGTAAACCACTGCTATATATGCTTCAGGACATGCTGACTGATAGAACGTTTGTTGTCAAAAGTGGCAATGTAACTTCTACCACAGAATTTTTCATTAAGAATGGTCTGCAACAGGGAGCGGTAAACTCGCCGATTCTCTTCAGCATTTACACCAGTGATATGATAGGTAGTCTTACTCAGGAAATTGCGTATGCGGACGATCTTATCGCGTACAGAACAGCCTCTACTGTCGAAGTCATTCGAACTCTTTTGCAGCGGGACTTCGACAAAATCCAGAGATATTGTGATGACTGGAAGTTGAAAATCAACCTTCAGAAATCAGAAACTATCCTGTTTAGGACACCGTTGTCTAGGGCCTCTAGGGATACGAGAAAGAACTGGCGAAAGCTGGTGATCGTTGGACCAAACGGACAGCCACTGGCGAGTAAAAGTGTAGTAAAGTACCTTGGTATCTGGTTAGATCAGTATCTATATTTCGGAAGACATGCAGATGCTGCTCTGGCGAGAGCTAGGGGAGCATTTGCCCTGACAAGATGATTGTTTTATAGCAGTCGTCTTGACAGCAGGGTGAAGGTGATTTGCCCTCATTAGGCCGATGATTGCCTATGGGTGCCCGGTTTGGTTCAACGTTGCCCCATCTCAAATGGAAAAGATACGGGTGTTTGAGAGGCAGTGTCTGAGGAGCTGCCTTGGACTTCACAGGACACCAGTATCTGACTACACAAAATACTATTCCAACCAGGTCCTATACAACGGGGCCAACATAAACCGAATAGACAATTTTCTGGTGAAACTCATTCGGTTTCACGCTGCAAGAGCGATGGCTTCGAACAATAGTCTCATCTTTGGGGACTTCTATCCCAATGATGAATATTTTGAGAGTGCGCTTTTAAGCGGCTTTATTCCGCCCGAAGCTTTCCTATATTTGGATAGTCGAGGGCTGATACAGATAGATCGGCGCTTCCGCCAATCTACCACGTCTTCCGACGAACTGTGGATAGGCGGCTCCTGTACGACCGAGACGTCGTCACTCAGGGCGGAGGAGAGCGCCTGCGGTTCAGCAGGAGTGTGTCGGATTGGGACCGCCGGAGTAGGTTGCAACAGGAGAACCTGTTGTGGTGGTTAACGTAGTTATAGTTAGTTGACTTTTGAAAAGATATGGCCGACTTGCATAGTTGTTTAGGTTATGTTAAGGGAAACAGTCGTGGTGGCACCAAAAAAAAAAAAAAAAAAAAAAAAATAAAAATGCTTGCTGTGGCTGTTCTAGTTTTTAAGTTTAATTTTTTATTTAGTTAGATTTAAGTAGTTTTAAGTAGTTTAAGTTAGTCGATACGTAGTTTTAATAAGCATGTAAGTTTAAATTAAACAAAAAAAAAAGACAAGAAACCAAGTTTTTCTCAAACGTTTCTTGGTTAACATCATTATATTGCTATTAGATTTACTTATTAGATAATAGGCCGAAAGGCATTAGAATTAAGTTGTTATCATTTAATTTATGGCGCCCGCATAGGGCCAGTAAGTTAGTTAAGTAGTTGATAAGTAGGCTAGTTTTTTCATGAATTTTTGTCTAGCATGTAAGTTAGTTTTAAGATAAAGTAAAATAAAAATGAAGACCAAAAAAAAAAAAAAAAATGGTTGCTCGGCCGTGGGTGCTTACAAAGTCATACAGGTGACGCATTGAGTGACAAACACTTTTGCTCACCAGCTTCAAGATACGGTCGGGCGGTGTGCAGCTGCACACAGTGCCAGTACTACCTCCCGTTGAATAATTTTTCTTGTATACAGTGCGTCATCTGTATGACTTTATAATCTTCGGTACTAACGAGCCTGTTGCGCCAAAAAATTGTTTTTGTATTTTGGCATCATTGGACTATTTTTCTTAAAAATAGCCCGGCAACACGGCCAAGAGTGGGCGATACAGAGCCATTTTAACCGACTTTTTTTTACTGAAATTGAATACATGAATTTTGATGATATCTGGTTCATGCAGCGTGGTGCTCCATGCCACAATCAATCTTTTGCGCCCCGAATTCCCAAATAGTATTATCAACCGTCCTCCTCGGAGCTGCAATTTGACCGGTTTGGACTTTTTTTTGTTGGGAACCGTGAAGAACCGATCCGGAAACAACTCAAGCAATTAAGATCAATATCATCCAAGCAATCCATGAGCTACAGGCCGAAACCATCAACAAGGTCTTAAGAAATTGGACCTACAGAATTCGTTACGGCGAAGCCAGTAACCACTTGAACGACGTTGTGTTCCATAATTGATGGGAATTTTTGGTCTTACTAATACGTTTAATAGAAGTCTAGCGATTTGGCAATTGTTCGTAAAAACGTAATAAAAAGTTTATAAAAAAAGTATATCAATCATTTCACTGATAAGTGATTCACTTTTACTTTATGTGGAAAAGTAAACTCAATGGTAACATCATTTAAAAAGTTTGCATAAAATCATTCAGATGACGTCAAACGTCAGCTCAGCCTCACCGTCTAATAGTCTAACAGGCTTTTAAATAGCAAACAGTTTGAAGACTTCCGTACTTTCTTTAAATAAACAAAAATAAAACAAAAGCCTTTTGACTTGAATTCATCACCGCTCGAATGCGTAGTATAACAATTGTTTCGTTTACAGATACAAATCTGGCCTTGGCTATGCAAATCAAGCATCATAATAGCTACCAATTCGATTATTTAATATCCCATCCCGACTTACTCAATCACTTAGCATATAATTGCCCGTATCTCGCGCTGCATCTCAACGTGAACATGCATTTATTTATAATGCATCCACATTTTTTTATGGGCTTAGGCAGATCATGTAACTTTGGCTGCTGTACCATACGCTTGCCAACTCCATTGACATCATTCCCTGAAATCCACGGCTGGCTTCTCGCATCAAAACAAATCAATTTTATTCAGTCTTGTTGCGAGTGTTGGGAGGGGGCTCAGAGGCGGAGAAACTGCATTAAATTGTATTACATCACACAAGTCCATCATCACCTTTCAACGTACGGTGGATAGCTGTGCTGAGCTGTCAGTGAAGTGGATTGATAACCCCCTCTTATATTGGGACTATATGCTGGTGGAAGCAATCAAATTTAAGCTCTGTACACAAGAAGATGATCTCTCTTCCGGATCGGATTTTCTCTCCTTTCAAATTGGCAAACAAAAAAAAAATCACCCAGGTATTCACATGCTCCAGCAGAGCAGTCGGATGAAAGATCGGGCAGAAGATACATCTCCTTAGCAGCCATCTGATAAAGCTAGATGACTTCCTAGTTGATATGGATTTTGTTCGTCTGCCGATTCAAACAAAGACTGCTTAGCACAGCCGTTTTTGAGAGATGAGTCTTTGTGCCATTTTTGGTTTGACACAAAACTGCCGCAGTAGAATTGATTTATGGTCACATACCTCCAATACGTAATTCGTCACATAGAGCTAGTGTTTGCGTCAACATTTCTATTGGTAAACAATCGACTGTGCAGTTGCCAGTTGTTGTCGAATGCCCATTGTGACGATTTGCAATATGAAGGTGATCTTCATGCTACGACATCCAATGAGTAGGCTGCACATTCTATTCCGAAAAACAAAACCGAAATTGCAAAGAGTGGTAATGGCCAGAAAATAGTATGTTATGTGTCAAACAAAAAAAGTGATACAGTGAAGCTGCAGTTGTTAGTAGAACTTACCAATTGGACTATGATTGTCACTGCGTTCAATTCAATATAGCCTAAGACTTGCCAGAAAACCAGCCGTAGAGGCATCCGTCGCAATCGAGCTAAATCAGCTGATTTTGTGTAAGGATATTGGTCCGCACCTACAATATCAAGCTGACTCATGATAAAGCCACTTGATTATATAAACCAACGTACTCTCTCGAATTAGGCTCCGGACATGATGGAACAAAATGAAGAATTTCATCGCAAAATCATTTTCAGCAAAAACGCGCATTTTTAGTTAAACGGCGTCCGTCAATAAGCAAAAAATGGACAGGTGAGAACCCTCATGTACTTCATGAAACAACACTTCATCCACAAAAAGTCACTGTTTGGTGCGGCTTTCATTCCGGTGGCGTCATTGGGCCATTTTTTCAATGTCGATGAAAACGACCATCACTTTACGGTAAAGAGTATTCGCTACAGATAATGTAATGTATGCCAAGCGTGACACCTTGCCAGTACAGCTCTTATTTCACGGTGGGCCTACCCACATGTCAGAACCATTGGTTTACACAACAACGTAGCAACTTAGCCACGTTACATTGGCGCAGTTATGAAAATCATGTGTAAGTCACGAACATCATCGTTGCTTGGGACCGAGTTTTGAATACAACCTCTTGTATTCCAAAGTCTTCACCAAATAGACATTTCCCTCCAAACCGGCTAACCACAGCCACCACGATACTCCTACAAGGGGGCCTACATCTTAATCAGGCTAAGCCATATAGTCCGAAGACTTCATGTCTTAGGGGCTCCTGTTTTTCCTAGTGCCAGACTATTAGCCTCTGTTAGAGCGCCGCACGATCTTCTTTATGGGTGCCTAAAAAACCCATTCCAGAATCTCAAAGTTACTAAGTCATTGCTAACCGAGGTGATGGTCAGCAGCAACGCCAAGTAACTCTCCAACTTCATGCGCCATCTTAGTTTTTTTTTATAAATGTCTACAATTGCTTATTGAACACAGAGTTCTCACAAACTTTATTTTCATAGCAAATTTAGGTGCCATTCACCATATTGACGCGGACCTACATGAAGCCGGCTTAGATTGGTTTATGATGGGCCTTAACAGATCGCCTGCCATAGCACCGTTTGCTGCATATCGCCCTAGTACCGAATGACAGGATATTTAGCTTTCTGCGGTTCCCTCTATCTACGCCCAGTTGGGGCCAACCACCCTAAGAGGTATTCGCTACAGAGACATATCGAAACGTTATTTCTTTGAGTTATTGCATGAATCGGACATCAGTGATATGTGTTTCCAACAAGACGGTGCCAAAAGCCACACATTGGGTGCAACAATCGAGTTAATGAAGTCGTGAACGTGTTATCTCGAGAAACGGACGCCGCCAATCGACGTTATTGAACGCATATAGACTTTTTTTATTGGGCTACATTAAATCATTGGGTTATGCCAAAAATCTGACGGCGTTAGGGAGCTCGGAGCCAATATTTATCGAGAATAAGCGGTGATAGTGGTCGAAATGTGCGGCCGAGTAATCGAAAATTGGGTTCAATGTATCGACCGCTGCATACGTTCCGGTGGTGGAATATGTACATTTCCATTCATAAATGTTTTGCTAGTAGTTCAAACCAATAAATTTTGTTTTAAATATCATAAGTAGTTGCAGTTTATTTAAAACAAAAAAAAAAGAAGTTGTCAGGTCCTTACTGAAAGACCCTTTACTTATAAGTTCGTCTGACACTCGCAAAAGGTTATTAGTGAGAAAAAAAAAACTTAAGTGTTCTTACTTTCGGAATTTAAAACGGCGACCCCGCGGTTAGTAGTACAACCACAAGAACGGAACGTATAAAACTTCCGATCAATTTAGTCGGGTTTCTAACAGTCAGGAGTAAGATAAGGTTAGGTAAAGATAGTTGCACGCAGAGTGCGCGTGATAGCAGACAGTTCGGGGTTTTTAAAATTGGAGCGCTATACGAAAGGACCACGCATTTTCATTGTTGAGCCATATATTTGAAGAAAAATGAAGGATAGCCAGCTACAGTCCGCAATTTTCGTACAAAATATGACCATCACATAAATCACTATAGCGGCCATATTTTGCACGAAAATTGCGGACTACCAACTGTGAAGAGAAAAATTCAAAAATTCAGGGAGACTGGATCGATTAGCCATCTCAGGGTGCCCTTGCACAAGTCGTTTCACAGAAAAGCTATTCGCGAGTATTGCTGAAGAATTGGACATTTCGAGAAGCTCTCTACAGCGTATTCTCTCGAAACTTCATGGTTACAAAGCTGAATTGACTCAAGAACTTAAGTAGAGACTGCTGACCAAGCAACACGGATAGAGTTCGTTGAATAGATTTTGGAACAACAACAACAAGTGGATTCCGATTTTTCGAACAAAACCATCTTCAGTGATGAAGATCATTTTCATCTTGATGGCTTCGTTAATCGCCAAAATTGTCTCGCATTTGGGGTCCAGGAAACCCACGATTAATTCTTGAGAAAGAAATGCATCCACTACGCGTGACTGTTTGATGCGAGTTTTTAGCAAGAGGCAATATCAGAGCATTCTTCCTCGGAAATGCGGTGTTCGTTATCATGACATGATAACCCAGTGACCAAATTATATGTTATGGATGTGACCAACATGTGATTTCTACAAGACGGTGCCATAAGCCATACAGACAGAGAGGCAATTCAACTACTGCATGAGGCTTTAATCGTGTAATCGTTTAATTGTTTTTGTGATGAGAATTGGCCATCAGGCTCTTTCGATTTAATAGATCTTGCATTGTTGGGTTTTTGAAGTCCAAAGTCTATTCAAACAAGCCCACAACAACCAATGACTTGAAATTAAAAATTGGGCGGCAAGAACAAACCACATTTGGGAAAGTCTTCGATTTCTAACATTGTCCGTAGCCCCTTTTCAGTTAAAAAACCATTTGTGTGACACCTTTGAGTGTTTTGACATCCTTTATTTCAAAGCTTTCCATGAACAGGCCTAAGGCCGCGGTTAAGACCAACGCTAGTAATCGTTTGTGCTGGTTCGCGCTAGTCCACGCTAGTCCAAGGTGGTCGGCTATAATCCACGCTAGACCGCGCTTGTCATTCTGTGTATCAAAATTCATTTGATTTTGAAGTTTACTAGCTTTAACTAGAGTGAACACTAGTCCACGTTTTTTTTTTCACTAGCGTTCTAGCGCACTCACTTAATAGCTTTGGCAGTCAACATCAAACCAGCAAAGGAAAACTTTTACAAAATCGGATGCTTTTTTTTAAATTTTTAATATTTGAATGACGCGAAGTTCAACCGGTCTAGCTTTTGTAATAAAACGAATTAGCAGCTTCATGTGTTTCACAGTTTGAGTGAAGATCTTTATCCAGTGTTCCTTGAGAGATGTGTTTTTGTCATTGTAATCCCTTCAATGCCTGTTGTCTCACCAACTTGCATCTGGTCCTTAAGATGTTGAAGAGACTTATACCTCTGCAGACGGCGCTGTTCAGAGGGTGTCCTTTCTTGTGCATCGGGCAAACAATGATGAGATTCCATTCTCAAAGCATACTTTTATCCGAGCAAACTTGGCTTACGAGTAGGTGGATGTTACTTACCAAGTCATCACCGCCGGCTTTATAAAGCCTTGTTAAGCTTGAGTTTAGATACTGCTATCCTCACTTCCTAAGGTCGGGTGGTCGGGTAGTTTTCGCTGTCTTCGCCGGTATTGAATGGTTTGTTCTGCCTGAAATCAGAATATTGTTCGTCGTCACAGTCTGCAGAAGTAGTTTTTCAATATCCTCACCATTGACTGTGTCTTTACTACGATATTTCCTTGTAAATATCGACAGGATTCTGTTCGAGCCTTGTATCCTTAGCTTTGACGTCGGAGTGGCACCTCTTTCGATCGCGGGCCTTTCTTGACCTATTTTCTTCATTCAAAATAGCCGGTGTGTCCCTCCTTTTTTCCCTGTATAACTCAATGGCAGCTCTCGTCTTCACCTGCAGCTTAGCTTTGTAGGCCTCATTTTTGTGTGCGTGCATTTGTCGGCATTTTTCATCAAACCAAGGGCTTCTTGCTGCTGGGCGTGAGAATCACATCATATCAGCTAAGGCTGATCTTCTAATGACTTGATCGCATCGTTGCCATTGTTGATGACATTCGGAGCTGGTGGTATGGTGTTTATCGAGAGGTTTAGAGTTGCGCGTTTTGCAAAGGTCTTGGCGGTCTCCTGCAATTGCAATCTATCGACGTTAAAGTTGTTCACATTACTTCCGATTCCGATTCCGATGTGGTAATAAGCACGCGCTAAAGGGTCTATGAATACCCTTATGGTGCACAGCAAGGGGATTAAGGAAATTGAGGAGAAGAAAGGAAGAGAAACCGATGTGCGTTGGTTTTAAATGTCAGTGAATTTTGTGGAAAAACAGAGTTTGGTAAAGCATTCCACGTTCGTGTTGGACGGCTTTGGAATAAATCTCTATATTACATAGTACGTCCGAAGATATGCTTTAGGGTGCATTCATGGCATGGCGAGTATTATGGTTGAATGTTTGAAGGATCGGAATGCAGCTGGCTATAATTTGAGCATTTTCTGTTGTAATAGCGTGTAAGGCAGGAGATATTCCTAAAATGTTCCAGCGAAATTATAAAGTTCGCTACGGTTGAATCTCCTATTAGTTTTATCGCACGCTTTTGTATCTTATCTATTAGGTGCAATGATGTTTTAGCTGCATCTGACCAAATGTGGGAGTTAAACTCAAGTTTGCGGCGTATATACGCTTATAACCTGAGGCCAGTTGAGAAAGGGCGAAATATTTCTTACATCGATTGAGGAAACCTAGACATTTCGCTTTATTTTTAGCGGTTTCGAATATATGGCCGTTCCAACGAAGGTCGTTACTGACACACATACGGAGGATGGAAAGTTTTTCAGTATCGACGATGTAAGTTCCATTTATGGAAAATGACTGTAAATTTTGGTTTCCCTTAGATGACATAAGACAGCATTGCGTTTTGGAAGCATCAACATCCACTCTATTAGATTTACCCCATTTAATTATGCTGTTGAGGTCGGAATTTAATGAGCTTAACATATTTTGACGTTTTTTATCCACATCCGAAGATGAAGGTCGTGGATATGATAAGCTGAGGGTACTGTTATCAACAAAGGAATGTATTGGATTAGAAGTTGCAGACAAGAGGACATTTATAAAAATGACAGGCTGTCGGAGACAAATCGGAGCCCTAAGGAACACTAGCATTTATTAGGTGAGTATCAGACTCGAAACCGTCCAAAACAACTTGAATTGAACGGCATGTGGCTTTGAAATATCAAGTGCAACGATTTTTTTTCGCCACCAAGATGGATAGATTATTTCCACCTTTTCGGTGAGATATGTCATCAAATCCATAGTGGACCTTTTGCAACGAAAACCGTAGTGTCGCTCATTGAGGAGTTTTCGTGATTCAAGATATTTCATAAGCTGACGGCTTATCAGCGTTACCATCTCCTTAGAAAGAAGGGAGGTAAGTGCAATTGGTCCTTAGTTGGAGAGAGAAGAAGATTCACGTTTTTTAGGGACGGGCTGGACAAATGCTGTTTTCCATCTACTGGGGAAGAGTCCTTATGAGTAGGACAGATAAAAAAGCCTGCGCAGGGGTTTTGCCAGCGTGAAAGAACACCCCTTCAGAACTATGGGGGAGATGACATCTGAACCAGACAACAGTAGTGGATTGGTCCCATGGAATGTTCAACGTTCTCAAGTACAGGAGGAGACCGGACACAATCTGGCAACGTGGAACTGGCTGATGCGCAGCGATCAGATTGGCTTTGTCTAAAAGGGTGACAGCTGGATATTATTGTTATTGAGCCTTGGGATGGAAGATGAGGTCGAATTCTTAATGTTATTTTACAAACAACCAAAAGATTTCACTACCTTGGGACATAGTAGAATTTTTTGCCTCAACTTTTGGTCTTGGAAGAAATTGACACGCATAATGTGTGCATTGCATTCGTTTCTGGTTCCTTTAAACTTTAATCGGTTTTCCTCTGTAACCTAACAGCCTTTTTACAGCCCGAATCATACCACCCGTTTACCTTAGACTTGGTACTCTTTACCCGGGGAGGGAAAAAGTAATTCATACCCAAGAGAATTGTGTTCGTTATAAATTCAAACAATATCGAACCCGAAAATGACGACGGTGGCAGACGTCCTCATGGCACTCCATCATGACAATTACCAATAAAAATATAACTAATCCACTAACTGTTTTTTTTTTTTTTTTTGGCACTCTCTTGTGAGAACGGAAAATCCACTCAAGATCCATGAAACATCATTGCATGATCAAAAAGTGACTGTTTGAACCTGCGATTGCTCCAAATCCATCATTGGGCAATTTTTCTTTAGAGAAAGCAAAACAGTCGATGGGACTTGATATCGGTAGGATAATGGCTCATTATATGTGTGAAAAAGGTCTGTTACTGGTCTCAATAAGACGGTACGCTATATCACACTGCCAATCAAACAATACAGTTTCTGCAACGAAAATTCCGTGGACGTGTGACGTCAAGAAATGGCAACATTTACTAGTCACACAAATCTCCAGATCACACTATTGTTTAACGAAACGCCATCTCATAACGGTAAGTACACTTAAATTAATTCAAACACAAAAAAAAAACTTTTCAATATGACGACTTAAAACACCTTTTGAACGCCAAAATAACACTCTACCCTATTCCCCATATCCCACATGGAAAAAATCGTCTGCAAACGACCCCATCCATGTGCCACCAAACCCAAAGCGAAAAAAAAAACGAAACACGTAAAAACTGAACCACCAACTGGAAGTGGCATGGAATATAAAAGCAAATTACCACAACTGCAGCGCCAACAGTAGACCGTGCGACCTGTTACTGGAAAGATTCGTCCGCTAAAACTCGTGCTTTGCTTTACGCGTCCGAGGAGAATTTTGTGTGTGTGTGCTTTTGTGAATTAACTCGCGTGCCATAAGACGGACAGTGTGTGTTAAAAGTTTATAAAAAAAAAACACTTTCCAAAAGGATACTAAAGGATACCAAACAGCAGCAACATGAAGCAGTGGATATTTGTGGTACGTCAACGTTTTTTTTATATCTTTCTGGGAGGCTCAACATTTGCTCAAGGCATAAGGAAGCTTTTGTTTTCATTTGCTTGCATAAGCCAAGATTATGTGGATTCTATTTTCGACTTTTTTTTTGCACATACTGCCGGAAATGTTATTTTGTATGCGCATAGCGGGATCTCGTTGTTGTGTGATCGGGTGAACTGACATCCCGGCACGTTGTTGGTGGGATCTTGTGTTGAACATGATGGTGATGTACATCTTGGTGCGAGGTGAATTATGTTGCAGATACAAATTCGTTAGGTTTCAGGCGGACTGTCGGCATGTGGGAGATGTAGATAGAGGTGGTGCTATCTGATGGCAAAAGTGAAACTTGATAGCTTAATGAGATGCAATGGTAGTGTAATAATGAGATAGAGGTGAAGGCAAAAAGTTGCGTTTAATTAAATTTTCCAAAAATGGTGATTTGCAATTAATGGGAGAAATGTTTGCTAAATCAGGTGATTTGGTAGATTACATAGAGGAAAACTGACGTAACAGATGGGCTGGGGGTGAAACTTTTATAACAATTTAGTGAAGTCGGATTTATTGCGTCGTCTAATATTTGGTAAAAAATCGATCTTACGACGAAAATAAAGTGACAGTCAACATAAAATAGGAAAAGGCTGATTAAATGGTGACCTTTAGTCGGAGGTAGTTAATACCCCCGTTAATTCAATATGTCAACTAGTTTTGTCCGTATGTACCAATTACCAAATTACATTTAGTCGAACGTTCACGTTCACGTTACGTTCAGTAATGGTGAAGTAAAGAAATATTTCATGTTGGAAACAAGCACAGCACATCTTTTGGTAATAGATAGCCTAATATTACAGGAGGCTCCACTTTTTTGTGATACCAATTACGCCGTTATTTTACATCCGAATTTTGTTAAGTATAGACCGAACGATAGATGGGGTATCGTAGATATAAAGAATGGAATTTGTTTGATAAAGTTTTTCCATAAATGATAGCAAAGTTTTAGTGGAATGCAATACCCATTGAAGAGTTTCCGAAAAAGATGGTCTGGCATTTCTGTCCGTCTGTCAATTTGTCAACGTATCTGGAGGCTGGAGATTCTTCGGTATTAACCCAGCAGGGTCATTTTAATTGACATTATAAGGCAGTGAAAACAAACGAATTTTGTTAAAATCAAAACTTTTTAAAAATAACCCAAATAAATGGTATAAAACTTAACACGTAAATTAATGGTGACATGTGAAATAAATCTGCTTCACGAAATCAAATTTTGTATTTGGGCTAGAAATTTTGAAAAATCATACATTTTTAGCGAATTTTATGGTCTAATTAAATTAAATTTTTAATTGCTTTTAACGTTTGTATCAAGGTTTCGCAATAACTTTTAGAATAGATGTTTCTTAACGGAATTTTTTTTATTTCGGACACTTAAAAATTGGCAAGCAGAAAAATTAAGGAGGATCAAAAAATAAGTCAAAACACATTTTTGGTAGTAAATACGGATGAACCATATTTTAAAAATATTTTTTTTTATTGAGGGGAGAGCTTAAGTTATTAGTTATGAAAAATAAATGAAATCCTGAGATCCAGGAAAAAACGTAAAGAAATCGATTCAACAGTATGAAGGCATTTAAAAGTTATTTTTAGGAATTTAAACAGCATACACAGCGCTGCTTCTGATATGATATCAAAAATCATGCTCCAAAGGGTGGCATAGTTTCAGCTGCTAAGAAGTTTAAGAGATAAACGTTTGCTCTGATGAGACCAAACCATCAGGAGAAAAAAAGGTTGAGAGAGATAAACATGCTCAGTTAAATTATTTAAATTATTTAATGACCAAGAGTTGAGGCAACAAAATTATAAAATTCCCCTGAGATAAAAACAGCTCCTGGTTGTTGGTGAAACATATAAAAAAATCATTAGTGCTGACGCTCATTTATATTTATTTACATTTACCAATCTGCTGCCTGCGCATTTCCACATTATCAGATTGTGCCTAGTCGCCTCACTTGACAACAAAGATCATTCATAGGGCATATCCACTTTCGTACTAGTTCAGTTGCAAATTTTACTTGATCTCGACATTGACAAATACGCTCATCTAGATGGTGTACCCCACTCTGTTCTGTTCATCTACGCTACCAAAACCACAGTGTTAGCTTTTCTATCTGTCCTACTCATCAAGACTGTTTCTGAGTAGATGGAAAACTGCATTTGTTCAGCTAATACAAAAAAGGAGAATCTTCTACTCCCTCAAGTTACCGACCAACATCACTTAGATCCCCTCTTTACAAGGACATGTCATCCCTGATAAATCGTCTCGAAACACGAATATTTGTCAATGCACGGCAGTGGGGTTTTCGCAACAACAGGTCCACTGGTCATTTGATGACATATCCCAGAGAAAAGTGGAACCAAACAATCCACTATGGTGGCAAAAGCAAGATTGTTGCGCTTGATATTTCAAATTCATTTGACAGGGTTTGGAATCGAACCATTTCGTCGAAAATGTGTGCATTTGGGATTGATGAGAAATTCAGCCCTAGCAAGGTATCCGTCGGAGCGGAAAATTCTCCAATTTTGTACGATACGGAGGATTTTAGCTTCGAGATATTCTTCCGAAAAGCTATTCGTAATCATTCTCCGACACTTAGTAACACAGCTCGTCGAATTGTGTTGAAGTGCGTTCAAGTGCATTTTTCGTGCAATTTTTGACAGCTATATGCATTTCGTTTTCCGATTTCCTCCGACACAAATTCTTGGAGGCATTTCTTTACGAATTGTAGTGTAGTGATTTTTCTCCGATGCCACATACCTCGAATGGAATTTGAACCTCCAACGAAGTATACGTGGCTGAAAATTGTCCGCTCCGTCGGATACCTTGCTAAGGCAGATTATCTTTCGAAAAGTTCCTCATCGTGGTCTCTGAACTACTAAATCTGATCTGGCGACAATATAGACGCTTTATACGGCACAAACTTGAATTCAACGCCCACGCATAGCACTAACTGCCCCTTTTTAATAAGAAAGCCGAGTCCGATTTATTACTAAAATCCTTTAAGCCCGCGACCGCCTCAACCAGCCACTATTGATCAACAAAACCGCAGACGTGGAATCTACCAAACGACGGGACATACCATAAGTAAGTTCAACCCCAAAACCGGAACAAGTGCTGCGTTGGAGAAAAAAGTCGAATTAAAAAATCCAATTTCATAAAAGGAAGTAAAGGCAAATTTTTTTAAATTCAAATCAAGACCATCCGTGAATATTTCTCACTTAAGCAAATGGCAAGTGGGTGGTTCTTGATCTATCTATATCGCATTTGGCTATAATACAGGGTGCGTCATCTTGAGTGTTGGAATCCAAACATTCAAAAACTTTGAAATTTATCAACCGATTGACTTGAGTTTAACCACGAAATGCTTTACTCCGAAACAAGGCGCCGAATTAGTGACGCTGAACATTGCAAATAGTCCTTCAGTTGTGTTAACGCAAAGAGCAACGTCTGACACCATTCGGAGTGTGGGGTCGAATTTTCTTGAAGGACACTGTGATGTCAACATTCCGTTCATCAATGACCAAGAAGTCTCAATGAAATGGTTATACCGGAAAACAGTCGAAACAGTGTCTGGACGGTTACTGAATTTATTTCACCTTGACCGTCACTATTGCCCAATGGAAAATGTTCCCTTTTGTAGCGTTTTCCATCACTTTTTCGAGTATCTTGACGGTTACTGGATTTATTTCAAAAGCAAGGTGAAATAAATCCAGTAACCGTCCAGACCTTTTATACGCTGTTTCCACTGGAAACTTGAAACTTATACTTTATGGAAAATGAAGATGTTGTATTCAAAAACTTGCTTGCTTAAGAGGCGCTACAGGCCGGAATGAACCTGGGCCTCAACCGATATTCCTCACCAATTAGCCCAGTCCTTAGCTAACTGCCTACAGTTGCGCACTTCGAATTCGTTGATTTCGGTTTCTTCTTGTGCGTGACACATAAGACGAAGACTTCCTTTACTGCGTCTGACCCCAGCAGTCAGCGAACCGGAGTATTGGTGTCCATTCGTTCTACATGTCCTAGCCAACTTAAACGTCAAATGCGGATTTTTTTTACTATGGGCATGTAGCTGTATAGCCCGTATAGTTCTTGGTTAAATCTTCGTCTCCATATCCCGGCAACGCGAACGAGACTGAAGATTTTTCGAAGAATTTTCCTCTCAAAGTGACCAAGGATTTCTTCATGCATTTTTGATATGGTCCATGCTTCAGCGCCGTAGAGCAGAACTGGTATAATCAGGGGTTTTATAGGAATCGTTAGTAAATAGTTGAATTCCGTCCGAAGAAACAGTGGTTGGCAGGAGCAATTCTTCGTTTAATTTCTGATGAAATGTTGCTGACAGAGTTAATAGCGTAGCCGACGTAGACAACGTCCTGTACGACCTCAAAGTTATATATGTCAATAGTGACGTTCTATCCAATTCGTCGATGTTATGTGTGTTTACTGCTAAAGATGATATGACATCACGGTATATGCTAGTAGTCACACCGATTTATGGAGGATTGTACCTCTGGTCTGATCCTCTCAAGAATGAGAGTTTAGAAGTCACATGGCGATGGCCTTGCCCAAATCCATATCAAATGTGCCGCTGAGGTCATTTCCGAACCTGATTCTCCATGCACGGAGGGACGAGTTTGGGCGGTATACCAAAACTAGACATGGCTCTGTATAGCTGGTCTCTATAAATGCTGTCGTATGCGGCTTTGAAATCGATGAATAGGTGGTGGGTATCGATTTAGACTTCTTGGGTTTTTTCCAAGGTCTGCCGACTTTCAGACTTTTCTGGACTTAAACTACAATATTGCGGGTAATATGATCTTGTATGCGAAGTTGGGGAAACTTATGCCTCTGTAGTTGGCGCTGTTTAGAGGGTAAAACGATGAGATTCCATTCTTCAAGCACACTTTCATCCAGGCAAACTTCGCTTATGAGTTGGTGGATGTAAGCTACCAAGTCATATTCGCCGGCTTTATAAAGCCTTCTTAAGCTTGAGTTTAGATATTGGTATTGTCGTTCATTCTGCCTGATAGCGTAATGTTGTTCGTCATCGCCGTTTAACAGTCTGCAGAAATGGTTATTTCATATCCTTAGCATCGACTGTGTCTCAACGTTATATCCCTGGCTTTGACGTTTTACACTTTGATTAAACTTCCGAACATCATTCCTGGAGTGACACCTCTCTATATCATCTTTTTTCTTCTTTCTGAAAAACCGGTGTTCTTCCCTCCTTCTTTGCCTATAGGGCTCAATTGAAGTTCTCATCTTCATTTGCAGCTTAGCCTTGTAGGGCTCATTTTTGGCTGCGAGTATCTGTTGGCGTTCTCATCAAAGTAAGGCATTCTTGCTGGTGGTAGCGAGAAACATAGTAAATCAGTTGCCATCGTTCGGAATGTTCGGAAATCCAAAATGAGTGCCTGTTGTCTATCGACATGTCCCCTTATTTTATAGAGGTGAGGAAACCAAAACTAGTCCATATAAATGTTAAAGGAACAAATTAAATCAAAATACCTCTTATGCGAAAATCTGTGCCTTTTATGTAATTCAGCATTCACATACCGGCATAAAAGATATCGCATCCTATATATTAAACCCCAGCTAAATAATCCAATCAAACAAATTTTACTTCCTAAATGGCAGTTTTCATAAATCTCCTCCTTTACTCTCTTACATCTTTATTTCAATAAAAAGTCGGATTTTTAGTAACCTTATCGACATTTCAAATCTATTACGCGTTTCCCTGTCAAGTTCAACCACCCAAACCACAGTTTCAACCAAACCTGAAGCTTATTTTAAAACCAACCATTCTTCTCAACAATTAAAACCATCATCTCGTCAGATTCAATAACGCATTCCCCAGATTTTCTGCAAGACTCATAAGGTCGTAACGTAAAACGTGTATTATCGTAACTACAATCCAAACCAGTACCAGTGGCATCAAAATGAAGGCGTTACAAAATCCTATTGTGTATCTTTTTGCGCACTACTCAGATATTATTAGTCGCAAATTTACACTGCAAAGATAGTAGCAGTTCTTCTTCTTACCATCGTCTAATTGATGCCTAAAGCCTTGACCGGTATACACTGTAAACTTTTATGGTGCAGTAAAGTAAGCGAAATGAGTTGTAGCATCATAATTGTCGATCGTTAAGCTGAGGTATTTAAAGGCCTGGCCTGGCGCCGCTGGGTTGTATTGGCATGACACTTTTTGCTGGTGCTGTTAAAGCTGTACCATGATACTTTTTTTCCGGCGCAAAGACAGTACTCCGGGCAAAGGTATCATGCTTCAACTTGACAAGCAACATAAAAAGGTAACATTCCCACAAAGCCTGCCAAACGTGAGACCCACAGACTAGTATGACAGGATCTGGATTTGTTTCACTTTCTGTGAGAACAGCTTCTGACTTTTAAGTCATGGTTAGGAAATATTACCTGAGAACTTGATGTTGGTTCTAGTTGATGCTTAATGCTAATCGTGTCGGTTCTCATCTAAGATCGTGTGGCGGGACAAATGGTAAAATGCTTAATTTGCATTTCGTGGAAATAAATTCTGAATTCGAGAACTGTAGTTAGTAGTTACACATAGGCGTAGTAGACTTAGTTGAGTAACAAAGACTACATGGATGACTTATGAGGTGTGGAGGCAACATGTCGTTGTTGGTATCTGAATATCTGTAAATGGACATATTGTTACATGCGATGGTTTGACGACAGTGAAGGACGTTTTAATTCATAATGCAACTGTCAATTCGAGGGGTTTTTCTTTGGTGCGTTTAAAAAATAATGTGTAGGTTGCTTGATCTTTGGTGGGTTTTTAAAATAAGGAACACCAAAGAGCAACCACTGAAACCGCTGCTGATGACACTTTGGAGAGAAGGAATACGACCTTCATTTCGGTGACTTATATAGATCTGGGAAAATAAGAAAGCTCTAGTATAATGTGGCTCAGAAAAGATATACGAATATAACTATAGGAAAGTTTACTTTTCTTGGATGTAAAGTGCCACATTAATTCATTGTGAACCCACCATTCCTTTGCAACGCCAACACATTTAGACCAGAATTTGATTAACTTTGATTTACCTATTCATAAACCACATTTTTTAAAAATTAAATAAATAGATTGCCCTGATGGATGTTTAACGATACAACGCATAGTCGTATTTTTGGCAGCTAGATCTATTTAATTCTTCATTGTCATTGCAACAGTGGACTTTAAGAGACGCTAGTCGGCAACGTCAAGCGTAATTTACGTTGTCAATTAAAAATATAGAACACAGCAACAGACCCAGAGTCTGCCGTAGAGACTAAAAAAACAAAGCTGGAAGGAGTACATCAAATACCCAGCATTAGAGTGTTAACTTATCTTCAACAAACAGGCTTAGGCCGTCAAGGCCTTCTCTGGACGCGTATTCCTTAACCTCTCGATTAACACCATAGATACCACTCGCATCTAGTTTTCAAGAACGATGACAACTGATTTGCTATGTTTCTCGCGACTACCAGCAAGAATTGTATTCGGAATCCGTACGGTTGAGGAGAGTTGAAATTTTTTACGAATACGTCTTGTTGCTAGAGGTAGAACTTGTATGTCAGTGATCCGTGGAAGGCTTTATCCTTTGTTATCTATTTTTTTGTGTAAATATTCTTAAGCTTTTGAAATATTGACATTTTTTTCGAATTCGTCTTGTTGCTAGAGGTAGAACTTGTATGTCAGTGATCCTCCGCTGAAGGCTTTATCCTTTGTTTTCCATTTTATGTATAAATATTCTTAAGCTTTTGAAATATTGATGAAGGCATCATGCCATTCCTTATTTATGTGATGAAACGATCTTTTAAATTTTACTGTTAGCCCAAAAACAGGCTTTGAACAATAAAATGAGACCCATGAGTGTTTTTGGATGAAACAGACTGGCCGGCAGGATACAGCTAAAGGGTGTCACATAACTTAGGCAGAATTTGAATTTTGCGCCACTTAATAACGTGTAATTTTACAAGACTTTTTCAGGTTGGCAGCACTGGTTAGTAATGGCGTCCAAACGACCTCTGTCAAAGTGAAAAGTTTCATTTAATCATGGAAAGACTTTCAAACGAGCAACGATTGCAAATTATTGAAATTTGTTATCAAAATTCATCATGGTCGTCATAATCGACCTGGTGAATCAACAATTCGTGCTGTTATCACCAAATTTACTTTGTTGGACATTAAACCATCGACTCGCATGCGTACAGTGCGTACCGAAGAGAATATTAAAGATCGTGAAATGTAAATTCGTTGCCGTTCTCAGCGATTGGGAAAATTTTACGTTCGATTTGGGTTTAAAAGCCTATAAAATTCAACTTGTGCAAGAATTGAAGCCGAATGACCTACCACAACGTCTAATTATTGGTGAATGGGCCTTAGAACAGCTCCATGTCCTTAAAACGTAAATGGCAAAGGCCTATTTATCGATTACAATAAACATTTTGAATATTTGATGAAAATTTGAGTGTTTTATTCGATTTAAAAAAAAACTACGCTTCAAAAGTCACACTCGTAGATACTGTGTTGATAACGGAAAAAAAGACAACAATGTGACAGCTGGCAGGTCGGCGTTAGTAAAAATGGAGAGCTATACAGTCTTCAATTTTCGATCAAAGTATTGCCGTCATAGTAATTTTAAAACAGTGAAGAGAATAATTGAAAAAATGCAGGGAGACTGAATCAATAAGTGATCTTAGACAATCTAGGTATCCTGTTACAAGTCGTTCAACATAAAACATCGAAGCAATTCATTTTCAACGGAACATCGATTCGGCATCGATTGACCGTAGTCAAGAATTGTGCATTCGGAGAAGCTCTCTACAGCGGATTCTCTTCAACAAAGTTCAATGGAATCAAAAACTGAAGACTATGTACCATGTAGCGCGAAGAGAGTTCGTTGAATGGATTTTGAAACAACAAGTGGATGCTGATTTCTCGAAACATCTGATGAAGCACATTTTCATCTTGATGGATTCGTTAATCGTCTAAATTCACGCATTTGGTGTTCGGTTTTCTATTTTTTGTTGGAGTGACATGGATCTCTTAGGTCTTGTCACAAAGAAAATGTTTCAAAGTTTGTTTTGGTGTATTAAGTACTTTTTGCGAGGTTATAATTGAGAGGGTCTACTTTTCAACAGCTTTTAATTACACAAAAGTGTAAGGGGCCAGATATTGTATATACGAGGGAAATTGTAATTTTGTGATATAGGTTTATAAAATTAAATGTACATACCTTTGTCAGCCATTACTGTATTTTTGTTCAAGCAAGTTCCAACCAGCTGAAATGAGAAATATAAAATTTAAAATATTTATCTCTCAAAACTTGATTCAAAAACGGAAAAAGACAGAGCAATACAGACGGTCAGAAACTATCAGTATAATAGACATTCGACATTTAAATATTTTTCCCGAATGAAGAAAAGTGCAAAATCTTGTAAATTTCTTTTGGAAAATTGTCATAGTAGGTCTGGTACATGATTATTTAGTTTTTTTTTTTATACCTCAGTAGGGGAAAATACATTGTTTTTGGTGGAAACGCTTTATTGAATGAGATAGGGGTATTTAAAAAATGGAGTGTTTCGGATCAGGGGAAATGAACTATTAGTCCCTAAAGCTTTTAAAACCCAGTGATGAGGTGGTGATCTATGTTTACACCGTGGAATATATTTGGTCTGGTACTAAATATTTTAGTCTTAGATTTTTTCTGCTTACACCGAACGTGACAACATGTAGTACTTCCAAAATCAGCGCCAATAGCTACGTTTTCGCCATGGACAATAACTATGACAAGGGGCAAAGTAGAAAAATCCTCGCTATTATAACAGTATGCCACTAAGTTGAATTTATGGTGAAATCTATGCGCAAGGTGAAATAAACAGTTAAATTTATTATTTTTCAGGTTACCTAAATAAGAGGACTGACCTACAAAATTTAGTCCTTGTTCTATGTATTTATACCGATGACACTTACACCGAATTTAGGCTTATTCCCTGTTATTTTCGACGGTGTAAACGTAGCCATGGATGGAAATGTTTGTGCCGCCAATGCTTGTACAACGGCACAATGACAGCGACCAATGATGTCGAAATCTTCTGCACATCCCAGAGTAGCCGGACAGATATGCCTTTTGTATTTACTTTTGTCCCACGCACTATTGCTTCCAGCACGAGGTTGAAAAAAATCGCAGGATAATACGTCCCCTTGTCGGAATACGGCACATTTTTTGATACACTTCAGAAGATCTGTTCCTAAGCTGTCTTCCAGTGTTCAACGACACAGATGTTTGGTGGCAACCAGAGCTCTGGACGATGGATTCTATCATTCATCAACTTTAATAAGTCGATGAAACGATGGTGTGCCTTTGGTTAGTCTTTGGTTAGTACAATTTGCCTTGTGTGAAAATTTAATATAAAATCCATAAGCCACACTGGTAAGTCCCTATAAAGGTATTGCAAAAAGGCTTAAATCGTTCAGAAAGTACGTTGGATAAGATCTTAGATGCGACATTTAACAGGAATTAACATCGGTAGTTGTGGAATCCAATGTGGAATTGATATTCAAGCAACTAAGGTACATCCTGACTTGGTTGAATTTTTGGTGCATGCTTACTTCTTCAAAACTATGGGTGTGATTGTTACCTCTTCGGTTTTTTTGTGTTCGGAAAATGCTTGACTGTTTCGTGCGGATTTTGGGCTGAAGGCATTATCGGAGCATTCATCTTGAAAATGCAGCTGGTCAGTAAGTAACAATTAATGTTATTCGTTATTGTAACATGATAACTCAGTTTTAAGTGTCTAAATTACTAGATATCAATGTGACCAACTTGTGGTTTCAACCAGACGGTGTCACATGCCATACAGCCAGAAAATCAACTCATTTACAGCATGATTAATTTCCTAATAGTGAAATTGGCCGTCCGGCAATCCGGATCTTGCGTTTTAACGCCAAAAAAAATACAAAGTTTTGGCGCAAATGGCTTGTTAGTACCCAGGGCCTAGCTTGTACTTCCGCCACGATAGTGGGACTTCCTGATTTTATGCCGACTTCGAACTGCGAAGTGGAGATAAGCTATTCTTGGCAGAGGTTACTAATTGGCTGATTTTTCAGATCATCACAAGAGATTAAACGTCATTGGACTTTTTTTTAAAATCTTTTTGTTTGTAAATCAATGGACAATGCCAAACAAGCCCATGACAACCACCCCCTCGAAAGAGGTAATTGGGCGGTGTATTATAAAATTCAGCCACATTTCTACGCAACGGTTATAGAAAAACCATTTATCCGATGGGCTATTTCATACATAACCCCAAACTGTAGTGTATACTGTAAAAATTTAAGCTTTCTAATTGAAAACCTGTATGTTCTATCAAAATAGCTTTTTGCGTATTGGGATACCCTTTAAATGGATCGCCCGGCAGTGTGTCACCGACTTTTGGGCCGTAAATTTTGAGCTGGAGTAATAAAATTTCGTATATAGACTCCCTGTTCGAGAAGCATTTTTTAAATCCGCCCACTGCTACGCCCACTTTTCAGTAAAACATTGTTTTGAGCCAAACGGTAAAAATTTAAAAAAGAATCTATTTAGGCAGATAATCCCAATAGGCATTTATATTTCGTTTGTATAACATTTTATCCACGCCCACTTTTGAAGGTGTTTTTCGATATGGATATTGTTACCTGTCAAATAGACTTCATGTTTTTGTAAAAATTCTATCATTTGACTCGTTTCATGATTTTGTCCCCGTACAAGGTATATCGACGAAAAAAACACTCTGTGCGAATGGAAAATCACCGCCTGTCATAGGGTGCAAATTAAGGTTACAGTTCAAGACAAATCATCGTCAAACTATAGATTACATTCCCAAACTCTTTCGCCACATTTTCGCGTGTATTTGCAGGTGTGCAAGTTTCAATAGGTTTGAAACACTACCAGCCTTAGGTTTGCTAAGTTTGAAAAGGTTGGTAGTGTTTAAACCTATTGACACCTGCGCACCTGCAAATGCAAGTGAAAAAGTGGCCAAATAGTCTATAGTCGCTCAAATGTGCCCCTTCATTCAGACTCTACGCTTCACTCAATCGTATGAAACACGGTTGGCATAACATACGACTATGGAGCATAGACAGCTCTCTAGTTAAACTGATTTGAGTCTAGGTGATAGACGACTCCTACACCAAAAAGTCATATCAATTGGAGTTCAACAGTGCCTACGAAGATGTTCATGATCAGGCGGACCTCATCCAACCATTGTTTGACATAAGTACCATAAACAAAAACTAGCAATGCCTTCAACTGAACCTCTTTGAAAATATATGGAAGGGAAACAACACCAACGACTTTAATGCATTCACGATTCCTCATAAAGCATTTTGATGGTTAAACTCAAGCTAACCCTGACGATAGTTTGTCACTTAGCTACCCCTTTAGTATTTTAGTTATGCCCATCCCCTCACATTAAAACAATCGCCTTTGAATCTACTTCTCATTTTCAAAAAGAAAAAAAAAAACCATTCAATTTCACTCCTGAATGCAAGGCAACTGGTATGGTCACGACAGCCAAACACGATTTTTTATTGACTTACAAGATCATTCAGCCAGTTTGTCATCTTTCCATGGAAACATGTTTTCCAGTTCAATGTACCTCACTCACTCTCACTTGTGCCGCACCGACTTTTAAACAATACACAACCTTTCACTTCCTAGCGTAGCCTAGCCTTGTGAGCAAACCAAGCGCACTCTTCTCAATATTTCGCAGAGAACTCCTAACCACAGGGTTGGTAAATGCAGGTGGCTTTTAGCAGCATGCACCATATTAGTCATTCTCTATGCGAATTAGGAAAGAGACGCCGCTCCGCGCCATCAGATTTCCCTGGTCGTTATGTAAGCCATCTATTCCAGCTCGGATTCATTGTGCAAGGTGATCAGGAGTTATTTGAAGCCCCCCTATTCAATTGAATGTACAACACACATGTGTGGTTAGGTTTGTATGTTGATATTACCATAATTACACCATCTGACCAAAACAACCAACGACTTGACCAAGTCGTCTAGAGATTTAGTTTGCCATTTCGCGGATAGCCATGACGTTAGATGTGACCGAAAGGCGCACGAGATAAAAGAAAGAAAAGGCAACGACGACGACAGACAATTGATTGTGATCGATACATTTGTAGTGATGGTGTGTTGCTGTTGCTGTCGTGTATGCGTGTTTTCGTTTTGATTGTTGACAGATGGCGTAATAGGGTGATTTATGGCGACGATAGGGTTTAGTTGGATGTTTGGTGGCACTCTAGTTGGAGTGGAAAGTACTCTTGGAAAATGGGGGCAAATTGGTTACTGCAGAACTGGGAAATTTTGTTTTGAGTGTTTGAGGTTGGGTTAGTGTGGGTTGACGCCGGCCGTGCAAGACAATTATTTTCGCATCCCACTCACTTGGAAGATGAAAATATTAAGTGAAACGGTCTTTTAGACCAAGGACTATAGCTTATCCAAACTAAAAATGTTCAGGACGTTAGAGCATTCGCCTTTAGTGATAATTGAAATCGAATTCAAACATTTGTTCTCAAAAGCATCGAAAAAGCACAAGGTCGGAAACTCTGTCAATTTAAAAATCTAAAAGTCTAGAATTTCTTTTAATTTGTGAATGGTAACACTCTTTAATTGTGGATTTCATTGTACACAACGCGAGTTGACGGCGAGCACATCATCATTCGCCAGGGTAGATAACGAGTGGAAGTAGGTCGACAAGAGGAAAAAAAAACAAAACAGTCTCTTGGTATGTTAGATTTTGATTCAAATGCAATTTTTGTGAAAGAGCGCAGTGAAGGCATCTAATGCTAAATACTTGAAAAGAACAAAGCGTCCTCATCATCCCTCTACTAACAATTTTCGTTGGATTGACTAGACTACATGTGACTACAACCCTTTGGGTTTTTTTTTCTCCAAAATATTGGTTCCTTTAATTTTTTGCCGAATTTGCGAGAATTTGCCAATGAATTCACATGATGATTTGTGATCAGATCATTCATAATGACAAAAGTCGAGCCGATTATTTATATCTTATCGAACAAAAATTGGTTGAAACGACTTGAGCAAACTTTTCAAAATACTATCGATTTTTTATTCTGAGCGGTGACATTGACGAAAACAAGTAAGAACACGAATTACGTAATGAAATTACATGAAATGATCGTCATAGGGACGATTGTGTACTAAGGATCTTCAACGGGTGGATCTACGTCTGTATCCTAAAGCTATCAAAGTTGTCGTCTTGATATTTGCGACTAAAATTTCGTACTTAGGAAATATTAGCTTAGGCAAAAGATCGCCAATGTGGTATCAAAACAGCGTATGCCTCATGTACTTGTTCTGTAACCTTATTCTCAACTATTCTTTCTGGTGCGACTTAATCTTCTCTTTCTGATTACTGGAGTCATTGTGAGGATTTATTGCGCCAAAAGTTATAACTATTCCTCTGTCATTTTGCTGCCAATCGGCCAGAATATCCATAATGTGCTGATGTGACGACAACTTTTGGGTGACAGTGGTGGTCAAGATTCAAGACTGTTGTGCACTTACTTAGCTGAAATATCTTGGGATTTACACGAGTCATGAGTCATAGCTGATCCGATACTACTACCCATTATGTTCGATGTTTTCGTGCGACACAGTTTTGTTTGTACTTGCTCCTAATAGAGCATGCATTGGTTTTAAGAAAAAAAAATCGAGATTTGAATCAAAACTAACATTGCGATAGTGGAGATTCTCCAAGAAGTGGGCCGAAAATTCTGCCCGTCTTTCGGTTAGTCGGTATGTACATGAATCGGAAGCTTAAACGGCTGTACGGATGTAATTCAAATTTAATACACGAGGTTATTGTTTCATTATGGAAGCTGTTATCATCTGTATCCCTATGGCCTCACCTATATTTTTTTCGGATAAAGAAGTCTGAAGGTTTTGTTTAAGACGGTTTAGACACGGTTTTTTATACTTGATCCTAAAGTACGCTGAGGATGTTATTAAACTTAAGCTCCGGGCTTAACATTGGCAGGTAAAATTAGCTATTAACTCAGATTCGAGACCTGAGACCGAGTAGTATTAAATCGCTTAGCTATTGAAGATCAGTGGTTAGTTAGTATACTACTTTTCAGAAGCTCTTTCTTCGATTCCCAACTTTGCCAACACACCAATTAATGATTTTCAGTGGCACTCGAGTAGTATCGAATCTAATTAAAAGCTTATAGTTACTCAGCCGTTCAAAATTGGCATTCAAATGTAGGTCCCGACATAGTAAAAGTAGAGCACACGCACATATGGAGAATTACAAGAAAAAAGCTTAGCCATTGCCCCAAACGAGTCTGTTGGGCAAAAAAATGGAAGGTTCTGGACTTGCTAAACAGATTTTGCCAATTTAGAATCTGTAATACTTTTGACAAACTGGTTGTATAAATACCATGGCATTGGTACCATTGATTGGTTAATACCATGGATGGTGACACACACTTCATGTAGTATGAATTTATAAATGGCAATAAAAAATTTAGTTCTTCAACCACTTAGCAAAAATGGCACTGCGATCAGTAGAATTCTACGCATACCAAGGTGAAAATGCTAGTATCAAGCCAAGCAGATAACATGCTGTTCGTGTGGCATTAGCGTGTTATTTCATCACACATAGGTACATCCGTATACAACAGTACTGATACCATCAGTGTGTCAACTTACTGCTGCGGAAGCTGTATTGACAAAGAACATTTTTCAAATTTTCAATACCCATCAAAAGAACGAAACTGCACATTTAAGCCTCCTGATTTCTGCGAGTGGGTTTTCTGAGATCAGGGTGGTTCAATGTGAAGATCAGAAAAATATATACATGATATCTAAACAAACCAAATCTAGGGTACGCATGCTGCCAAACCAGTAGTTATATTTTGACAGCTGCCAGTCTAGGATTTGTAAAAAGGAAACATGAAACAATGGCGTTTTCATTTTTGAGCAATATTCCAAAAACAACTAAAGTTTGGCCACCACAGTTCAAGCGAAATTATTCTAAGCGATCAAGCTCGAATTTCACGTTGATGATACATTTATTTTAATAAATTTTTTTTAATCCGAAAACTTTTAAGTGATTCGATATGTCAAACGCAATATATCCAATCGGTTAAAATTGTTCGAATAAACAAACATTATAAAAATAAATGTTTGTAATGCTTCGACTGGGAATCGGACCTGGAACTTTTGCGAGGTAGTTCATCGCCTAAGATAAACAGTAGCCATTGCTTTTTTACGCCTTCATTCGAAAGCTCTATACATTATACGCATCGGATTAACTGCGTAAGAAGTTTTACCGAAAATCTTAACATAGGGTACATGTACACACCTTAAAAACAACCTTACACAGGTTATACCATCATAACTTCAATTATGCTTGTGAAGTTTCCTGCATAATATCTTAAACAGGCACACAATCGACTGCAAAAATGCTCAACCACCGCGCACAAGTACTACATAAGTCCAACAGAAATAATTGCTTGTGGACATTTAACTGTATTGCCTTATAGAGGAATAATTGTAAAATTGGGTTGAATCTTTGGGAAACCCTTTAAAAGCCAACAAAACTAGGTGACGTGAAATCAGGCCAAATGAAATAAAGCCAAATTTAAAAATTGGACTTATTCCGTTTTTAAAAGCGAAATTAAGCCACATTTAAAGTTTGGCTTAATTTCGCTTTAGAAAACGATATTAAGACAATTTGGTATTAATTTTATACAAATACATAATTGCACAACAAAAATCCAACAGTGAGCCCAGGCAGACAGACAGCTAGCCCTCGCAATCGATATTCAATTTTTTTCATATATCCAATTGCGCACCAATCCAAAAATCCAGCAGTGAGATTAATTAGGGAGTTTCAAACGTTGCCAACATCCGAATGCGAGTTTGAGTGTATGCCAGTTTGAATATGAGTGGGAGGACATGCTGCACCCCCTCAACCTCTCGGTTGGGCACACTATTGGATTTGGGTTGCGTGCGAGTCTGGGTTGCTTTAACAGACTCGCAGGGCTATTTCCTTTTTTACATCGACTGTGTACTAATTAATGATAACCTTAAGAATAATTTGAAGTAATTTCCATTAATTTTTTTTATGACAATATTTCGGTATGCATAGCGCAACAACACCAAATTGGTTTTATCACATCTTGAAGACCGAAATAAAGCCAAATTAGGAATTTGGTATAATTTCCTTTGCATTTGTTTCACGTCACCAAATAACCATCTAACTTATCTGCACCCCTACCGGTGATCTTCAAAATTACACACACAAATTTATTTGTACACTTGATGATCAGTTTAAAGGAACCGTATGAATCGCTATGTAGGTAGACTACTAAGCGCGAGGTCCCTAGTTCAAATTCCAAAACCATCACTGGAGTGTTAACGGTACTTATATTTAATTTCTACCCCTAGGCTTTTATAAAGCCTTCCATGTACGGAATAATTGCTCCTATAAGAGTATTCCCAATCGTCTCAATAAAAGAAAACGACTTTAGACTTCCATGTGAATGTGCAAACATTTTGAAAAATCTACATTTCCATAGCCTGCGCTCTTAACATAGCCATTAAAATGGCCTAAAAAATCTAGTTAACCTAGGGATTTTTAAATTGTCCCGCAACAAGTTTTATAAACAACCTTTCTGTACGCCATAACATGAGGCCGCCCCAAATGGGTTCAGTGGATTGTCGAGTTATAAGCACGATTCGACGGACAGATATTTGAATTTACAAACACACCTGGGCTAGCAAATTTCGTTTTATGTCATTATGCGAGATTACCCAACATGGAAATTACAGTTTTTTTCTCTGATCATACTCTCCACAAAAAAATGTAACCAAAGCCCGAAGAAAGTAATTTAAAGTCCATAAAAACCGTGCAAGCTTCCTTAAGCTGCCTTCAGCTAATAAGCATCAAAATCAAAATCAAACAAAAAAAAAACACCACACACGCACGAAGCATGAGCCATTAACAGGTCTGAGAATAGGCAAGCATCTGGATATTCACGTGAATTCAAATGATCATAAGCGTCTTCAAAGCCAAAAGAAGAAGACCCTAACCAAAATTTTGCAGCAGGTGGGAATTACCAGAAGAAAGCCTCTCCTGCTTCCTTGTCAACAGCAGCCCCACTAACACCGTATGTGTACACAAACATCTTTGCATTATGTAACCACAAGAGCAATTATCACCCATTTGGTCAGGCTTTTGTACCCTAAAGAGGGGTTACTTAACATCCAAGATGGTAACTAGTTCTCAGTTTCGCTTAGCGACTTTGAAAATTCAAAGTTTACGTTCAATGTAGCCCGTCCATCCGTGTCGCGACGAATGGCCCGTTTATGGTCCGTCCATCTGCAGTTCACTCCACATAGGCGCTTTGGTGTCACGGATTACCTGTGCGCCATATCTTGCTACGGTAGCGCGGCCATCTCATTGCGATAAATTCATTTGGAATTAATTAATCCGGCGACCACATGATTCACAATTAAGAATATTTGTCTCTTGAGAGTGCAGTTGTCGAATTGCATCATCATCGGACGGTGGTCTGGGAGACTTTCCAATTCGTGAGCTCTGGGGATAGGAACACAATAAACACGGATTGGAAATATTAAAAAAACATAAATTTGTATGTGCAGTTATCTGATGTGATGGTCGTTTGCATTACGTGGGAACTGAGCTGCATTGTGGTAGCAGCTGGCGCATAATTGAAGACTGGATTTCACTTGAAATGGAGACGCAGAGTGGAGAAGTATAAGACAGTCAGGTTGCTTATTTGAACACTAAGTATGACGTCGCTATTGCTACTAATGAGAGGAAATGTAAATTGGGTCGCGACTTTCCAGTTTTGTGGTAAATTATTGTATGTGGGCATGTCTGTCAGTTGTCACGCGAAATGTTGTTAAGTCATCATCCAGGTACCTACGTATCGGCTAATTGGATACTGCATAGATGCTGAATTACTTGATTACGTTAAGAGTTCAATTAATTAAATTGCATAAGTGTGGAACTGTGCACTAATTGTTTTCATTTCCATATTGCGTCACAAAGCGTGTCACTATGTCATAAGGATGACGCATAAGGAGTTGAGAGTAGTATAAGACTTCCTTGGTTCACTGTAAGCACTTAAACAGACTCTAGAGAGGGAATTTGTTTTGTTTTCACTATAAAGTGACTAAATTCATGGTTTCCCTAGTGTGACACTGTATTATGCGAACCTTCTTCTGGCATCTTTGATTCCACTGCAAGGCGTCACCTATTCAAAGTGTATGACCATAATCGATGGTCATTTACTCCATATGTTGGTTGAAAAGAAGCCTTATAACGGGCAAACATACGTTGGATAAGCTTGGATAACAAATTATGATGCGTATTACCATCCATTCCTATTCTTAGTTAACAGCATTACGTTGCAAGTTCAAAAATAATGAGAAAACTTTCTGCAAACTTAAGGCGTATACTGGGCGGGGTTTTTCTTTACCATGGAAGTCTTTTGGGACTTTAACTCTGACACCGGCTTCTCATCAGTAATCAAATAACGAATTTATCTTGCCAAGCGCTGTTTCTTTGGGATCTAAGTAGATCCTACATAAGACCCTGTTTACCCCAGTCCTACTCTACAGTGCGGAAGCATGGACCGAATTGAATGCAGATGCAAATTTCCTTGACCATTTTGAGAAAAAAATTCTTTGGAAAATCGACTGTCCCGTTTTTGTCGATCGGTTATGAGGAAGATTCATGCAGCAACTTCAAGAGTTGTACAGCGAGATATACCCGGTCAAAAGTATCGTCATTTGGACGGTTGATATGGCTAGGACAGGTAGAGCGAATGGTGAATTATCTTCCGCTCCGCAGAGTATTCGATTGGCAGACAAACGTCAAACGCAGTAGAGGAAGACCTCACCTTCAGTGACACGCGCAAGTTGAAACCGACGTCAATTAATTTAAAGTGCACAAGGGCAGTTAGCTAAGGACGAGGTTCATTCCGGACTGTAGCGCCACTTAAGTAAGTAAGTAAGTAACCCGGGGCAGTTGGTTGATGCACCTTTTCAAAACCATTAATGCTTATGCGTGTAGCTCTTGCCCGATGATAGCTGAGGTTCTCCTTTGTTATGGCTCGGAAACGACACTGAGGTTAGATTCGGCATCCTTACGTTTAGGCGATCTGTTTATTTATAATTAGCACGCGCTAAAGGGTTTTTGAAGACCCTTATAGTGTTTGGACACAGCGCGGGCATTAAGGAAATTAAGGAGAATAAAAGAGGAGATACCGATGTGCATTGGTTTTAAATTTTTGTAAATTGTAATGGGGAGGAAAGACTGAGTAAGGTAAAGCATTCCACATTCGTGTTGTTCGGTTTAGGAATGAATCTCTATATTTCAGAGTACGTCCGAAGGTAGGCTTGAGGGTGAATTGATTAGCATTCGTGGCATGGCGAGTATCACGGTTGAATGTTTGAAGGGGCGGAACGCAGCTGGCTATTTCGAATTCCTACGATGTTCAAGCGAGACTATTGAGTTCGCTACGGTTGGATCTCCTATAAGTTTTATCGCACGCTTTAGTATTCTATCCAGTAGGTACACTAATGTTTTTGCTGCACCTGACCAGATGTGGACGTTGAACTCAAGTTTGGGGCGTATATACGCTTTATATATTGAGGCCAGATCAGAAGGGGTGAAATATTTTTTGCATCGATTTAGGAAACCTAGACATTTCGCTGCGTTTTTAGCGATTTCGAATACGTGGTCGTTCCAACATGGTCGTTACTAACACACATACCGAGCATGGATAATTCATTCATGGATAATGGCTGTAAATGTTGGTTTCGCTTAGAAGACAGAAGACAGCATTGTGTTTTGGAAGCATTAAATTCCACGCTATTGGATTTACCCCATTTAATTATGCTGTCAAGATCGGAATTTAATAAGCTTTACATATTTTGCCGTTTCTGTTCCACGTCTACATCGATCCTGAACACGTTGCGATCGCTACTTAAACTGGAAGTTGGGGTTTTATTTTTTTTATGGAACCTGAAGGCGGGGATTCAAAGATTCTCTTGGCTGAAGTAATACTGTTCATGCCCTCATTGCGACCGAGAAACTGTAGAAACATATATTGGTACAGCTTATATAGCTTGCGGTGGTATCTTGTATAACATAGTATTTGCTCCGGTTTCCTGCTTATTCTTCATTACTTAGAGTAGTACAATAAGACTGGTAATATTAGGGTACTCTGTCCTCGGTAGCTATAAAGCCAATGGAAGCATGGTTCCATATCATCGCATCTTTCAGAAGCTAGACAGACTTTTTGTTTAAATAATACCTTTCGTTCTTATGACCACCCCCATGAGGTTGAAGGAATCCCTTGTCGGAGTCAAGTTTCGAACCTGAACTTGTCCTCCAATCCCGAATTCGATCCTCGCTCTCTAAAGCTCCAGCGCAGCGATTGATGCTATCATACTCGGCCTTAATATGAGGAGGAGATGATGGGTTCCTCGACTTAAAATTCGTCGATTTTTTCCAGGATTTGCCTTAGTATCAAAGTTTGGTCTATGGTCGATTTGCAAGGCCAGAACCATAGCGGTACGTTCTGATAAGTGTGTTGCAGAAAGGCTTAAGATGTTCATACACATCCTATATGCGACATTTAGATTATGACATGGTAATTTGAGCAAGGCACGGTTTCGCCCTTCTTGTAGATGGGACCATATGTACCTGATTTTGCAGTCATCGAGCATATTTCATTCAACCAGACTTGGTTGGTGGTTTGCTTCTGGAACACTTCCAAGGCAACTCTTCCGTATTTGAAGAGTTCTGATGGTTACCCATCAGAGCCGGTGGGGTTGTTGTTCTTCAGATTTTTCATGCCCACGCTGGATGTTTGTATAATGTGAACCGTGGTATTTCGTTGAGCCTGGATTCCTTTTTTGAACCCACTATTGGAGTTTCAAATGGCTTGGAAGGAAGTCTGTGTTGGCCATCATTCGTGTTCAATTTCAGTTTTGATATTGCTATCCTAACATTGTTGGCTCGAAGTTCACATTCTTGGATGCGTTCTTTCCCGATGGCTCAATTTAGTCTACGAAAATGTGCTGGTGGTTAGGATACATGTTCTGCAAAGCCTTAAGCGATCTCTTGCGATAGCTTGTATTTTCCTATTTTAGTTCGTTTTTGAAGAAGTGCTATGATTTAGTATTGGGGCGTTGGAATACTCGGACATACAAAACATTTTCCGATCGCAAGATAATGATGGCAACCGCAGCTTTCTTTCGAATACTCTCTCAATTTGGATAAATGCCGCCAACATGAACAGATTTCAAGTCAAATTCTTTGTTTAGCCAGGTTTAGCATGAGAAGCCAAATTTGTTAAGAAGCTTTACTTCTTGGAAACACAAAGAATAATGTTTTGTCGGTTAAAAGGACAGCATACCTCTCCCCTGCTATTCAACCATGTTAATAATTTTTCTTTTTTATTTTCAGCTGGGTACTCTACTCATTATTAACCTGGCGACATGTGCCCCTAAGACTCAGGAAAAAGACCTTGAGAAAACTCTCGAAAAACCATCGGAAAAAATCTATCCCAAGAAGGTTACATCTCTTAAGAAGAAACCAACCAAGTCGCCCAGCACAAAATCCCCATTGGAAGCTTTCAAAGGCCTGCCGGAAGACGATCTAGATTTCATCAAGGAATTGGACAAACAATTCAAGTTGCACGGCGACAAGATCAAAATCAAAGTGGAACGGGATAACACAACCGTTAAAAATTCAAAGCGCACAGTCGATGGTGAATTGGGGTATGTTTCACTTACACCGAGTTGTCTGTTTATTTTGAATTATTTTTTCCGATTTTAGGTATGGCTACTACAACGGCCAACAGTCAGCGACTGGATACGACTACCCAAAGCCAACCTTCACTTTCTACCCGTATTCTCAGCAGGACATTCCCGCTTCGGCACCTGGATATCACATCAAAGACGAGGAACAATCAACAGTCACCATTGTACCATCCTTTGCATACGAGCTTAAGCAAACCAACTCAGGCTATGACACCAACACTCCATATGCTGCTGCCCAACAACATCAAGTTGAGGAAGGTGGTCACTATCAGCAGCAGGAGGGAGGTCAAGAGCTGGGACATGGATACCAACACAATGAGCCAGTCATTGTTTTGAAAATTCCCGGACCAACCAAATACGCATCACATTTGCAAGTGTTGCTCCAACAGTATTTGGAGATCCGTGCTGCGCAATATCTCAAGATTCTGGAAGATGCCGAGTTCCAAAAACACCAACAACTACAACTACAACAGCAACAGCAACAGCAACAGCAACAGCAACAGCAACACCAACAACAGGAGCAGCAGCAACATCAACACCAGCAAGTTGAACAACTTCAATACGAAGAAAAACCTGCAGAGGTACAATACCAACACCAACAAGAAGTAGTACCACAGAGCTACTCATACGCCGAACAGCTTCAAGGAGTCAACTATCCAGCTATCGACGATGTATACCAAACATACAAACATCGTCACCAGGAAGGACACCCTATTGTGGAGCAACAATACGAAGAACCGGTGCAGTACTCCAATATCCAACAACAACAAGGTAGTCACGAGGCGCAAGACCAACCACAACAACAGTACTACTACATGCAGGAACAACCCGCTCATGGTACTCAAGTTGGAGGAGGCTACCAACCAATCTATTACGTTGCTATGCCACAGTCCGAGTATGGCGTTCCAAATGGCTATGCCTCAGCTCTCCCACAGGGCTACATTGATGATGGTCATTTACCAATTACTGAGAACAACCCTCGACATACCCATACAAAGGTGCTCTTCACTGAACCCGACACCAGAGACCACTCCACTCAATATCCTTTGCCTTCCATCAAGCCATTCGAAAGGCACGCCCCAACTACAGCGCCAATATATCCACCCTATCCACCAGTCGAAGAACACACTGCAAGTGCAGACTATCAAGAATCTCAAGCGTCTCAACATTACCAAGGGCAGGCTAGCCAAACCGAATCGGTCGTTTCCATCACGCAACGTCCCTACAACTATCATGCACACACAAGTCGTGGTAGGAACACGAAACGTAACGCAGCACCCGCCGAGGAAAGCCTCATAAAGTTGCACAAAATGATCAATCGACTGCGGCCAGCTGAGGCCAATGGCCCAAGGCGGACAAAAAAAGAAGTCGCATAAGTATCTCCTGATGCAGGTTCGATTCTTTAGGGTTAAGTTTTAGTCATTAGGCCAAAAGTCGATCAAGAGATACAATATTTTCGTTTTAATTTATTACCTGTAAGATACATTCTCAGATAAACTCATGAACTCATTATCCTGATTCGAGGCGCGTGCTAACAATTTTTCTCATATTTTAGGATAGTAATTTTTTATACCTTAATTTTTTTACATATACAGTTTTAAAAGAAAGTGCAATATACACATACACGTAGTTAATAAATGGGGATTGTGTTTTATTGTTAAGCGGATGCTTGATATGGTGTCGATCCTTTGAAACATTTCAGAATTAAAAAGTTGGGTATCTAGATTCGATAGAAATGGTGGGGTGCCTCAGGGTTCAATTCATATGCCTAATCTATTTATTTTGCGTCATTTTAGAGGTATTAGCAATAAAATGACTTTTTTAGCCGGTACGGCAGTGCCACTTGTTAAGAGAACATGTTTATGCAACACGTTTGATAGTATCTCCGCGTTACGAATGAAACTCAGAAGACTACCAACTTTGGTGGGAAACGTTTTTGGAAAGAAGACTAGACGCTGCCCCAAAGAACGATAGACTTGTTTAAGGTACACACACTGCACGAGGTCACACTGCTTTAGAAGAATGATGACGCATCAAGTGGGATATACAGGATAAACCCGTTATAATCGGGGTCAAACAACCGTCTCGATCAGATAAAGGCTGAATGTCTGAATTCAGGGGTTGATTACTCGTAGGTCATTGAAAAGCGGACTAAAGCAAATGAAAGGAGTACCCCATAAACTATTTCCAAAAAATACGATTCTCCAACAGTAGCAATGTCAGAGTAAAAAGAAGGAAGGAGGAGGTGAATGAACTGTCGACATCTCGTTATCAGTTTATCCACATACTTCGCACTATCAGCAAGCACACTAAAAATAAATCCGCAGTTTTTAAAAATGATTTTAGGCATTATCGACCCATACTAGACTTTGCATTAATTCGTGTGGACCATGTTTGTTTGTCGAACTTTTGCAGAAGGTGGCACACACAAAAAAAAATGGGTGAATCCCGAAGTTACGAACTAGTAGCATGGCCAAAAAAGGGTAACAAGACTTTAGAACAAAGTTCCAACATCTACGTTCGTACCCACTGCTTAGAAACCTTTAGAGAACGAGTGGAGTAGAAATTAATACAATGGAGGCCAACATCAGGCGGAAGTAATTTTACGGTTTCCAAATCTTGATAGCTATAAGAGGAAATGTTGGTCCCTAGGGTAACAAAACAGTCAATGAATTGGCAAAATTGTGCAACCACGCACCTACTATTTTGCATGTGAATACCCAGAGCAGCTTATTTGGAGTCGGGACACTTTCTGTTGCAGCTAAGGCTTAAATGTGGATATACAGTGTGTCACAACCAAGGCACAGATATCGAAAGACTGTAATCGCAAGAGACCGCCCAGACCTTCGCGGAACGAGTATCCCTCAATCTCTGAATTATATCCACAGCTTCGTTTATAGAAGATCGGTGGCGACGCTGTAAAGAAGCCCTCCATCGACAAGTAAGATATCCATAGTTTTACATATAATGCCGATGGATGTTCGCGAAAAATAATGGTAACAACAAGCCAACGCTGCAGGTGATGACGCGAGCTGCTGACCGAAGTTCCCTTTAACCCTTTCAAGAAAGACTTGAACAGAAACCTATTTACGCATGGGGATTCATTGTCTTGTCATGTGGCACCCGTTCGCCACTGAAACAAAGTCTATAAGGAAAAGAGCGCTGCTTAGTGTGAGAGTTCACGGCTTAAATTATCTTCAGCTTCGGATGAATATCGGATGAATGGATGTGAGTCAGAAATAAAACCAGAGTTACTGTTACCAAGCCGCAACAGGTTCGTCAGTCAGTACCCAGGGCCGAGCTTTCTCACAACCATTCATGTGAGGGACTCCTGTTTTATGCCGACTTCGAACGACGATTTTGAGATAAGCTTTTCTTGACAATTGATTATACTCGGATGATTTGTCAGATCATCATGAGTAGAGGGCCAGTGAAAAATCATTCAGGTATTGCTACTGCTGGGAGTCGAACGCGGATCATCTGCGCGGTAGTCGCACTAACAATCGCGCCACTGACGAACTTTATACAAACGTCTAAATCGAACAAAATCACCTTGTGGTTGTGAGTCTTGAGTGTATCCAGCTTAATATAGTATCCAGATACTTTGTCGATACCCCTGTTTTTTTTTTTAATTTCCTAGAATACGTAGTATGATAATGTGGTGGCGTTTCTAGCTCAAAAATGTGTTGTGTCTGCCATATAACGGTTTTCTCAATAAGAAATATTGCGATGTTGATAAAAACTAAGAACTAAGCTTGTAGAATACGAAATCAAAGGCAGTTTTTCGACAAAACAAAATGCACCAAAACCTACTTTTAAAAATGTCGGATTTCTCAAGAACGATCACCTTTATTTAAATGAAAATGGGTATGTAGTGTAGTATGGATGTTCTGTATATGACTGAATACTCAGATTTTTTGAAAACATTTAATAAACGACATTTTGCTCAAATTTTTTGAAGTGAAACTTCTTTTGGGAAGGTGTGAATTGGATTTTATGAAACATAAAAACATCACGATGACGATGTTCTGACCTGGTTCTTAATCCAAGTACTAACCGCAACCAACGCTGCTTGATGTCGGTAATCGCGTACTGTTGGTTCATTTTGTTTGACTTTTTTTTGGACGGCTGTTGTGTGGCTTTTTGATCGTGTGTTTGAACAGATGTACTTGTAACTAAGGCAACACATATGTTGGTGTTAAAAAAAGGGATGGTTTCGTGTTGGCATGTTGGTTGGAGAAAGGACGTTGGTGCACCGGTATGCACCAATAAAGAGTGGTGGGATTGTGTGTGCGCAAGATCAAACTATGAAACTCATCGGTGAGTCCAGGCAAGCAATATCCATCGTTATAACTAATGAATCAAACGAAAATTATTAGATGTATGGATGCAACATTTGATAACATGTAGGTGGCTGAAATAAACATTTTCCTCTAAATATTGAAATGACAGCAGATCGATGGTACTGCCTTTCTTTTGTTGTCAAAAATGTGTTTAGCGAAAGTGTCTGTGTCTGACGTCTGAAGTCTGGAATCGAAGCTTGGATCCAAACAGGAAGATTTAATTGAGTTTAAGATGTGTATGTGATAAGTGATAATGAAAATGTATTTTTGGAATTGGAGGGTTGCTTTCAGGAATGACGGTGTTTTCCATATGACGACATTTTTAAAACGAGTTGCTCGATATCTTGAACGCCTTTAACGATTGTTGGTGTAAGGTCCCAGTTATAGGTAAGGTATCATTGAAAACCCTCATTGACAATTTTCTTTTACTTCCTCGGCTTTTTTTCATATAAATTTAATCAACCAAAGCTTATGAATTTCAAATCATGATTGTCAAAATATATTACAAATTTGTATTATAGTTTCCGCAGAAAATCCCTTCTTATTTTTCACTGATCAAGATTTATTTTAGTGAACTTATGATTGCCATTCCATAAGAAATGTGGTAACATTGCAATTCTATTACATGTTGTGTTCCAACGAAGTTGTTCAATGATAGCTATAGCTGGGCCCTTAATCTAATTGAAATGTCAAAAATTAACCAGAGGATAAAATGTAACCCCAACTTTAACGCAATTGACAAACGGCCTAAGCGTATCCACATCTCGCATTTGTTTATATACGCCGAATAATATGTCAACAATTTTAAGCTTTCGGATAGTTGTGTACTAATTTAAAAGTATGAAACATACTTTTAGGGGTACGAAGAGATAAAATAGTTGCATATTTCTTAGCTGCGAGAATATTATATTTAAAACAAGGAGAAACACCTTAACGGCCAAAAAATGCACTAGGGGCCTCTTTCAGCAACGCATTTATTGAACTGAAATCCACCAAAAAAATGCCTGGATGGTTGATTAAATTAGTTTTGCGCTCTTATATCCTTAGAAGGAAACTTAAGTGACACAATTGCCCAACACATCGTTCGATTGCGCACAAAAGAAAATAAAAGAAGCGCTTAGAAAATGAAAGAACGACATTTTCAAAAATTATAAACAGATGTTTTGAATTAAAATTGATCTCAATCCTCATGAGACTCTTGAGACTCCATTGCATTTCGAAAAAAAAAATTGGGGCGATTGACATGCATTTGTTATTTAATCCGACACCGTTGCCAAAAATGCCTTGAATGGCGAACACTACAGGCAAATGATTGCTGATTTTTGTTATTCCTCATGTCATTGGAAATCATTTGTAGGAGAAATGGTTCCTACAAGACGGCGCAACATGCCATACAGCGCGTGCAACCATGACTTTGTTGAGCCAAACGTTTGGTAATCGAATCATCTCAAGAAGTGGACATGTGAATTGGACACCTCGTTCGTGTGATTTGACACCTTTAAACTTCTTTTTGTGGATGTACGTCTGGTCTATGCTGAAAAACCAGCAACGATTGATCACTTAGAATCCTACATTCGACGCACTATATGGTCGAAGAAGTAGAGCGCAGTCGCAAAGGCCATATGTCAGAAATTATTTTTAAACTTTTAATGCCATAAAATGTGTGAAGCAAAGACGACGTGAAGTATTTGAGTGTAATCATCAACGTCAAATTGACTTTCTGGCACCGCGTGGCTGAACATGCTCTTCTTAATGCTCATGCCCATGCTCTTCTACAGATGTGAGATTTGGGCAGACGCGCTTCGATAGGAAAAGTGCAGAGAGCCGATAGCAGCTAAGCAATGACGCGCGGCCCAACGCGTATCAAGTTTTGGAACCAGTCGTCTTTATTATCGCATTAGTTACCCAATAGACTTCCCAGCGGAAGAAAAGAAACCGAACTAGTTATGAAATCACGTACTTCTGATTCCTGGCTGGCCAATATATCCAGAATAAGAACATAATTGATAGAGAAAATTAAAAGGTGCTTTCGTAAGCTTTCTTTAGATTATCCACCAGTCAAATTTAGTAGGGGAAAAATATTTTAACAGAAAAAAAGAGGGGCTACCAAGTAGATTATGAGAAGTGATCCATTAACTAGCCACATTGAGTGTTCGAACATGTATGTTGGGATGCAAAGATTCTCTTAGCTTCACCTCTTCCCATTTATGCATCTAGTGATTAAGGTTGGTATTGGTCTTGGATTGAATGACTGAAACAGTGTTCAGGTTCTAAGGGGATGAAACACTTAAAAGGACACCCTCAACGGGCCAGCAGCTCATAATAATAGAAAATAACAATCCACCAGTTAGTCGAGAATCAGGATTGGTCAAGATCATAGTTATGTGTAATTGTTTTATCAAAATTTTCAAGTTTTCTGAGGACTCCGGGGTTAAAATAATTCTTAAATTATGATCGAATTTTCAAAATTTTTTTCAATTTTCTGTCCATCCCGGGGAAACGAACATTTTCAAGTTTTTCGAAATTGAAAAAACTTTGGTTACGATAATTTTTGACACCATTTTTAAATTTTCGGACAACCCTGGGATAATTTTCAAAATTTGATCAAAATTTTTAAGTTGTTACAAACTTTCTGAAGCACACCGGGAAAACAATAATTTTCAAGTTTTACTTATTTTGAAACGACCTCAGTTACGATAGATTTTGATACAAAATTTTGAGATTTTTTAAATTTTCTGACGACTCCAAAGTCATGCAACTTTTTAACTTCTGATCAAAGTTTCGATTTTTTTAATTTTCTTAGTTTTCTTGTTTTTTTTTTTTTTTAATTTTTAACGACCCCAGAGTCACGGTAATTCCAAAATGTTTGACTACGCCGAGGTTACGATGATTTTAAGTGTTGATCAAACATTTTTTGACGATAATTTACAACTTACGCTTAAAGCTTTAAAGTTTTTTTCATTTTCAAATTTTTGACGATCTAAAGGGCACGGCAATTATCAGTTTTTCAAGTTTTTCGAAATTGTTGACAATAATTTTCAAATGGTGATCAAATTTTTCAGGAAAAACAAAAACATTCATGTTTTTAAAAATTTAAAACAACCAAGGTTGCGATAATTTTTGAAAAAAATTTTAATTTTCGGACAAATACGAGATAACGATAATTTTTAACATTTGATCATAGTTTTGAAGTTTTTAAACATTTTTTAACAACCCCCTGGAAAACGATAATTTTCAAGTTTTTCGAAATTTGAATGAATTTGGTTAGTACCATTTTTGATAAAAATTTTGAGATTTTTCAAGCTTTCTGATGACTCTACGTCACACAAATTCTTAACTTATGATCAAAAATTAGATTTTTTTCAACTTCTAGTTTTTAAAAATTGTTAAACACCCTGGTCGCGGTGATTTTAAAATGTTTGACGATCTCGGGGTCTAGATAATTTAAAATGTTTGATCAACATTTTTGACATTCATATTCTAGGAACTTTTGATTAAAGTTTTGAAATTTTTAAAATTTTCCAAGTTTCCAAGTTTTTCCATTTATTTTGTTGACCCGATAACTTTCAAATTTTCGACGATCTCGGGGTCACGGCTATTTTCAGGTTATCAAGTTTGTCGACATTTTTGACCCCAGTCACGATAATTTTTGGATTTTGATAAAATTTTTCCAGTTTTTCAAAATTTTTGACGATCCCGGGGTCACGATAGTTTTCAATTTTTGATCAATATTTTCAAATATTTCCGCGATAATTTTCAATTTTTGATCAACATTTTGACTTCAATTATTATAAAAACAAATAAGAAGGCTATATATCCGCTGTGCAGATCTTTTAATAACCTATCCAGTCTCACCAGATCTTGAAAACAAATATTTCAAAAAGTGAGCTTTATTGGGATCAAACATCGAAAATGCCAGTGGCATCAAAATCTATTATTGCTCGACGAAAAACTTTTTTTTATTTTATATGCTATGGGTGTAGGAAAACGCCCTCAAAAAGTAGGCGTGGGTTAAAATAATCGATGGTAAAAATGTTCATATTAACTTTAACAATGTTTTAGCATATATCCCCAAAAAAAAACTTACTGATAAGGGGTAGTGGGCAGATTTTACAAATTTTTACACTTTTTCTGCTTCAACAAAATTTGATTACTCTAGCTCAAAATTTAAGGTGAAAATCGGTGACACACCGACGGACAGACAGACATGGCTAGATCGACACAACTTGCGCTCCTGGATCTGTCAATACACTTATCATATTTCTATGTATCAAACTTAATATAAAAACTAACATACCCCTATGGTATAGGGTATACACGGTTTTTCCAAATAGTCCCGACTTCCTCTAGGGCAAATAGCATCTTCAATATAAGGACCAATTTGCCAAATTTAGATTGAGCATAACCCTTGATTTTGGGCCTGGTTCGGTACAAAACAGTAGATCCAGCAATCGTGCAAAAACACACTCACAACTGAATGGTTGTGAGAAAAAACAAGCAAGGGCCTTTTTCCTTACGAATTGGTATTTGCACTTTTTATACACACCCTGTAGTTTGCAAGCATTTACTGCTAAACCCCTAAGCTTAGCTAAAACGTACATACATTCCCTTGTGAAGCCTTATATTTAATTATACATGCAATAGAAATTCCCTCATCAAATAGGGCCATTTAGCAGTCGAGTTTTTACTCGACTTAACACCCGCTTCCCTATTCCCAAGGTAATCACTTCCTCATCCAAGACAACGTTGCAGCGCGAAGACAATGCTGCAATTAAAAGTGACTATCCACCGCCATGCGAGATGACATGTGTTACAAACTCGATTCTTGGAATACCGCAAAGGCCTGACCGCTCTGTGGTAATTTTTTCCCAGCACTGAGGATCAATAACCTCTAGCACTTTTTTATTGTGTACAACCATTGCCATTACCGCTATTAGACGGTTGCTGATCAACTTCATCTTCGAAAAGAGCAGAAAAACCACTTGCACTCGCATGGATGAAAATGAAAGTAATCCGCGTACGGAAAGTGTATTATGCCACCGAACGTTTGTTTAGCTTGCATCCAAGCGTGTGCTGGCTAATTATGCCGTGCACACTTGGGTGGTGATGAATTGCCCTGCGATCAGGAGATGGTTCCTCTTTATTGGAGTGCCTTATCGGCGCACAAAACTGTCCTGTCAACAGTTTTGCAAGTGATGTGACAAACCCATCACATCTGATTTATATTCACTGGCAGCTCAAGTCGTTCAATTGTCCGATTGATTCGCAAATATTGGCGGCAGTTGGTTGAGTCCATCTGAAGCTAAGTGCCGTGGTGACAGTGGTCTTGGCATTGCTCGCAAATAATTGCACGGCCGATTGGGTAGCGATCATATCTATGCGCGCGCCGATCTGAAAGTTTACGATCGCGATGCATGATCGGGTGTTGGTTGGTACAAAGTTGGCAACAATGTCGCCTGAGCGGGATCTATGTATGCAAATCGGTTATAATTGGATTTTGATTTCTGCGCGAATTGCCAGAAAAAATTAATTGCATGGAGCACTAAAAAAAGGGAGCGCTCAATCGACTTGACGCTCAGGTGGCCTTTTATTTGCGATAAAATGGAAGTACGTGCATTGGATGAGAGGTGGTTGATTTAGACAAATCGGTATCTCAATGAAACCGTTTACGAAATTTGCGAATGCGGTGCATTTTTAATCCTGAATTGAATAAAGTTGAACTTTGTAGTTTTGAAACGGGTTAATATTATTTTTGAACTTACACACATAAAAGTGTTTTCTATTTCATGGATTGAAGAAGAAAAAAAGACGATGGGGTACCTATCTACCACTGCTAGAATCTTAATGTTTTTGAAAATATAGTACTTGAATGCTAGACTTACCACGATTATGTCTTAATGGATTCTTCAGCGGACCGTTGTTATTGTTTGTGTATAGATTATGGCATCACAATGTAAAATGAATTTTAAATCTGAAATCAGAAAAAAAATTGTTTTTGAAAATCAGGCTTGTCTTATTTTCGTCTACTGATTTCTCAGCGATTTTTCAGCATTAAAGTAAAATATTCCTTGTTTGATTCGAAGATTAGGATGGCTTTGTATGCAAACATGTATGGTGCAGATGTGGAATCTTAGCTTAGCTAACATACGAGATAACATATCTTTGGTATTTTGAATGTCGTATTCGTTTTCGTATCCTATGGAACCTATGCACCTTTCACACCGTTTAGTCAAGGAGTGGCGTGCAATAGGTCAAAGCTCGTTTTGAGGAGATAGATTTCGATAATATTTCAAACTTCAAAATATGCTGTGTCAGTTTTATGATTGGTTGACTCGGTTTCGTTTGAGCGGACGTCAAATATGACGACATATTTACAGTTTTTATTCTATAAATGTGGCGGGTTAAAATGGGAACAGGACCTGATACTGTCCCGTCCCGGTAATTTCGATGCCGAAGATGCACTACACTGGAAGATCTATTTTCGCAAATTTTGGGTAAAATGAGGGCCTTTATGAGCCTGGAATGAACCTGGGCCTCAACCAACGTGCCTCTCCAGTTAGCCCGGTCCTTAGCTAACTGCCTCCAATGGCGCACTCCAAGTTGGTTGAGGTCGGTATCTACTTGTGCTCGCCACTTAAGGCGAGGTCTTTCTCTACAGCGTCCGACTTCTGGCTGGGAATCGAAGACTGCGAGCTGGAGTATCGACATCCATTCGTTCTACATGTCCTTGCCATCTTAAACGTCCAATGCGGAGTTTTTTTTTTTAATTTTCGTCTTCATAGCCCGTCAACGCAAACGGGACCGAAGATTTATCCTAGAATTTTCCTCTCGGCAGTCCTACCGTAGAGAAGGGCTGGGAAGATCAGGGTCTTATATAGGATCTACTTGGTAGTTCGAATGAGGGCTTTACTACTGAATTGCCTTGTTAGCCCGAAGAAACAAAGGTTGGCAAGAATAATTTTTCGTTTAATTTCTGAAGATATGTTATCAGGGCCGATGTGGACAAAGTTCCGTACTACCTCAAAATTATATCTGTCAATGATGACGTTCTGTCCAATTCGTCGATGTTGTGTATAATTTGCTTTTGAAAGCATATTTGCCGCTTTCTTCTCTATACTAGCAAACGTGGCTTTGACATCACGTTGAGTCCTACCAATGATGTCAATATCGTCGGCGTATGCTAGTAGTTGCACCGATTTTTGGAAAATTGTGCCTTTGGTGTTGGTTCGGGAGTTTTGCACAATCCTCTCAAGAATCAAATTGAAGAAGTCACATGACAGCGCATCGCCTTGCCTAAATCCTTTTTTGGTATCGAATGTGTCGGTGAGGTCGTTTCCGACCCTGATGGAGCAGCGAGAATTCTCCATCGTCATCCTACACAAAACGGACGAGTTTGGGCGGTATAACTAGACATGGGTCTGAATAGTTGGTCTCTATAAATGCTGTCGTAGGCGGCTTTGAAATCAATGAATAGGTAGTGGTTATCGATTTGGATTTCTTGTGTTTTTTCCAGGATCTGTCGAAGTGTGAAAATTTTATCGGTTGTGGACTTTCCTGGCCTAAAATCACACTGATAAGGGCCGATCAAGTTTTTTGTTAAAGGGTTTCAGGCTTTCACAAATTACGGCAGATAGTATCTTGTAGGCGATGTTAAGGAGGCTTATGCCTCTGTGGTTGGCGCAATTTAGAGGGTCTCCTTTTTTGTGGATCGGGCAAACGATCCACGATGCTGAGGTTCCATTCTTCAGGCATACTTTCTTCCGATCAGATTTGGCTTATGAGTTGGTGGATGTTATTTACCAAGGCATCTCTGTCGGCTTTATAAAGCTTAGTGGGGAGGCAGTCATTTCCGGCAGCCTTATTAAGCTTGAGTTTAGATCTTGCTATCCTCACTTCACTCAGGTCGAGTGGTTGACAGTTTTCGCTGTCGTTGTCAATATTGAATTTTTCAAAATCGGATCGTTCTAAAGGCTGAACTACAGTAGTCGGAAGTAATCAAAAGCTCAAGTTCTATTATTAAGCGAATTTTTCGAATTACCTTCAAATTTTACCAAAAACCTTTTAAAAATGCCCTTAAAAAAGTGGGCGTTCCAAAACAAAAACAAATTTTATATGGATGCAATATATATTTTAGGATTCTTTAAATATCTTGTTCAGACACAAAATTCTTGACGGTTTGTCCAAAAAATACGTTTTTCTGAAAAGGGGCGTGGGAGTAGGCGGTTTCCAAATATGTTTAAACTTGTTCAGCTGGGAGCAACAAGAGTGTACCATATTTCATCATTCTAGCACAAAATTGAAGCCTACAAATCTAGTGCCGTACAGACGGACGGACTCAGCTAACGATTCTGGGTCGATCCATAAACTTTAAGTTATGTAAAGCTGTATTGTTTCTCTATGTTACAAACTGTGTATCAAGCCTAATATATCCCTATGGGACAGGGTTTAAAAAAAAAAGAAGAGCTACAATCCTCTGTGTGAATTGTTAAATACCCAATCGCACCCAATCCTTAAAATAAATGTCCACAAAAAGTGGGCGTGGCTGATAAAATATAGAAAATTACACTGTCACTACGTCTTGTTCAGATATTTTATGTAGTTTTTTAAGGTTCGACAAAAAACAAAGCTTTTCTATGGCATATGTTATGATATAGGCTTTTTTCAAGAAAAACGACCTAAAAACTGGGCGGGGGTTAAAATGATCTGTAGGCAAAATGTTTATAGGAGAATTCTCGCAATAATTTCATCGAACGTTTTTTTTTTTTTCAAATTTCAAAAGTTGTGCCGAAAACACGATGAAATATTATTGATACATAAATAACATGCTCAGCCTCTTTATCAAAATTTCTTAAGGTTTAATCAAAAATATTGTTTTTTTCGGAAAAGTGGGAGTGGCAGTGGACAAATATAAAATTTTGTATACTTTTTCTTGTTGTTGTTTTGTTTTGGAGAAGTGCAAGACAAAAAGAGGATGAAAAACTGTGTCATCTTCTACGGACCATGTTATAGTGAGCAGAAACAGCGACTATTCGGATGCGTGTTATAAGTGCCAGACTTAGCCTTATGTTTCCAAGAGATTAAAAATTCGCATCAAGGCCAAATTCGCAAAAATAAGCCAAAAATACCCACGACCCGACGAAGGAAAAAGATGGTATAGCTAAGGATTGCTTCTACGAGCTCCTTGAGAAAACCTATGAGAAGAGCGACTAACGATATACGATGTTCAAATCGGGCTGGGAGATTTTAACGCAAAGGTAGGAAGAGAAGATCTTTAGATAGATCTTTAGCAGTAGCATTCAAGACAACACGTCTGGCAACGGGCTAATGCCACGGTATACAGAATACAAGGTAGTATATTCGCGCGCATTTTCTTGTGCATGTTCTGCGCATGACGTCACTCGAATAACAATTTTTAGTTCTGTACTGCAATTTGAGTAGGCAACCATTTCATTTGCTCGTAGAATAGGTGTACCGCGTGTGATTAAAAGTTGTGCTTGTGATTAAGTAAAAAATAAAACTATGGCAATTTGTTCAGTTTTTAATTGTGATACCCATAATAATAATAAAAGAAAAAACAATGCAACAGACGTGAGCAGTGTGAAAATCAAACTTTTTCGTTTTCCCAAAGACATGCAAATGGCAAAGATTTGGTTGAGCAAATGTGGCAGAAAAGATAAAATAAATGTGAAAACAGCCTACATTTGCTCAAAGCATTTTACCCGTGACCAATATTTACGCAACTTGCAACATGAGCTGCTTAAATACTCACCAAAGAGCTGCAAAAAATTAAAGGATGACGCGATTCCAACAGAAAATCTTCCCGGTTCCATAATAAAAAAAGACCAACAGCGAGGCGAACGCTTACAGAAAAGACATCGGCGATGTGAGGTGACAACATTGCTGGCAAATTATTTGGTTGACGAAGAGCAACCAGATGATCCCATGGCACATGAAGAAGTATATTTTGAACCAAGCACGTAAGTTTCTTCTATTTGCAATTATAATGTGTTTCTATGTAAATTTCCAAAATCTCTAGACCAGAAAAAACTACTGTGGAGTTAAACGAAACCATTTCAAGACAGCAAGAGAAAATAGCATCACTTGAGGAGGAAAAAATGTCTCTGCAGTCCAAAATCCTTGAGTTAACGAGAGAAAACTCTAAGCTACAAAAAGAATGTAATGCAACTAACTCCATTTTTACTCCCACGCAAAAAAATTAAACTTGGCCGAGGTGATAGGCGTGGTACAAATGGATGTTAATCAGCAGGCTGACATGGACATTTATGAGGAAAGCAAACTGCTTACTGAAGACCTTCTATCCCCTTTTTCTGATTGTGAAGATAATGACGACAGCATTACTATTGTGATCAACGAAGAAGATATATCGGACATTAAATACGATTCCTTAGAGTATCTTGCCGGATATCTTTTGAAACGTTACAAATCGAAGATACCGAACATGATGGACACTTATGCTGATAAACAAAATTCGACTGGCTTAACATGGACAGATGTAATCAATGAAGGAGGTCTTCAAAAGCCAAATGAGTTATTAATAGCGGAATTGAAGAAGTTAGATTCTGTTTTTAACAAATGTAACGATAATGGGGATAAAATAGCACTAAAACCATGTAAAAACTACATACAAAACATGTGTTCTCTGTCAACTGAGTGTTCCCTTCATCCTGAAATCGTAAAAACGTTTTTCCGTTGCAAAATGTATTTTATAATAAGAATAATACAAAATCAAAATCTTCAATATAATGCTTTTAAAAAAAACAATCAACTAAAAAGAAAATTAAATAAAATCTGTTCATAAAATTCTGCTATGCTTTTTATTATATGTGAGAAGTTTCAGTTTTCATTCTTTATTCTCCCAATTCAAGTGTTATTCACGTGACGTCACACATAGAAAGAGATAGGATAACAACATGCGCAATATATTACCTTGTATTCTGTATACCTTGGGCTAATGCTAATTGACTTTGTTACGAAACGAAATATGAGGGGACATGAATGGTAAACCATAAGCCTCCCTAAAACTCCCGAGCTAACAACTGAGGCACAATCTTCCACAAATGGGTGGTTCACTAGCATACACAGGAAGCGACAATAATGGGTTTGGTTGTAAATAAGGGTAAAACTAGGTATATGCTATCGACGCAAAAGGACACACAAATTGGACAGTACGTCACCATTGAAATATATAACATTGAGGTAGTACGGGACTCTGTCTACTTGGCTCCGCTATTAACTCCGACAACAACATTGACGGGCTCAGTGGCGCGATGGTTAATGCGATGAACTGCCGCGCAGAAGGTCTGGGTTCGATTCCCAGCCGTAGCAACACCTAAATGATTTTTCACTGGCCCTCCTCTCGTGATGATCTGACAAATCATCCGAGTAGTATCAATCGGCATAAAACAGGAGGTCTCGCCATCGTGCTGAAGTACACACGCACACATGAATGGTTGTGAGAAGAAAGCTAGGCCCTGGGTACTAACGAGCCTGTTGCGCCATAAATTTATTTATTTATTTATTTTTAACAACATCTCTTCAGAAATTAAACGAAGAATTACTCTTGCCAACCGAGATTTCTTCAGGCTATGAAGGCAATTCAGTAGTTAAGCCCTCACTCAAACTACTAAGCAGATCCTGTATAGGACCTTGATCATCCCAGTCCTGCTCTACGGCACTGAAACATGGACCGTATTAAAAGTGGACGAAGAAATCCATTGTCGATTTGAGAGGAAAATTCTTCAAAAATCCTAGGCCTGTTTGCGTTGACCTACTATGGAGAGGAAGACTCAACCATCACTACGAGATGTACAGCGACTCCACATTGGGCGTTGAAGATACCTATGACATGTAGAACGACATCAATACTGCGGCTGAGTCTTCGATTCCCAGCCATACGTCGGACGCAGTAGAGGAAAACCTCGCTTCAAGTGGCGCGCACAAGTAGAAACCGACCTCAACCAACCAGAGGCAGCTTACTGAGGATGTTGGAGAGGCATGTTGGTTGAAGTCCAGGTTCATTCCGGACTGAAGCGCCACTTAAGTAACTATGTACAAGTGGGGTCTAATCATTGCCTATTACCTTTTAATGTTAGAAGGAAATACTTTACGTATGTGTCTCTTTTTTGCAGTTTCACTTAAAACGATTCCAATTACTTATAGACTCAGCCCTTCAAGGAAATAAATTCCACCTATTAATCCACTTATGATGGTATCCGTGTCAAAGATACTTTGCGCTTGCCGGCTTTTGATATCGGCAGTGATTTGAATGCAATACCTTACGGGGGTACCTGCTTCGTGTTGAGCAGTTCTGCATGAACAAGTGAGAACGCCCTATAATCGAAATGACTCTTACGCCTTGTGAGTACTCATTCGCAAGCGGTATTCAGGTTTAATTCACATTTCCTCAAAACTCAAAATATTCGGGCAGACAAAAAATGTGTGTTACATAAAACAGGGTTTGTGGGGAATTTCCTGAAATCCGTTCCAATAGTCATGATCGACACGATGTGCCATCAGATTAACGAATACAAATGATCCAATGAAGAAGGAAGACGGCGATTTAATCACTTCCCGATACATTTAATCGGACCAGCACCACTGACACAACGTCAATGCGTGGAAGTCCGACTTAATGAGGCAGAATAAGGAGGCGGAAATAACGTTACACCGTTAGATCATAATTGAATGATCGCCAGCAGCAAAACAACGATCTTGTCAAGTTGGCAACAATTTCATGTGGGGGATGTGCTTGTAAAGTGAATTTATTTGTATCGCCTGGTGCACAGTGGTTAACATGCTTTTGTTGCGATTAAACGCGAACTGCTCTATGAGTTTGGCTCTGATAAATGATCGCATTACATAGTTGTGTGTAACTTTTTCGCGAATCAATTGGAGCTGAATACGATTTTCATCTGATTTGTTGCAAAGATTGCGGCTATGGAACGGTACCGGCCTGTCATTCACCCCAATAATCGAAAGTGCTTTGCTTTTGTTTTCTTTTTTTTTTGTGAAAATTGTTTCTCTTAATTTCCCTAATCGAAAGAAAGTGATAGCGGATTAACGCAATTCGCACTACGGGTGTATCTTCACATGCAAAAAATGAATGAAATTAAAAGGGGAATTCTTTTGCCAATGAGGTGGAATTTTTATGCAACAAAATGATGAATTTTTTTAATGAGCCTATAAAGGCGATGGGAATTTTTTAGACTGACTTAAAGAGATGCACAGACACTCGAAGGAATCCATTGGTTAAGTAGGCGTAAAAAAGTATGCGGGGACATTGAATTAGATGGATTTTGTGTATAGCAAGGGGGTTATTATTTGAGGCTTCGCATGTCTGTTTTATGCGTTTAACATGATTTTCTTTTGAAGTAACAACTGCTTTCCTAGACCAAAGCAATTGAATAAGAGGTGTTCGGATATAAAGTACCTCTTTATGGATTTATGAATCTCTGGTTAGAAAGTTATGCCTTAAATCCAATTAGTGCCTTTTAAGAAGGCTCTCTGATGTTCTTGTCAGAGAAGTAGCGAAGATTATCGAAGTTTGCCTAGTACCACTACCATTGTATTTACTAGCTGGGCATTTCCATCAAAGGCGACTATCCAGGGGACTATAAGGCCAATTCGGCGCAATGTCACATTGGGGTTTAAACATGAATAAAAAAAAAGTTGCATGCACCCAACCTCTGACGCAACACAAATCCAACAGTGAGCCCGAGCATGGGGTTGCAATGGGTATCATGCCACCCCATCCATATCCTAACTTTGCATAAATCCAATCCAACAGTGAGCCAAACCAGGGTGTTAAAATTAATATTTTTAATACAGTTTGGGAGTATTTAAAGTTCAAATATCACCGGGGGGGCTAGGTACCCCACTGCAACCCCCTGCTTGGGCTCACTGTTGGATTTGGGTTGAGTGCGAAGTATGATGTATGCAAAGTTTGAATATGTTTTTCATCCTACTGCTTGTGTCCACTGTTGGATTTGGGGTTTTTCCAATTTCTAAAAGGAAAACACCCTTCTTAGTGCATTTGGTCTAATGTCACCTACTAATTTGGCCTTACGCCACTTTATATAAGCGACATTATGCCAAATGCTAATATTTGGCCTAGTGTCACTTTCAAAAGCGTAATTATGTGAAACATAAAAATTTGGTATACAATGGCACGGCACCGGATAGAATTATTCTCTTGTATACCTCCCTGTAGCTGCGACAGACGCCATTGAGGCTAATACAAACTATACTCGGACTTACAGCGTGATCACACAAAAAGGATTAATAGCCAGATGGCACAACACTAGAACGTTAAGGAACAAGAAAGATCTCTAGTCGGAAATAAACGGTAGAAAATCAAACAAGCTTCAAGCCATAATCGCAGCATCAATTTCAATATCAGTAAGTGTGATAACAGGTCACAGCCTGTTGGGTAGCACTCTCGCTCAATGAGGATGAGTTGCATTCATCAATTGCCAGTGATAATCAGCAAACTAAGAAGAATACTTAGCACTGGTCACTTCTATAAAGATGTACATTATCTATCAGACACCGCTCTTATCCAGATCATCCGCTTTTGCAAAGGATCGGACTGGAAATAGTCAGCCCTACCAAGATATCCGTTTGAACGCGACTGACTTTAGTTTCGTAAGTTTTTCAATGTCTTCCGGAACAATTCTTCGTCGGACAACGTTGGCAGAAATTCAAAAAGTAGTTGTCAAAAGTTGTTGACTTATGGCTTTATGCCGTAAGGGATCAATTCCTTCTTAAAATCTGTTCGATTTTCTAATGGAAAAGGAAACCCCGATAGAGAATTCTTCGATCTCAAACAAATCATTGAAAATTTACTTCGGTAGGGCTGAGAATCTCCTTCGGACACCGGGAGCAATGCACCATACCTCTCATTAGTATCTTTATACTCTTTAATCGCCAAACAAAATTTTCATGAACGTGAATCGCCAGGGGCCAACACGACCTATGCGAGTTTGACGACTCATTCGACCGTAATCACAGATCACTCTTGACAGCACCTTTCGGGATCTGCATATTAGGTAACGTGTGCAATTCTCATTTCATCAGAAAATCACAAAAAAATCACCCGAAGAGCGAATCTAACTCTATTGGTGATTTTTTTTTTTTTGTGATTTTCTGATGGAATGAGAATTGCACATTACCTGGAAAGTGAAAAGATCAGTGAATGGCATCGCTTGCTCGATTCCGTATATCCCGCTTTGACCTGGAACCCATAGTAATAGTGATTTTGTATCGACTCCCTATTAAGGCCAGTTCGTTTGAAGCATTAGTTTTCACAACCATTCATGTGTAAGTGTATTTCTTGCACGATCGCGGGACATCCTGTTTTATGCCGATTGCAAAGTACCAAGTGGAGATAAGCCTTTGTTGACAACTGATACTACTCAGATGATTTGTCAAGATCACTTTGAAATGAGGGCCAGTGAAAAATCATTGAAAATTCGGCCATTCACCTTAAATAGCGACTTAACTGTCAACCAGCAATAATTGCCTAAGGGGCACTATCATCGAGTAACATCTCTGCCTATCAACTGAAAGGAGTGAAAGAGAGACATTACTAACATCCAGGAAATACACAGGGGATAGCGCCGGGGAAAAAAGAATGAAAAACTGTGATACTTACTACGGTCCATGCTATAATGAGCAGGATTAGCGACAATTTGGATGCGTATTCGTAATTACGAACTGCTAACATCGATTCCGAACAATTTCTTGTTGCAGTTGAAACAGAAATGCGGATCACAAACTATAACGACTGCGAATGCGTCAATCTCACTGACCCCATCAACAGCTGTCAACATGCCATTGCCTGGTTGGATAATGAATACCAAGCTGATTCCAGGACTCAAAAATTGACATTTTCAGAAAGTGGGAAAAAGAACTGGTTAATCTTACGCGATCGTAGTTAGAGAGAAGTGCCACACCAACAACGATTTTGTAAGTTCTATCAAAGACTAAAACCACAAAGCGGAGGATACAGGAATCGAACAGAATTCTGTAGCGATAAACAACCTCAGCATCATTTGCCAGATTCACAAAAAAGGAGACTATCTAAACTTAAACTGCGCCAACTAAAGAGGCTAAGTGCTCTCAACACCGTCTACAATATTTGCCGTGTTTACCAACAACCTGATCGGCCCTTATCAGTGTGGTTTTAGTCCAGGAAAGTCCCCAACTGATCAAATCTTCCAACTTTGGCAGATCCTGGAAAAACCGCATACGACAGCATGTATAGAGACGAACTATAGAGTGCCATGTCTAAACTCGTCCCTATGTGCAGAATGAGAATGGAGAATTCTCGCTGGTCCATCAGGGTTGGTAACGACCTCACCGAAACCTTCGGTACCAAAAAAGGATTGAGGCACTGTCATGTGACTTCTTTAACATAATTCTTGAGAGGACAGTATACAACTCCCAGGAACTTATTCTTCCATAAGACGCATTATTACTAGCATATGTCGCTGATGTTGACATAATTCGTCCAACCCAACGAGATGTCAAAGCCAAGTTTTTCAGTCCAGAGAAGTCAGCAGCAAAAATGGGTAAATGAGAGCAAGACCAAGTACGCTGTTAACAAAAATAAGGACACACAACATGGAAGATTTTCACAGATCACTACAATCGAAGCTTACAACTTTGAGGTTGTAATGTGTTTTGTGTCTGCTTTGGCTCCGCTATTTAATTTGACAACGACATCTTGCCAGAAATCAAACCAAGAATTCCTCTAAGACCTTACTCTGACTACTAAGGAGATTCAATAAGACTCTGATCCTCTCAGTCCTGATGCTCAACTGCACCTAAGCATGGACCGTTTCAAAAACGGATGAAGAAATTCTTAGGTCCCGTTTGCATTGTTTGACTATGGAGAAGAAGATTCAGCCCAGAACTTTACCACCTGAATAGCAAAAAAATGGTCTAAACTGAACTTTACCACCTGAATGGTCAAAATAAAACTCCGAGTTGGACGCTATCGTCCACCGTCTAATGTGGAGTTTTTTATACAAAATATATATCGCTTGACAGCTGGTTCTGTGGTGAATCTTCTTATCCTAGGACATGAAAACTTGAGCAAATGCTGTAGAGAAGAGCTCGGCATGCAAATAGAAGCAGATATTAACCAATTGGAAGTGCGAAAGATAATGCTATTAAGGCTCAGTATCATCCTGTACTGTAAAGCCACATGAGTATCTACTTATAAAGTTTTCAACATGTTTTTATCCACTTCTGATTCTAGGAATCCGAATATTGATGCCTTAACAGCAAAATTTTTACATGATGGAATTTTAATTGACATACAACTGCCGTCCATGGGAGGACCTTCGCCAAAGTCAAGTGTTGCAGTTATCATTGTAGCCAAAGTATTTAGCCACCTGTCACGACAAGCATCACTCAATAAAGTTTTCAGTGAAATGTTCAGTCTAATGGAGAGCACGCAGTTGTTGATAATCTTGTTGATGCCACGATCATTGTTAACGATGTTTCATGTCAACTAGCTGTTAGCTAAAATCATGCATACACGTATAAGCTGAAATGCTTTAAACTTACTATTGTATAGCGGCAAATCGAGTGATTTATTGGGATGGGTATTTTAAGAAAGACTCGCTTGTAGTTAACCCCAATGTATACCATTATTATGATTCAGTTCATTTGGGATATCTTAAATGCACTCAGACCACATGGTCTCTAGAATGTGCTGCAATCTGGGCTAAGTACTATTACAAAGTACCTTAGCCGAATGGACTGTACCACACTCAGAATGACCCACATCCTTGGACAACAACTGTAACTGCTAAACTGTCACATTAATTACGAGTTGATTATCTAATAAAACACATCCGTCCATGAGCGATGAAGCCACCTCCTTACCGTACTACCCGGTACATCACTGATCATGTACGGCTCCCGGCTCAAAGTCATTACCCCAACCAAACGATTTGTTTGCCAACTTTTTTTTCCTTTCTTTCTTTTTGCATTTTCCAAACACACACTCGTGTGGTGGAAAATTTCTTTTCGTTTTTGTTTACTGGAATCTGTGAATAGACTACCAGAGTGGTAATTATCGCGTGTATATGTTTTTCTCTCACTCTCTGGAGCCTACAGACACACGTCAAGTCCGAATCAAAAACGAAGGAAGGTATCCTCTTCTCCTCCAGCAAGACATTCAGCGGCCAAGCAACAGCAGCAGTACCAACGAACAGCCATCAAGGTGGAAAATCGCATTTTCCCATTCGATATCTCATCTCAGCTGTTTTCTTTTGCTGGCACCAATGCAACAACCATAACTGCACGTACCGCGTATATACACACCATCATGGCCATGGAGAAGGGAGCGTGCATATGGCGTTTTTTTTTTTTTTCTCACCCTGGTGGTCTTTTTTTGCATTTTCTTATAAAAGGTTGATGATGAACACGATTCGAAAACAATTCATGTTTGGATACTGCTAAGCCATGATCATTAAGAGCAAATATTTTGTGATTCTACAGTTAATTGTAAGTTTGCGTTTAAATAGCGTAAAAATTAAAAAAAAAATGTTTAGTGCAAGTGTGCTAGTGCAACGATCTCGCGGTCAAACTTTTTTTTTAAAGAAAGAGAGTGAAAGTCTCCTTTGTTGCTGGACTTTGGATTGTAACCGGGTATAGCCCAAGGACTTACAAAGTGATCGTGATGAGGATACTAGTGGATATGTATCTCTTGTGACAGTGACTAAAGTGATGGAAATAGGAATTTTTCAGGGAATTAGTGTGACCAGAGTTGTGAAAAAACTTATTCAAGGAATCAAATTAATTTTTCGAAAATGCAAAGATTTTCAATTAATTGAAATCAAAACCTTCTCAGTGGAGCGAAATGCGATTATTTGTGCATAAAACATAAAGAAAAAGTGTAAAAAGGAACAAAAATTGGCATTCGTTAACACTTGTTATGAAAAAGTATTTCAATATGTCTTCTCTGTAAATACAAAAACGTTTACCATAAACGTTTACCAAGTTTTCAATAAAAAATGTCAATAAGCTTTAAAATTCAGGAGTAATTGTTTGAATGTGGTCTTTCTATTCATGAAGATATGAGTAATGTTAAGCTGAAAACTGGATGTTTCCAGTCAAAGTTTTTGAAACAAATGATGAAAGTACCTACTACTACACGTATTTGTTCAACAATATTAGAGTGGTCCATTTAACTTTATAAAGAATGAATTTCAAGACATTATTAAAAATGTTTATCCTTTCTAGAATGTAACGTCAATATTCCAGACTTTCATTCAGACTAGACCTTCTACCAAAGCCAACATTACCTATCGATCTTTACAACTGACGAGTATCCAAGAGTAACACTTTCATAAGAAACTTCTTAAATTTGGCGTTCAAATTCAGTGTTTAACAGGAGGTAATCTTTTTTGTGGCAAAAATAATTACTTCGCGCAAACAAATAAAGGGAGATACTATGTTTGAGACCCTATATAAGCCAGTTTTTAGATTTCATCCTTATGAAATCGCATGGCTTTCTTACCCAAATACCCTTTATTTCGGAGAGAATCATGTCCTCGATTTTCCTTTCGGACCTAAGTACATATAAGGGCACTGAGAGCAGTATGGCATAACCCCAAACTGAAACAATTGAAATATTCTTGGTTACAAAAAATAAAAAAACCTCGAAATTGAGAATATGAGGGTTACAACACTCCTGCTCTCAATGCCTCATATATGCTTGCTTAAGTAGCGCTACAGTCCGGAATGAATCTGTACCTCAACCGACATGCATCTCCAATTAGCACGGTTCTTGGCTAATTGCCTCCAGTTGCGTACTTTAAGTTTGGTTGAGGTCGGTTTCTGATTGTGCGCGCCACTAAAGACGAGGTCTTCCTCTACTGCACCCGACCTCTGGCTGGGAAAGATTAGGGCCTTGATTAAGATTCTCCTCAGTCATTCGAGGTAGGGGTTTACTACTAAATTGCATTCATAGCCTGAAGAAACCGCATTTAATTTCTGACGAGAGGTTGTTGTAAGAATTAATAGCAGAGCCGAGGTCGACAAAGTCCCGTAATACCTCAAAGTTATATCTGTCAGTGGTAACGTTCTGTCCAATTCGTCGTTGTGTGTCTTCTCGAGTTACTCCATATATTTGGTTTTACCCTCTTTGACAGAGTAACCTGCTTTTTCCGCTTCCCTCTCCATACTAGCAAATGTGGGTATGACATAACGTTGAGTCCGACCAGCGAGTTGCTCCGATTTATGGAAGCTTGTGCCTCTGTTGTTGGCTCGTTCTATCTAGTTCTATCAAGAAGGAGCAACTAGAATTTTCCATCTTCATCCTCCAGAGGCATTCGAGTTTGGGCGGTATACCAAAACTAGACATGGTTCTGTATAGTTTGTCTGCATAGATCCTATGCGGTTTTGAAATCGATGAATAGGTGGTGGTAGGTATCAATTTCTGCTTCTTAAGTTTTTTCCAGGATCTACCAAAGTGTTAAGTTGTGGACTTTCCTCGCATAAAACCACACTGTTAAGGGCCGATCAGGTTATTGCTAAACGGCTTCAGACGTTCACTATGGCAGATAGGATTTTGTAGGCGATGTCACCTTTTTGTGTCACCGACTCTTCTCCATAACATTACTCTATTTTTGTTTGCGCTATAGAGCGGACTACTCTGGTTCATCAATATGCCTCTCCAGTCGAATCGACCTCTAGCCTACTGTTTCCCATTTCGTACACCAAATCGTTGGAATTTTCTTTCAACTCAAGGTATTGAAGACTTTAATGGACTGGACGTCAGTATTGATTCTATTCCCAGCCATCTTAATATGTATTTTCTTGGCTAGGCATCACGTTAGCCTCATCGTTGTGTCTCCTTCGCTAAACGTTATTTTATTGTGGCAATTTTCTTTCGAATATTGCAAGAACGGTTCCATCCGACTAGCTGAGGCCCATCTTTATGCTAGATGTAATAGGATCGCGATGATTACTGTTTTGTACAGCGCTTTCTTGGTTCTTTTCGATAGACCTTTATGCCAGAGTTATTCTTCGTTATACTTCCATATCCAAATGATATTGCCATGTTAACTTCAGAGCCTAGATAAGCAAATTTATTGACTACAGCGAAATTATATCTATCAAAATCCGAACAAGTCTACGGCCAAGTTATTGATGCAAGTATATACACTACGGTGTCGTCATCAAACCCAAGACATTACGCGGATTTATTTACTGCAAGTCAAGTCGAGCAAGTGTTACACTTACTGAGAATTTATCATCGTTCCTCATTTCGGCAGTCTCTTCCGATTCACGTCATTCTGATAAGATGTATCAGTTTAGTATGGACTATGGAGGCCAAAGTTAAGCATGACAAGAGGAAGTTTTTCTCTGTTCTCACATAAGATGTAAACAAAAAAGGATGGTGGGTATAGACATTGAATTCTTGGGTCTTTCCCAATATTAAAATTTGGTCAACAGTCAAATTTCCCAGTCTGAAGGAACATTGGTTAGGGCTTTAAGACAGGATTTTATAGGGGATGTATAAAATTCGAATGACTCTAGAGTCGATGCAGAGTAGTCGATTTTCTTTCTGGAAGATCAGGCAAATGGTACTCATTTTCCAGTCGTCTGGCAGCGAGCGTGTTTCGGATTCAATCAATATACCTCCGCAATTAGCCTGGTACCTAACTAACTTCCTCCAGTTCCGCACTTTAAGTTGGTTGAGATCGGTTGCCACTTGTGAGTGCCACTTAAGAAGAGGTCTTCTTCTACTGTGTCCGGCGTTTGGGTGGAAGTCGGTCATGTTAAAGAGGTTATTTTTAGCCAGAATTGGACAGTCTTGGCATTAGTGATGGCACGCACCAAGATGGTGCCACATACAACTCAGCTGGTCAAACAATTGATCTTCTGAAGGGGAGTTTCGGTGTTCTGAATTACAGCTTGGATTAGTTCCCTGGCTTTATTGATTAAATTCCAATTTTTTGGAAACGGTTGATTATATTGATGAATAGAATGTTGAAGTTAAGGCTCATCTGTTAAGGCATTGTGGTGGTCCCCAGTTTTAGACGTTGATGCTAGTGGAATAGAAAATCATTACAAAATATAAACAATATTGACCTTCAAGCTTTTTACTTAATTTTTGCATGTTTGCGACGATTGTGATTATGGACTGTGTAGTGTTGACATTTTTAAACTAAATTAGACCTCTTGGGCTTCAGTCATCTTGTAGCACCACATGTATTTTTAGCATTCTGCTCTAAAAACCCATAACGATCCATTCTTTATCGCACAATGCCTTAATTATCATTTCAGCTCGTGACACTACTTGTATCTGCAAGTAATGTCCGGGGAAGACGACGTCCTGCGCTTCGAAGCGCTGAAGAAACACAAGTCGAAGAGGTAACGGAAAAAGCTGGTGGTCCCGATCAAATTGCCATGGCCACTCGCACTGAAGCCACACGCTATAGCTTGCCATCTTACTCACAACAATCTGAACAGGAACCTGGTAAGCCGAATATTTAAATAAACTCTTCCAACAAATACTAACACTACTACAACCATTCACTGTAGAAAACTACCCGTATGAGCTAAATTTGGTTCGTCCCGAAAGTCAGTATCAGACCAACCCATCAGGAGTATCTCAGTACAGTTTTGGCAATGAAGAGCGCGAGATGGAGGACGTCGAAACAGCTGAGGAGTATGTTGCCAAAGCCATGCAAATCTATGGCACCCGCCTAAAGGAACCCATCCACATCAACGCCGAACCGATGCCCACACAATCTATGAACAAGTACGATGTTTTCGAGGCACCAGAGCCTGAACCCGAAACACAAACACCAGCACCGGCCGCACCTGTGTATGAAAAGGATCCGGTCACCCGGTCTTATGATGTATATGACTATTCCACGTTTGAAACTGTATCAGAACAGCAATATGAACCCGCAGCAAAGTTTGAACCAAAGTATCGATATCAGCCAGGTACTGTGTATGTTGCTCCGCAAAAAGCGAACGCCGACCACGACCGCTTCAAGGCTTCAGCTTCAAGTGATATAGCAAAAGAAGAAATCCTTAAGCAGATCGAAAAATCCGTCATTAAGTATATGAAAGAAATGGAAGCCGACGGCAAAATCATTCCCACATCTGAGCCAAAAACTACATACTACAAGTTACAGCCCCCAGAGGCCACTGCTCGAACGCAAACAACCCCCAAGCCAAGGCAAAATACCTTTCATTATACAACGACCAACCGAAGCCACATGCCAAAGGTTTCGGCGAAACCAGTGCAAGTCAATGAGGATACGTCTTTCCAAAGCTCCGCCTTGCAGCAAGAACTCTCCGACAGCTTAGCCCCTAATGTCGAATTTATCTACAAAATCAAAGCACGAGCTCCGCTGCAATCCATGCAAACCGCAAGGCCGTACAAATCACAAAACAAAGTGCCAATCGAGTCATTTGACCATTCCGCTGCTCTCAAGAACATGGAGGAATTCGATTTATCTCATGTGGTCCAAGAAGAACGCACAACAACCAAACCTAAGCTCTTCTTCAATTCTGACATCTACCACGACATCAACTCTCTGCCATTCAAGCCGGAAAAAATTGGCGCCTCCAGACCACAAAAAATCAAGGAACACCCAGACTACAAGGGATACTCGCTCTACACACCCGAGGCAAAGAACGAAGATGACTCCGATGATGGATATCCAATTATGAATCCATATCAGTACATGTATAGAAAGGAACCAGCCTCCCCACCACTTGTTGCCCAGTCATCCAACTGGGAGAATGCTCATAGCCGGCCATATGTAGCTCCACAAAAAGCCCAACTGGACCATGACACTTATTCGCCAAAGTATAACAACAATCCCGAAGGATATGGATATCAACACCAGCATACACCACAGAATCACAAATTCCAGGGACGTCATCCAACCAAGAGGGGTAAGCGAGGTAATAGCCATTCTCACAACAAGAAGGGATCGAGAGGAGCAGGTCTGGCGAAAGACGTAGAAGCCAATATCGCCCTAAGACCACCACCAAAAGTGTAAACAAAAATGGTTGAGCGTTGTTTTTAGGTTACATCCTGTTATTTATTTATTTTTTGTTAGTTAACCCTTTGTATACAAGAGCCCATTGTAAAGTTATAAAAAACCGTTAGTATTTCAAGTGCTAATAAAATGTTTGGTGGAGAATTTAAATTATAATCATGCTTAGAGTTGTGATATGGTGAGATGAAGCTTCATGCAAACAACCCAACATGGCCAGGCCATATAGTGTCTTCAACAAATCATCATCACCACTTACAGGACTCGCTTATGCAGCCAAAGATGATTACGATATGTTTCGATCTTCCGCATTTGAAAGCAATTCATCGTGGTCTGGATGAGAGGCCTACGATATTCAGCCGAGACTGTGGAGTACGCTACGGTTGAGTCTCCTATCAGCTTTATTGCATCTACTGCTTCTGACCAGAAAAAATAAAAATAAAAAAAAATGTATGGCGCAACAGGCTTGTTAGTACCCAGGGCCTAGCTTTTTCTCACAACCATTCACGTGTGCGTGTGTACTTCTTTGCACGATGGCGGTACCTCCTGTTTTATGCCGAATCCGAATGACAATTGATACTACTCGAATGATTTGTCAGATCAATACGAGAGGAGGGCAAGTGAAAAATCATTTAGGTGTTGCTACAGCTGGGAAATATTTTTGCCTCAAGTCAGGAAACCTAGCGATTTCGGGGACTTCGAAAATATTTGGTCTATCCAAAATGGGTAAGGAATAGATGTAGGATTCGAGGTCTACAGTTTCAGTTAAAAAATCAAGCAAGTCGACCTTGGAGGTGGATATATATTTACGACTTGACCAAACCATTTAACCATGATACACTTCGAGCTACTTAAAACTCGAATAGCGAATTTAGAAAGCTTCTATAGATTATAGTTGCAAGTTTGTCAGACGCTAGAAAATTTTTCGTTAGATTACAGCCCAATCACTTGGAAAAATCATTTAAAACCAACCAAAAGCCTTGGGCAGGTCTAATTTGATTATTTGAGATCATGCTAAACAAAAAAAAAGACGTCCGTAACTGAATCTGGAATGTAAGAACCATGGAGCCGAAAAACTACTGGGAGCCAAAAAGCTGCTATACAAAGCAGCAGATCACTTATCTTGCAAAAGGAGAAAGAAAAACTACGACTATTCGTATGAGGATTTAAAACAAACACACAAAACACGAAACCTTATGCTTAGAAAACATCAGCGAACGAATTGTGCCCATTCGTATCACAAGGTGGGCCAAAAGCGATTTCATGTCATAATGTGAATTGGCTCCTAAAGCGATATAATAGTTTTGATACATAGTTTGCAACATAGAGAAACAATTAATAAATAGAAATAAAACGACTCAAAAACACTAGCTGAGTCGATTGAGCCATGTCTGTCTGTCCGTACGTCTGTACTTCATCGATTTTTAGGTTTTACATATTGAGCTAGGATAATGAAATTTGGAGCCGAGCAAAAAGAGAATGAAAAACGATGACTTCTACTACGGACCATGTTATAGTGAACAGAAACAGCAACTATGCGGCGGCGGATTTGTTATAAGTGCCAGACTTTGCCAAGAAGTCTTGCGTTTCCAAGACATTAGCGAACGGATTGTAAAAATTTGCATCAAGGCCTAATTCGTCAACATAAGGCTTATATGCGTTCACATCCCCACGGAGAAAAAAGACAATATAGCTAAACATTGCTTCTAGGAGCTCCTTGACAAAACCTATGAGCGGCTACCGAAGTAGGATGTTAAAATCGAGCTGGGAGATTTTAACGCAAAGGTAGGAAGAAGACATCTTTAGCAGTATTGTCGGAAAACACAGCCTACATGACAACACGTCTGACAACGCACTTATGCTAATTGACTTCGCTACGGAACGAAAGGCCACTATAGCCAGCACACGGTTTCCTCACCTTGATATCCATAAGGAGATCAACGAACAGTCAACTAAATTGATCACAGACAAGGGGCTAACATAGACTCGGACCACTACCTTGTTGCAGCCAAGGTAAGAATGCGTATATCCACCATGCCACAACGATCCAGAAATACTTTGAAAAAATTAATGACGAAAGACTGAAATCGACACCATACCACTAGCATCGAATATCGAAGAAGAATGGCAGCGACGACGCAACAAGAAAGCCGTTGTTTTATTAGGAATGCCGACAGATGTGAAATGGAAGAACCACTTCTGCAGACTGTTAAACGGCGATGATGAACATTCAGAACAAACCATTCAATACTGGAGACGACGGAAAAGATGACTTGATAAGTAACATCAATCAACTCAAATCTGGTCGGATGAAAGTATGCCTGAAGAAGGGAACCTAAGCATCGTTTGACCGATTCACAAATAAGGGGAGCCTCTGAACTGCGCCAATTACAGAGGCTTAAGTCTGCTCAACATCGCCTACAAGATCCGATCCGAAGTAATACGTAAACGCCTGAAACTGTTTACCAATAACCTGATCTGCTCTTACCAGTGTGGTTTTATGACAGTAAAGTCCACAACTAATCAAATTTTTATATATTAGCAGATCCTGGAAAAAACCTAAAAAGTCCAAATCGATACCCGATTTCAAAGGCGCATACGACAACATTTATAGAAACGAACTATAGAGAGCCATGTCTAGTTTTGGTAAATCGCGCAAACTTCTCCGTCTATGAAGGATGACGATAGAAAATTATCGCTGATCTATCAGGGTCGGAAACGACCTAACCGACACATTTGATACCTACAAAGGACTTAGGTAAGGTGATGCGCTTTCGTATGACTTCCTTAATTTGATTCTTGTGAGGATTGCGCAAAACTTCCGAGCCAACTACAGAGCCACAATCTTTTAAAATTCGCTGTAACTACTAATATACGCCGACAATATTGGCATCATTGGTCGGACTCAACGTGATATCATAACCACGTTTATTTATATAGAGAAGGAAGTTGCGAAAATGGATTTAGCAGTAATTGAGGGTAAGACTAAGAATATACTGAATTATTTTTGCCAAAAGCTGTTTCTTCGGGCTAAGAAGGCTCGAACTACTAAAGAGAACTAAATAAGACCATGATCATCCCAGTCCTACTCTACGGCGCTGAAGCATGGACTGTGTCAAAGGTTCATGAAGAGGAAAATTCTTCGAAAAATCTTCGGTCATGTTTACGTTGGAGACGAAGATTCAACGCTGTACGGCAACATGCCCCTAGTAAAAAAAAAACTCCGCGTTGGCTAAGACACCAATACTCCGGCTCGCAATCTTCGATTCATAGCCAGATGTCGGCAGCAGCAGAGGAAGACCCCGCCTTAAGTCACGCGCTCAAGTAGAAACCGACCTCGACCAACTTAGAATGCGCAACTGGAGGCAGTTAGCTAATTTGAGAGGCACGTTGATTGAGCCACAGGTTCCGAACTTAAGCGCCACTTAAATAACTAGTAATGCCTGAATAATTGAACCTCAGCATTTGTGTCAACTACAGAGACATAAGTCTCCTAAGCATTGCTTACAAGATCTTTTCAAATACATTGATTTTTAAATGCATTCGGATTAATAGGGAACTTTTTAAAGCCATGTCTAATTTTGTTATTCCAAAAACTCGACAGTCTTCTTTATGAGGTCAACAACGACCTCATCAAAACATAAACGCATCTTCTGCGAGTAAAATATGTTGGAAGCTTTTAACGAAGATAAGACCAAGTTAATGCTGTAAAACTAAAAAAAAACACTTAACATCGACGAATTTGATTAATCATCGCATTTGGCGACTACAATCTTGAAATCAAAAAACAGTGGACTCTTTCAATCGCTGTTCCGCCATTAATTCTGACAACAGCGCGACACCTCTTATGAAATCACTGAGATATACTCTGGCGAACGCACGTTTTATTGGGCTTTGAAGGCAATATAACCCTCACTCTAATTACTTACTAAGCAGTGTAAAGACTCAAAGCTAACAAGCTTCGAGATCCTGAAGAATGATCGTTTCAAAGCCGGGTGAATAAATTTTTGGACGTTTTAGAGTCTGAAAGCTTTGGCAAAAAACCTCGCTTGTTGAACAGGTTTTTTTAGTTTTAAGTATTAAATGAGGGCTGGTAAGCCTTGTTGCGCGAGGCTACTACTTGTCGAAATTGTAGAGCGGGAATGGTGGTGATTTTGCAATTTAACTCCAATTGCTACTAAAAACAAATAAATTTCGTGCAGAAAACTGCATTTGAGTTTGTATTGTTTTGATATACGACTAGAATGTGGTGGTTTAAGCTGTTTTTAAACGCCTAGGCTGGTCCGCATCCAAATAAGATATTTAGGAGCAAAAGGTGATTGATTGTATCTTCTACAGTCTTTGAATCCAGTAAAGAAGACGTCGCTTAGCCAGTTTAACGTACACGAATTGGAAGCTGTCAGGTAAAGACGACCGCTACAGAACAAAAGGCCCGTGCTATGGAAAGATTATTAGGAAACAAAGTCGAACTCATGGTACAAAGCGGGTATCCAACAATTTCTAGCTGTATAGCTGCAAGACACTAACAAAGACGCATGCTTTAAATGGAGGCGAGGAATAGAAAATAGAAATTGTACATTCGACGTGTTATTTTGACAGAAGGTAGCACTGGATTGGACATGAGACGCAACATTTTCAATGCTATGTCGACTTTGGAAACCAATCGAAAGTAAGTCGGAGCAGCAAAATTTGAGAAATACTTCAGCTGCTACCAAAACAACTTGAAAGAGATCGCTAACACCGTTGCGTCCAGTGAGTAATTCTTCTCAAACAGAAGTGCTCGCATTAGACTACGAGTCTTTAGGTATTTTAAAGAAAACTTTCCAACTGCAGCTGAGTTGCATTTTATGGCACAAAGGCGAAGTCAAGACGCACTCATATCTTAAGCAGTTTAGTGAAGTTATTTAGTAGATAAACGGTGAACAATAAACTGTACGGTGGTGTATTGATGCTAAAAATTCTTGAAAAATTCAAAACCTGATGGCCCAACGACAAAGACCTTCCTACTCAGACCTTCGGGCAATATCAAACGGATTTAAGCTGTCGGTATCACTTTAATCATTTATTACAAAAAAGAGTAAAAAAAATCACCTAGATATATAAAAAACCTAACAACTTAGCACCTAGGAGTGGTAGGAGAAAACTGCACTTGGCCTTACTTAAACTAACGAAAATTTGGTTCCTAATTGCCATTGCCTCTTTGGCAACTGCTTGCCATCGAATGGCACCGTAATCTACTCATGATGGTAATGCTCGTAGTGCTCCAAATGTGGTTCCTCCTCGTGGTAGTGTCCGTGTTCTTCCACATGCGATTCGGAGTGGTTCTCCAACACTAGTCCATGGTTATGGCTTTTTTCAGTCTCGGGATGGAGAATCTTGAGCTTTTGCTTGGTACCTCCAATCTCGAGTGGGCTCTTCAGCAAATGCTGGTCCTCCTTCTTAATGTACACCGGCACGGCATGGAAATGATGGAACTTTACGCTCTGATGTGATGTAGCCGCATGCTTATGCTCCACCTCGTGATGATGATGTTCGGTATCGTCAACCAGCGGCTCGTACTCGTGTCCATGATGTTCGTATTCCTGTTCGTACTCATGGTGCTCATGGATCTTGAGGGCCACGGCGAGTGTGACCACAGTGCAAAGGAGCTGAAAATACGTCCAAAATTAAAAGACTGCGACAGAAAACTTAATTAATTAGAAATCCAAGACTAGTTCGCTTACAATCAACTTGAACATGACGCCGTCCGGAGATATTTTGCTGCTGCTAGTGTATGCTTGGATGCGATAAGCCACCGAATGTGTTCGAATTAGGATACCAGATTCGATTTATACCACACGACCCCACTTTTTGGCACAAATGCAGCACCCCGGTAAGACGGACTCCTGTGTGTGGCGCGGAGCTCATTTCTTCTTTCTTTCCACCTTACTTTGGTCAATTTGTTGTTTTCGTGTTTCTTTTTATGAAAGTCTTGCTGTAGACGGTTTTCTTTCGACTTCAACCGTCAATGCGAGTGCTACGAGTATGAGAGTACGGGTATGGGTTACGTATACGACGCAGTGGCCGTGTAGTCAAATCCGGTGCAACAGTAATAAATAGTAGACGGAGAGAAACAAAAACATGAAATAATGGGCAACGTATGGGCATTAGACAGCAGCGACGGTATAGATGCATGTCGATATAGGTACAAAGTAATTTTGCAGGTGAAAAGAAAAGCAAGATCAGGCGGCTGCTGCTGGGTATACCTGTTTTTAGTGCTCCTTTGGAGTGGAACTTTAAAGAAGCGATTATGTGGCTGTCGTTTTGGCATAGGCACACCAAATGGAAACGCGCACTTGTGTGTGATCTTGCGAGCGACATAGCAAGTTGGGAGGAAGAAAGTCGGCATCAGAGCGTTATTGATCGATTTGGCAAGGGTTATAGTTGTTTATGGGATCTGCCACAGAAGAGGTTTTCAATTTAAGCTCAGTACGTGTTGTATTCAAAATTCAACAGTCGTGAGATGTATTGTTTAGGTTAATACGCCCATAACATACTTTTTTTTCAAAGCGGCTGATCCTTCATAACCATTCAGTTATATGTTCCATAATCCAACGACCCATCTTTTCATTAAAACCACTTTTGACCTTTTCGTCCAATGCGATGTCCATGACTATTCTCCGTCTCTATCTTGAGATCATCCTTGTGTACGATGGACCGGGGCGCAGTAGGTCTAAGACCTTTTCCAATTGTAGCAACACTAAAATGATTTCAACTGTCCATCCTCTCGAAATGATCTGGCATATCATTTGAGTAGTATCAACTCAGTCGGTTTCCGCATAAAACTTGAAGGGTGCCATGACATAAGGCCAAGCGTCCTTATGTCATGACACCACTTAAGGTCCCACCATCGTACAAGAAGTACGCACGCACCCATGAATAGTTGTAATAACGGCAAGGCCCTGGGTCCTAATGAACCTATTGAGCCAAATATTTTGTATTTTGAGATCATCCCAGCATACTCACAACTCGCCCATGGAACTTATCAATCCAGCCTTTAAATATCGTGGGGCGTCTCCGTATTGTACGCTTTCTCACTTGCTGGGGTTTTGCTGGCGGTAAAGCATTAATTTGTACAATAGCTAAGTTTCATGCCTTCCTCTCCTCTTTGATTGTAAAGGGTTAGTCAGAAGACAGCGTATTCCTTAATCATCGATTAAGCACATAACTACAGGATTTAATGATAGAACAGTGGTGCCATTTTTCCAGTCCTTGCCTCAACCAACATGTCCGAATTAGAAGAATTAATAGTGCAGCCGAGGTAGGTAGGTAGGCAAAGCCCGGTACTACCTCAAAGTTACATCTATCAATGGTGATATTCTGTCCAATTCGTCTATGTTGTGTGTTGACAGCATATACTTAGTCTTATTTACATTTACAGCTAACCCCATTTTAGCCGCTTGCTTCTCTATATTACCAAACGTGGTTATTGCTAGTAGTGGCATCGATTTTTTAAAGATTGTGCCTGTTGTTGGGTCGGACCCTGATGAAGCTGCGAAAATTCCCGGCTTTATAAAGCTTGGCGATAAGACCGTTATTTCCGACAACCTTCTTAAGCTTGATTTTAGATATTGCTATCCCTACGTCACTTAGGTCGGGTGGTTGGTTGTTTTCGATGTCGTTATTAAAATGTTCGGAATGTTGTTGGTTATTGCCGTTGAACAGCCTGCAGAAATCGTTCATCTCGACAGGAGTCTGTGCGAGCCTTGTATATCTTGTTTTGCTTTGGTAAAACTTGCGAACATCATTCCTGAAGAGGAGGAACCTTTCTATATCCTTTATAGAGCGCTTTTCTTTGTCTTTTTTTCTTTTTCCTAAAAAACCGGTGTTATTCCCTCCTCCCTTTGCTATAGAGCTCAATGTCAGCTCCCGTCTTCACATGCAGATTCACCTTGTAGGCGAGCATCTATCAGCATTCTTCATCAAACGAATGGTTTCTTGCTGGTGGGTGTGTTCAGAAATTCTTGGTTTGGAGTAGGATCTCAAATCCCACGTTATATCATTCCGCTATATTCCGCCTTGCTGGTAAGGCCAATGATTGTCGGGGTCATCGTCATCCTTTGTCTTCTTCTAAAATTGCCATTGCATAGGTCTTACATCAAAGCGCCAAAAATTTGAGGAAACCCCCTTCTGGTTTAAAGTACGTCAAAGTGCTGAACACAAGCAACTCCTCCAGGCAGACAACGCCTCTCAAGACTTTTATTTTAGTAAGATTCTCAAACACAAAATTTTAATTTAACTTCGGAGTGGTTCATTCCTATCCCACTGATATGACTTCATACATTTGAAGTCATGGATGTTATCATTAAAAGTTCTTGTAGCTGGTTTACATCCCTTGGGGGCAGTACCTACTGTTCTTAACCAAATTTGGTAAAGTTTATTGCAATCTGAAAACCGTAGGACCGATCAGCTCATTCATTCTAGAAACTGTACAAACACGAATCGATATACATCTCCGCTAAAGCGTTGAAAGAACTCTGCATGTACTGATACTCATAACTGAAATCATTTTGTGATGTAAGCAATATCGTTCCTAGACATATATTAACCGTGAAGCTATCATTAAGGCACTGACACATCAGGAAGTTCATCACTCATTTTGAATAAATAGTCACTGGTGCTGTCAGAAGAAATGTAAACAGAGGACCAAGGGAATGGAGAGATTCCATCCCAAATGCACTAAAAACGCTTCCTAAACGGACAATAGGGTGTGGTGGCAGTTTACGCTAAAAAGACGAACTGGTCATAGGAAATATAATGTCCTACACATTTACTGTTTGTCGTAGGGCCAGAATTCTCAGACAATTAATTAATCAGACAATTAATTAAAACTGTAAGCCCTGTAGGACAAATACTACAGATAAACAAATAGTAAGGAAGCAAAGGTTGCTCTTTCCCCTAAAAAGAAAGCACCACACACAGACTCTATAACATGGTTATAGAACCGATAACTCTTTACGAGGTAGTATGTCGTGGCAGACATAACTTAAATGACAACAAGCTACCTGCGTTGGAGAGAACTCTAAGTCTGTGCAATCCGCATTGGCGGTGCAATTCGTATCTTGCCATACAACAATTTGACAACATCGAATATACCTTAGTAGTGGAAGCAGGTAGTTTTCCTAGCCACTCATCCTTACTACTCTAACCCGTGTTCCAGCTGCAACTCATTGCCATCAAGACGTCTTCTCTGGGTTGAAACAGAATGCCACATTTTTATTGATGCACTGGTCATGCTGTACCAGCCTTACTTGAAGAGGGCCCGCTTGGTATTCATGCAAACTTATTTTATTACGGCCATGATATCAGCATCCTTATATGGAGCAGCGGCACCATGTGCGAGGATACCAAACAATATTGGTCAAAGCTGAATCTGAAGCATGCAGCAAAACTTGACCTTTTGTCAAATGACGTCTGCGGGACTCGAATTGTCGAAGAGGCACAGAGTCTCTCAAATAAAAAAGCTTCACCTTCAAAATTCTGAGAATTTTTCCCAAAACAAGAAAGATGAACCTCTTATGTTTCATTAGAAGCTCAAGATGTTTTCAACTGACTCGAGAGCTAGATAGAAATCCGCACGATCCATGTGGTAGCACAATGGTACAAATCCGGTCTAAAAGTGTGCTGGGAAACCGCTGAAATCCGGACGCTTCAGTTCGGACATTTTGATTTACAGAACGTTGTCTCACCCGTGAGTGGAAGACCAATTATTGACACGAATGCTTCATTTTGGTTAATAATTTTGATTTTTAGGCGTTTAAGTGCTGACTGGATATGTTGCCTAACGTGTGACTGGACCACTTTCATTTTCCAGAGTGTTTCTACACCTTTGTGAAAGCATTAATCGTATGAACACGCTGAACACGCTGTAACTGCATGTTTTATTGTGTCAAAAACAAATCAGATGCAATCTTTTCCAACTAAATTACAATCCTCCAACGGGTACCACCAATTAATGTTTTAAGTACAACAGCTAACAAAAGTCAATGACCATGATAATGGTTGGGAAATCCCCCCATTAATTGTGTGGAGAAACCCGATACCAAGTGTAAGTACTTTGAACAAAGCGCAGCGCTTTCATAACTCACTTCTCTGGAAGGGTCTAATTCAATTCTCATAATCCCAATTGATTGTATCAAGTCTTTGAGACCCAATTGCCCTATATCAACTGACATCAACATCACTTTTGTTTTCCTTTGATCAATAGACGAACGCACCCCACTCCGCGATAGAAGTGGACGTGTCTCCGTCTTGCGTACTATTCAATTTTAATGGTCCCCAGATCTCACCTTTTACCAGACTTCACCGATCATATCTATCACCAATGATCGTTGCAGCTGTCTACAATCCAAAACTAACAAGTCTCCTCAGCCTTCCGTTTTCAGCGCGCATGTGATGTTTTCCCCCAAATCAGTTGCGTCGCTCGACAATGGCTTCGCGCTTCGTCTCTATGGAGTTATCTAACTAAAGCGCAAGCGTTCGTCGGTTGAATGTCTCTGGTCGTCTCCAGGAAGGATCGCCACATTTTCTTGTGCAAATTGTGTTTTTATTAAGTGAAATCTAAAGCAATGGGTTAGTGGTAGCAAGTAGCAACCAACAGCGGTAGGTATGCCCGGTTGTAGTTGGTTGGCGCACTCGAGACTTCCGTCATTCGCGGGAGCGCTAGTGTTATAAAACGAACACATATTCGCCATCATATCCTTAATGTTTGGCTTATGCTTCGAAAACAATTTAATAACGGTGAAATTATCCTATCAGCGATGGGGTATCTGCGCGATAGTTGCACATACACAGCCATCGTCGAGTTCAATGGGCGATTTAATCGGCCGAAGATGTGTGTTATTAAGCACACTAGTGGTGCGCGAGCATGCCTGGTGCTTTAACGAACACCAGCGACGACAACGACGCGTCAGGCGGTTAGATAAGTTACTATCTCGTCTACTTGCAGGGAAGGGGATATAAACACAACAAAGGTGGTGATAATTGGAAGTGAGCCCGTAGTCGGATTCAGTTAATTAGTGAGGGCTTGGATTCAGGTTAATACCATTTGCCATTTTGGTTAGATTTGGCAAATACCACTTTCGCCGAGCATTGCTACAATGAAGACCTTGAACTCGCCACGATAAATAAGGCCCATCCAAGGGGTATGACAAATGAGGTGCAGGCAACTTTTTGTGCACATTAATTCCGATTCGTGCATTCATCTGCAGTTGCATACGTCGTACATGCATGCGTGCAATTGATGCGAATACAGTGGTGGAAGAGAAAAATGAAAATTTGTTTCATTTTCAAAGTTAAGTGTTGTGTTGTTGTTGTTGTTTTTTTTTTTTGTCAAACGTGTTTGGGGCGCGGAAAAGGGGATTTTTAACGCATGGTGGTAATGATCGTGAAGATCTGATAAATTGTGAAGATGTACAATGGATTTGATTGAGATTGGTATTTCGTATGCGGGAAGATAGGAAAATGGAAACGACTTCAGGTTCATTGTACTTGCGTAGTTGTTGGCTGTTTGACGCTACAATACGTAACAAGTTATGTGGCCGATGGTGTCTGGAGAAACAATGGCATGCGAGTACAGCCGTTCTCACGACATGGAAATTATTCAATTGGATCGATCGTAAATATTAAGTTTTGACACATGCAACTTGAGCGTGGCATTATGGTAGCCACTCAATGCGAAGGAATGTTCGGTGTAAGCAGATTAACCAATAGTTGGTATAAATTGGAAAGGATGCAACTAGTTGGTAGTAGAAGGGTGGTAGTCTCATGAGCAAAACGCTTAAGAGTGCTAACTACAATGAAACTTAGTGGCGAGAATTTGTTTCTGTAGCAACAGCTACGTGACTGGTAGGTATGTCATAAAAAAGAGTATAGAACTACATAGAGTGCACATCTCATACACCGAATTTTCTATGTAGGGTACTGATATTGATACATTGACATTGCTACACTTGCATAAAACAACAGCATAGCACGCGTCAGAAACGCCTACAACATTTTTAGCTGTGATGAGTACTCTATGTAGTTCAATCCTCTTTGGTCATATCCTCTTATTCATCCACAAAAGCATGTTTCGATAAAGCATTTTTTAATACCCAGAAGTTGTATTTCTAGCAAAAACCTGCCCGAACTGTGCATGGTGGGCTTAATTGTGGGCGCAGATTTCTGTAGCCATTTTCTGGGCAACGTTTTTGGACCATGGGCCAATGTGACCCTTTCCCCATGAATCTGCAGGTAGTGGATTGTACTTGGGTTTACCATCTACTGACTTAAAAAAGTTTAGTTACGAGGTAACCAACAATTTAATTATTTTATTGTTAACGATTTTGGAAAACAAACAATGAAAACGCGCCCGATAAGTGGGCGTGGATTTAAGATATATAGACGAAATGTGTTTTATATTGTTTTTCAAACATTTGTATCAAAACTTTTTAAAATTTTCTTAAACGTTTTTTCCAAAAATCGATTTCTTAACAATACGCCTAAAAACTTTATATGAATAAAATAAAGAGAATGGCAGTCTAAATATCTTGATCAGCTCTTTTCTAAAATTTCTTATAATTTGTTAAAAACAGAATGTTTATTTAAAAAGTGGGCGTGGCAGAGTTTGGATTTGAAAAATGTTTACACTTGTTTGAACAGGGTCTACATACCAAATTTCGTCATTCTAGCTCTAAATTTAAAGCACAAAAACCGGTTACACACAGACAAAACGGACGGACAGATAGGCATGGCTAGATCGACTCATCTCGCTATTCTGAGTTGATCATTAAGGGATAACCATCGAAATTATTTCTTTATGTTACAAACTGAATGTCAAAACTAATACACCCCTATGGGATAGATAGAGTCTACAAAAAATTCCAATGAACTGTTTCAATGGTTGCATTAACTCAGGTCTATGTTTAGTCTACCGATGATACCCAATAAAGGAGCAATTTAACGACCTCGTGGATGGAGCCAACAAAGCCCTTCCGGAATACGATAAATTTTTATTTAATTTTGAAAAGAAGCCTATAAATGGCACACTCTTAGTTACCAAAGATTATTTTTTATAATGTGGGTTGTCACCTATGTTCAGCTGTTAATATCATAAAGCTGCCAATCTGTGTGCCGTGCTTCATAATCAACTCATCTTTAGAAAGCAATATTCACGTTCTAATACTATTCAAGGGAGTCTCTTAAGAATTAAGAGTTTCTTTGAAAACACAATTGACACCATTCTTTACAAAAATAAAGAAATAGAGGGATGTGGTAGATAGAAGTCCTCTTTATATTAGCCACGCCCACTTTTTAAGGACGATTTGATTGTAGGACAAGCAATAGGTCTTTTGAAATGAAATATTTGGCAGTGACTGCCATAATACGGTCTCATGCATTGCTTTCCCGATTCATTTTTGTGTGAGAATGGGATTTCCTGTTTAACGCCGACTCTGAGCCGCAAATTTAAGAAGCTTTTCATAACAGCTTTATACTCTTAAATGATTGTCAGACTTTACTAACATGTGGGGCAGTGAAAAGAACGTTATCATGCCACTTTCGGTATTTGAACAAGAGACCCCACGCTAAAAATTGCAACGCCATCAATTCGGCTACTATACCATATCCTCCAAACTTGTAAAGGAATGCCTAAACGAACTTGCCCACCTTGGGCACCCTTCAGGGTGACACTTCTCTGGGTTCCATGGCACAGTGACATTACAGGAAACGAGCGTGCAGACGAGCTGGTCAGGCAAGGCTGTGTCCTTCACGGCTCACTTTCGGCAAGGGTCGGTATCCCGCAAGGTGCGTTTAGGGGCAAATACACTCATACTTCCTGAAAAATGCCGACTCCAAATGGAGAAGGTTAACAAATTGCGTCATATCGAGGACGATATGGCCCTCCTACAACAAAAACAGAACAAACGTTCTACTAAATAGAACCCGCCCCGATATCGCAATAAATACGGCAATAGTGACGGGGCACTGGCCAATTGGAGACCCTGCGGCCAAATTAGGGATCCCATACAACCCTCAATGTCGCAGTCGCCGGAACACAAATGAGAGAGAAACCGTCTCCCACCCGGCACTAGCAAGAGCCAGATTACGTGCGTTAGCCCAACCATTTTTCGAAAACCTTCGCGACATTTCGGGTAAAAGGATACAAGATCTTATACGCTTTCACACGAGTCTTGGTGACAAAAGGCTCAAAAGTGCTACTTGGGTTCATGACGAACCGCCACTTCCACTTCAAAGAAAAAGGTTTTCTTACTTCAAATCTCACAACATTTAGTTTTACAAAGACTTGTAACAGGTTTTTCTATTTATTACAGGAACCATACATCCGATCTTCAGATGAGCTCTGTGAAATCATGTCTGGTGACATTTTAAAGTCCGCAAAGACCCGCATTTCGTACACATAGCCACACAGACCTATTCGGCCAACGACACGAATACCACAATACCAAAACAGTTGTTGTTGCCGAACAATGGAACAAAACAATCTGCAAGCATCTTCTCGGGGCGCTCTTTTAGCGGTATATCATCGCCTGATTATTATAGTCTGTTTAGAAGGATTTTAAATGTCTGCCCTACTTAACTAATTTAGTTATGGACATCAATGATAGCTTCTGACAACAGAAGAAAATTACAATCTTTCGAAAGACACGAGCGGCCAGTTTACATGTTCATGCAAATTTAGTTTTGATACTGAACCTGCGACATTACCAACAAGCCCTGTAACTATTTCTCCAAAAATGTTGGTTATCAATTTGTCAAGTCCAGGAGCATGCACTAACCGACGTCGTAACTTAAGCTTATAAGCCGAAAATCGAGCACAAAACCAAACTGGGCCTAAGAAGCATGTATTGCATCGATAACATTTATGAGAATATGTGGACAACTTCCTTTTTTACAATTCGGCTAAAATCCTCTTGAGAATAAATGCATGCTTATATAGTTAAAACCCGACAGCTCTACGTGGCATACAGGAAGAAAGTGCAGGTGCTTTCCCCGACTCAATCGTGTCCAACTTACAATCAAAGTTGGGAGAAAATGAAATATCGGCGAGCAATATCAGCACATCTACTCTCAGACAGCCAAAAGACACTTAAATCCGTCGCATGAAACTCAAAAGCAGCCATTAATAGTCGGTTATTCCTTCAAGACATGAAAAAGAAAACATTCACCTTTGGAAAGGAGAATTCCAAGAAATTGTAAGGCTGATTAATTCGACAAACATAGCTCAACGGTAGCCAAAAAGGATGCACTTGATATTCCTCTCGCTTCACTCAAACTTATTCTAGGACATCATGCAATCAGTAGGGCAAACATTAGATAACTCAAGATCGCCAAACTAAATTCAGTAAGATATCTTAGATAAAGCTCAGTTCTCTTGATTGTCCAATAAGAACAGAGCTATCTCAAAAATAAATTACTAAATCTGAAATCAACGGCGCGATGGTGGGCGATGAACTGCCGCGCAGAAGGCCTGGGTTCGGTTCCCAGCGGTAGCAATACGTAAATAATTTTTCACGGGCCCTCCTCTCGTTATGATCTGACAAATCATCCGAGTAGTATCAGTTATCAAAGAAAAGCTTAAATTCGCCGTTTGGAGTCGGCAAGAAGTACACATGCATACGTGAATGGTTGTGAGAAAGCCCGGCCCTGGGTACTAACAAGCTTGTTGTGACAAAAATGTCTATTTGTAAAACTGAAATCCGGAACATGGCCTGTATGTTCGAGAAAATGACTTCTGATGAAACTGCATGGATGAAGAGAAGGAAGCAGCGGCATCAAGTGCCAGATTTCCAGACAAGTTCGGGGTGTATTTGAAAACATCGGAGAAATCTAACACCAGATGTGTCAACACAGACGACCCACATAGCAACCGTCATACAAGAGACTACAGGGACGTAAAGAAATTAACTATCAAACGGAATGGAATTATAAAGGTCTACGAAATTAATTGATAAACCGCCTATTCGCACCACCATAGGCATCATCAAGTGGCAACCCGACTTTGGCCTTCATGCAATAGGGTAACGATTGACAAAGAATAGGAAGTAACATTTCTTTATGTTGTTTGTATAACAAACGTTCACCTTGGAGCTTTGAAAAGTTTATGATTCGTCGAACAAGAAAAGCATTCTCCATGTTATCAGAAGCTTGAATGGCTTCCCAATGGAAAAAATACAAAGATCCACTTTGTGGTCTAACTGTGTTGATATCAAACATTACCTTAGTCCTAGGCTCCATTCTCGAACCGCTTCTGTGGAACACAATGCACGAAGGTACTTTGAGGATGGTCAGAGTTTAGATGAGTTGATAGGGTTAACCTCCAAGATCAGCCTTCTGACAATGGCCAGATTTTGGGCTCAGTGTTCTGGCGAAACACAGGCCCAAGCTTGACTGCACAAGATGACGCCAAGGCGTAAACTTCAACAGTCAGCATTATTGAAAAACTGAATTTGAGGGTCGCATTATTTGGCATCCATGATCTTGCCGCTTTACCTTTAAAGACTTATATTCTGAGGGTTATTTGAAGCGTAAGGTCCACCAATAATCCAAGAGCAATTTAAGACCTCTAACCATACAAAATGAGCTGGAGAATGGTGAATACCGTCATCAATAAATTTTTACCTTCGGGTGCTGACATGTAATCGGTCATAAATTGAATTTTTGTATTCATGATTATTGCATACTCACAAAGTTATCCATAGAGGTTTTTTAAACGGCACGGCGGCTGTGTTCTTCAAAAACATGACGGCAATGTGTTTTTTTATTTCATAAAATATCTTTTAACACAGAGCATCGCAGGCCATTTGTTAAATTGTTTGGAATTTGTTAATACTCCAGCTGTATGAAAAATCGTAAGCCCAACCGGGCTATGGTAAAGTATAGAGGGGTAAGACCTCTTCCTGTATCGCATGTAAGTGGTTTGCATTGACTTTTTTGTTGGACAAATTGGGATACGATCATGATCCTTTAGTTTTGTCAAATCCTCCTGTTTTGACACCGCAGATATTTAATCCTGTGAACTCATGGATTTACAAACCCAATTGCGGGGTCTTGACCATGAATGTAAAACAAGCGCTCCTTGTTGGGAGTGGTACTTTAAACCCCCTCCCTGCACGTGAATAATAAACTGTAAATTAAATCAAACGATTTTATTTATCACTGAACCAAGAACCACTATGAAGCAAATGTCGGGACTGAAACAATTAATATTGATGTAACCAACCGAACAATGAGGTTAGGAATGTGTATGGGGATGTTCGTTCTAGTACAAACTCCCCAGGGAGTACGTATGCATTAATGTACCGATTGCAACAAACGGTAATTTAAGAAAATGAAAAATTAGGATAACTCAATGTTTTAAACATATTTGGTAAAAAATGTAATCCAAATATAGACCTTAATCATACAATTAGCATAAAATGTAATTAATTGGAAACTCACCAGCACAATTATCTGAATTCTAATTTTCAGTAGATTTTCAAATAACTGTTAATTTTCACATTCCATAGTGGACTTTTTCTTTATTAAAAACGCAAGACAAATAAGTTTTATACTCACTACTTTTATACAATTTCTTTACTTTACTTGATATTGCATTGATTTTAATAAAAATATTTGAGGAAAACAATAAATTCTGGAATATATTATAATTTCAGTTTTTTTCTGCACTCCGTTGCACCCGAATTAAGCGCGAACTTAGCTTGTGCAAAATGTACATTAACAGGAGTGGTTTGAGTAACAGACGTCAGGGATATCCAATTGGAAATAGAGTGTGTGGAATATACAGTGGGATCCAATTAAAATGTTACAGTGTGCAGATGTGTTTATATATTATATTTTGTTCTTATTAGCACATTCAAATCTTTTTCATAATACCTTAATAGTTCATTGCTAGGTTTACGTTAGGTCATGTTATTAAAGGGCGCAGTTATAGCTATTATTGAAAATCCTCATTGGAAATTTTCTTTTACTTCCTGCAGCTTTTTTTATAAATTCAATCATTGGCGAGTTGGTGTCAAAACAAAGCTCATCTCATGAATTTTAGAACATGAATATTCAAAAACATTTAAATTTGTTATTATAGTTTTCGCAGAAATTCAGTTCTTATCAGAAAGCCGCAAAAAGTAAAAGAAAATTTCCAATGAGGGCTTTCCATGATAACTATAACTATGGGCCGTTATAGATAATTTGACAGTATATATGTCAAAATGATGGCTTATGTCAAGATGGCTGAACACATTTTTTACGTTCGGCGGAATTAATAATCATTTTTAGCAATAACAACTTAAATGATAATCACCAAACGTTCAAAAAATCATTGCCAAAAAACAAAGTAACATCACAGAACAATCGAAACGGAAACTTTGTATTCCTTGATTTCTTAAAACGCTTATTGCTTCCACGTCACTGGGTTTTTCAGCTCAAAAATCCTCTTAAATAAAACATACCAAAAAACACACTAATCAACTTTATTTTAATTTCTTAGACCGTGTGCTAAGATTTTAGCCAGTGGATAATTTTTGACATTAGTTTGGTGAAAAGAGAAATTACCTACCTAACAACTCGCTAAAAATTTATCCAGTGGCTAATTTTTGGCATATGGTATATCTAATGAAGAGTGACAGATATTGAAAACACCCTCATGGATTATACCTCGTTAGCGTTTCACATGTTGAGGGAAAATAGTACATCATTCAGATTTTTATATAAAAATCCAAGAACATATATTTTATATCAGCAAATGTGATGAAAGAAACTAAAATTGAATTAACAAAAAACGAATTGGTATAACTATATATCTTTTACGGACAATAATTATTAATTAAGGCCGTGTGTCAATTGCGTTAAAAAGAGGGTTACATTTTTTTGTCTATTTAATTGTTGACTTTTATGCACCATGCTTATGTCAAAAATTACCCACTGGCTAAAAGTTTACCGCAATTGACACACGGCCTAAGAGATTTTTTATGATCTTTCTAAAATCTATTCGGTATTTTTTTATTACAAGATATTTAAAAAAAAGGAATTTTGTTCCATTTTTTTAGGGAAATTATTCAAAATAGTAATAAAATAATATCCCATATAATCCAATTGACACAGCAAAAAGCCATATTATTTTATCTCTGCAGAAATGTCAAAAATTAGCCAGTGGATAATATTTCACCCACATTTTAACGCAATTGACAGCGACGGTATTAAAATCTTTTTGTTTTCATATAAAAGGACTTTAATTTTAGCGTAGCGAAATTCTACTTTTTCAATTTGCAGTTTTGCATTTCTAAGTATCAAATCTTGCAACTTTTTTTCTTTCGTTGTAAATTCTACTACATTTTCCTTATTTAATTTCCGTTTCTGTATCATTTTCGGTTGGAATGAGGTGTCAAAACTGAACAGAAAAATGAAAAAATAAAAAAAGTTTCGGTTGCTCGGTGGGCTTGGCTAACACTAGTCATAGTTTATTATTTAATGTACAGAAAATCTAAGTCTTTTAGTAATGAAAAAGGTTGTGTTAGCAGCTATATTTTGTAGGTATATGTTATGTGAATTTTGTTTATTTTTAAGAGCAAAAACCTAAAACAAATTGTTCAAGCATTTGGACCCAGGAGATGAAAAAGCTTCTCGTTTCATAAATAAGATCATTGTCATCGTTGAAAGTTCTCGACAGTAAAATTAATATTTCTGCGATGATTTATAAATTCCTGGCCCCACGTTCATTAGAAATAATGTCATCTACAATGATGGATTTTATTTGAGCAAAATTGAGAAAGAAAGATTGAACCGACAATCAGCATCATCTCGGTTTAGGCATGAACATATCACTTCGAAATCATTTCATTAGACAAGAATACTCCTTATCGGTATCAGAGACACTAAAATATGATGAGGTTGTTTCAGATTTCTCCGTGTTCCTGGTGCAAAATCTGACTTCATTCCAACGACGGTTTTTTGTTACGGCGCTCATGGTGGATGGGAATAAAATTCATTGGGATGAACGTTCCTAGACACTAAGAAAAACGAGGGTTGGGAACAAAGTGTGGTCAGGTGTGTTTTCGTCTACGGAAATTGAAAAAAAAAACGTTTGGCAGTTTATTTGATTGAAAATCCCAATATTTCCTCTACGAGGCAATAAAATTTCATTTCCGCAAGCAATTGTTTCTGTAGGCCTTATATATAGTATAGTACTTTGGAGCGGAGGTTGACCTTTTTTGCGGTAGATTGTTTGGGTAGAAGCCTTTTTAAGACATTATGCAGGACAATTCACCAGCATAACCAAAAATATGATAGTATAACCCCCTGAAAGGTTGTTTTAAAGCTTTATAAAAGCGAAATTATTAGTTAAGGTGTGGCCAGAGTCTAACATTTTGTAGGAGAATTCAGAGCAGGGTTTTAACATGCATTCCAGTTTTTTTAGATTCTTTCCGGAACATCTTGTTGATAGGAACTTTTTACTACACATCTAATTTGACGGTTCCCAGAGTGGTTAGTTCACAGAACATCCATGAAGTAGGACGTTCGTATTAACACGGAAACATTAATAATAATGTTAATAAATCAAATGATAAACCACGTCCCACGTATTAATAGGGGCTGAGAAGATAATCAGTGACTAATTTTTGAGCTCTCATGTTAGTCATGTTAGTCATTTAGTTTGACAGTTTGCTTCTGGTCACAATCAATCAAGGTCATCTGTTAAATTTTGTTTGCAATATAAGTGTGCTTTTACTTTTGTTGTTGCCGCTGCAGCTTGTATTAAGTTAAAGAAAAGAAAACCAAAAATTATATGGAAAAAAGAATAGCTCTCAGCTAGAAAGCAATTGACTCATTTAAATTTGTTTCAACAACTCTCGCTTGAGCCTAATGATAGAGCTGTTCAGGACAACGTCAGTGTCAAACTGTCAAATGAAAAACGGACATCATCTGTAAGAAAACAAACTCTTCTCATTGAAATTGCATTTATATTCACACTGCAATGATACTGATCATGGCGAGGCCATTTGGCTGTTGGTTCGCTCGTGTTAATGCAGCTTTCAACTACATAATTCATGTTAGGTGTAGTATTTTTTTGGTAAAATTTTAATTCATTTTCTTCTCTTTCGGTGTGCGGTAGCATATATTTGATCATTGCTTTAACTACCCAATTTAACTTCCTATATTGTTGCAAAATGAACAAATGTTGCGAGTTATTTTGCCACTTTACAACGACATTTCTAGAATGCAACGATATCTAGTCTTGCATGAAACAATTTATATGTGAACAAATATTTTACTACTCATTTTCGCAGTCCTCATCAACACCTCTGACACATCTTCACCGCCTGAACGGAAAACATATGAAAACTAGTGCAGCCAATCTTAGTCAAGTCATCTGTCAGTTATTGAAAAAATGTCAAAATTTCCACAGTGACAAACAAAAACTCAACAAAAAGAAGCGAACGAAACGGGCTAGCAGGAAGAAAATCCCGTTTTTAATATTTATTAACTGAATATTTCATTCATAATACCTATGAATTATAAATTTTATGTAAGAACAACAAAGCAGCTACGTAAAAAGGATTGAGAATCGCAAAAGTATAACCCTCTTACGACAGACCTCCTTGCACACACATACCACGAACACAAAGTACGAATATATAGACACCTCGTTAGCTCGATAGTGTGTATGTGTACATTTTTGACATATTGCTGAAAAAAAACGTTTTTTCTCTTTTTCGTGAATTTTCACACAGAGAACCATTGGGTCAGGCGAGGGCACAACTTGGGGCAAGAAAAACTATGAATTCCGTGCAGGAGAACTGCTCTATAAAGCCATCAAAAAAGAAGACGAAAAACAAACGAAAGCAGTGCGTTGAGAATGGTACTACGATGGTATCGGGATCTGGAACGCAAACGGATAGGCTAAGTGATAAATTAAAAGAAAATCTTCATATCACCACAGGCAATAGCAGTAGCAGTAGCACTGAACAACAGAATGGTGTTGACCACCATCACAGTCCCGAGCATTCAAAGAGTGCTTCGCTGACTAACGGGGGTACGTCCCCACTGAAAGTATGCGAGAATGGCCATGAGCCCAGGTTGAATGGTGACTGCAATATTAGAAGTAGTAATAGTCCTAAGGAAAGCAATAACTGCCACAACGCCATCACTAATGGTGTCCTGGAAGTGGAGGAGGAGGAGGCAAAATGCGATACCAGTGCCATCACCATAAGTAATGGCGGTAGTCATCCTAGTTGTAGAACCACCACACAGACCAAGGAGATTGAGAATAATAACGAGAAGGACAAGGAAAACAAGGTTGACACACTATCATTACCAGCCATTATCGCACAACCTGCCACCAATCTAGAGGACATCCAAATCGAATACAAGGAATACGAGTCCGAGTTGCAAATGCATGTGAGTACCGTTTCAATTGTAATATATTTCTTAGTTTTTATTTGTTTGCTTGTGGTGCAGGATATCATGCGTCTTATTCAGGCTGAACTCTCGGAACCTTACTCCATTTACACGTATCGTTATTTCATCTACAACTGGCCGAAGCTGTGCTTCTTGGCAGCGCATGGAAATGAATACGTGGGAGCGATAGTATGCAAGCTGGACATGCACATGAACGTGAAGAGAGGGTACATTGCAATGTTGGCGGTTCGACGAGAGTATAGGAAGTTGAAAATCGGCACAACGCTCGTACAAAAGGCAATCGAGGTGAGTTGTATTTAGTTGATAAGATAAACGTTTCTGATAAAAAGCAGAACAAATCGTGTGATGGTGATTTATCCAGATAGAAATGCTAGCAGTCAAATGGACTTTTGTTATCCATGTTTAAAGTAAGTTGTGACATTCGTGCTCCATAGTCTTCACAACTAGTTTGCTAGGAAATAATCCATGGACACATGTCGCTTCACTTGTTTCTGTGTCGGACTGCCTCACGAGAGGTACGTGATTCAAGTCGTTTCACCACAACTTCGGAACGTGTCTTGAGCAAATGCTTTGGAGAATTTATCACCTAATCACACGATCTACTTAGAAGTCATGGTGGTTTGTCTGGTTGCTATTGGAAAGGTCCTGGGCAACAAAATTTACTGGCTACCCACAGTTCTTACCTAACGGATTTATTTAGCCTTACTGCAAACCCATCGTCTTTAAGCGGGGTGTGGTGTTGAGGTTTTGTTTTGAACAAAGGAAACTACGAACACCCAGTCCTTTCCTGCGTATGCTTTTTAATCGTTACCACGCCACACTTAGTCGTAGAGACCCCATTGTGATGCCCTATGTATCCAGACATCTCGATGTCTTCCGAAACCTGTATGGGATTCTGTTCCTAGATATCCCAAAAGTAGTAGGTTCCATGTCTTCTGTACTTCTAAAATGTGAGTCTCGTGTGTCGTGATATTGTCATCCCTGACATTTAGTTTCTTGTGCGGTATACTTAGAGTTTACTCTCCAAATGGGCCGTCAGATGTGGACTCGTCGCGATCCCTCAAAAAAACCAAATCCTTTACAGCTGGAAATACAAAGTCCCGCACATCGACCTTCCCAAACTCAATGGCGTCAGTCTCAAGTTCGCGGAATCAGCCAAATACCTGGGTCTGGGTTTGGATAAGAAACTGAACTGGAAAGCCAACATCCAAAACGCGTTAATAAAGACTCCGTAGCCTTATACTATTGTAAAAAGGCAATCGGAAAGAAATGGGGTATGCAACTACATATTTCTTTCTGGATTTAAGTTTCTATCATAAGACCCATACTCCTGTATGGGGTCTTAGTCTGGTAAACGGCTTCAGAAACAGCATCCAACTGCAACCTACTAGGTAAAGTTCAAATATCAGCTTGCATATGCATAAGCGGACCTCTAAGAACACAATGCGAACCCTAGATAACTACGGCAAACAGACCGCACCTTGTGCGGCTGTGAGACTGAGAACCTCGTCACTATGGAGACCCATTTGAGCTGAACATACAAAGATGCTGAATCACCTTAACATTACAGAAATCACCGACTACACCACTAACTCAGGACAACTATTCCCAGGAGCCTTAAGTGGGAGTCGTATTCGGTCAGAACCAACTCGATTCGAATTTTCACAAATGGATGAAAACAGAATCTGGAGTGTTGGTGGAGGTGTTTTCTCCGAGACACTTAACCTAAGCATATCCTTTCGCCTTCCTGATCATTGTAGCGTTTTCCAGTTGGAAATCATGTCAATCACGAAGTATATTTAAATCTTCAGCGACAGCCAAGCGGCAATAAAATCCCTGGAGCACCTCGTTCAATTCGAAATCATCCCATGAATGCCAACTAAGCCTTAACGAGATGTCAGAGAATTTTATCATGCAACTCTTTTGGGTGAAGGGCCACATAGACATACCAGGGAATTACAAGGGAAATGAGCTTGCCAGACAGAGATTTACCCTTGAAATAGCCACTTAACCAAATTTTCCCATAGAGGAACCCCACAGGGTGTCGTAATTTCTCCTCTATTCTGGTTTATGGTTATCAACAGAATTCTAGTTAAAATAGACGAGGAACGGCTCAAAGTTGTCGCGTATGCGGATGACGTGGTGATACTAGTGTCAGAAAAATTTCCCTCCGTCAAAAGTGAAATCTAGACAAGGTTAGCACCTGGGCTGCAAGTTGTGGCCTCGGCGCAAACCCGAGAAAAACGGAATTGGTGCTATTCACCACCTAAACCAAAATACCCGACTTCACCCTCCCCCGTCTTAATGGTCAATCATACACACTATCTTCCAGCGCTAGGTATTTGGGTATCAGTATCATGCTTGCCATAAAAGTTAACTAGAAACACAACATCGAACATAGAGTAAGGTGGGCGGGCGTGTGTTGCCTTCTATGCTTGCAGCGAAACCTTTGTAAAAAAGTGGGGATTTCAACCAAAGATGACCTTGTTGATGTACACAGCAGTGGTCCGTCCAATTCTCACATACGGCTCACTAATTTGGTAGCCCGCAACCTCACAAAACTACAGCCAAATAAGCCACCACGGGCACCCTTACTGTGCTACTGCATCTCTTGTCTATCGACCTACACATTAAAGATACAGCTTTATGCAGCTCAGTATGACTCTTTAAGGCCTTAAGCAGGTGGTCCTCTTCTATGTTGTATACTAAATTAGGCAGAAGCTAGGTTTGAGACCATATATGAACCGTAAATGCCGGATATTTCATTTAATCGCCAATACAAGGACCTTGAGTCTATGCCGAACTGATGGTCTCACGGTACGTCTTCTCTACACCCTCACATTGAAAACAATATGCAATGCGCAGAACAGTCGGTATTCAAAAATATAGTTTCTGGTCCACTATGACATATGGACAAAGTATCATAATCGAATCTCTGTCGGTTTGGTCGATCCTTCCACCGACTATTATTTGATGGCCAAACTGATTTTCCGTAAACTCCACTGAATTCATATCGAGAGAGGATTGGGAAATATTGGTTGAAAATGGTTTTGGCACCATCTTATGCACCGATGGCTCCAAAATAGTTTGCTGAACTAATGCAGAAGTTGGCTCTTATCTACAATAGACGAATCTTCAAGTTCTTGACAAAAAAAGCGCATTTCTCACTCCGGTTAACAAAAAGTTGGGCGGATAAACCGTCAGCTTTTAAAATTCGAATTCGTTTCGTCTCCTCTTCCACAGAATTCCAATCCGAATTACTGGCAGTTTTGGAGGCATTTTAAAACAGAATCGCTATTTTTGTTGACAGTCATCAAGCTGCGCCACAAAAGCCTTTACTTCTGCCAAACCGATATAACCTCCATTAGTAGTCGATAAAATATCACTTCTATGTAGATTCCAGCTCGTATTGGCATAGATGGTATCGAAGGAGGTGACAACAACCCAGACTTGGATAGTGACTTCCCAGTTCAAGTGTGATTACCATTCCCACTCCATTAAAAAAGGACGTGTAGGTCAATGCCACACGAAGCAGTATACGGAGGATCGATAGAACAGTACGCACGTTGCAAGCTCTGTTTTAGCCTTCGACCCCGTTTCGCGGCGAATTCGGTTTGCACGTGACCACTTTGGAACTCGTGTTGTATTTGTCGATTTCATATGTTTTAAAGCCAGCCATACACAGGCGGAGAAGCCTTTGGGGTGCCCCTCATTAAAAGATGTGTGGTACACGACCTCATAAGCAGACAACGAAAGAAAAACAGTATCGATCACTACAGGGTGCTAGGCCAACGCTGATCGAGCTGTGAGATTTTGCAAAAAAAAAAAATAAAAACGGTCGCAAGTCGAATGAGATGGAGGACAGAAAAACTCCAGTCCATTTGCTAAACAAATCCCCAGTATTGTCGAGAGCAAGACATCGCACAAACAGTCGCAAAGCTTATAAGATTGGGGAAAGAGAAAATCTAGTCATCTACTTAGCAAATCCCCAGTATTGTCTAGAGCAAGGCATCGCACAAACGGTCGCAAATCTTATAAGGTGGGGGATAGAGAAACTCTAATCATCTACTTAGCAAATCCCCAGTATTGTTGAGACCAAGAAATCGCACAAACGTTCGCAAATCTTTTAAGGTGGGGATAGAGAAACTCTAGTCATCTTCTCAGCAAATTCCCAGTATTGTCTAGAGCAAAGCACCGAACAGTAGAAAACCTTTCTTCGAGAATATTTGGGATACCTCTGAACAAACACATCTTAGAATTGATCGCCTTCGTAAGTGCAATCGGATGGATCGAACACACGCCACCAAATTAAGAGACACGCGAATATTAAGTATCAAACCGGCGCTCTTGGGTAAACATTTGCCTCTCTCATAGCATCGCGCATCATGCTCCTGGTATTCAAACTCCATACCTCCATTAGCACTAGACCTCACTTTATACTTTAAGGATTTTAACATCACCATTGTACGCGCACAATATACTCAACAAATTGATTTCATTAATTGCAGGCAATGTTAGCAGACAACGCCGACGAAGTAGTCCTCGAAACGGAGATGCGCAACATACCCGCTCTCCGGCTGTACGAGAATCTAGGTTTTGTACGTGACAAGCGGCTGTTCCGATACTACTTAAACGGTGTAGACGCTCTTCGACTGAAACTCTGGTTCAGATGAGATTTCATTTAATTACCATCACCACAACAGCAATCAACAAACTAAAGTGAAGAAAAAAAAATGCATATACGAGCAACAGATAGGAGCAAACAATGTTTTTTTTTTTGTTTCCTCTCCCAAGCACACGATCAAAGGACTCGAAGACGCGCCCAATGCTCAATTGTCGTTGTGCTAACACAAGTTTTCCTGTCAAGGTTTTCATTATTTTTAACAAATTTTGTGTGCGTGTGTTTTTGTTTTCCTCTAGGCTAAACAAAACAAAATTAAAATTTACAAGAAATTTAAAAAAAAAGCCTCTTTGCTTCCTTTATCATCATCATGACTCTGACCACTTGTACTCCTTGGCTAATGCAATTACAATATTTGTTTGGGGAACTTTCAGAGCTACAGGTGCAATAAACTCTCGGGAAAACTCCCTCCACCACCAACTACAGAGAGGACAAAATTGTGTTGTTAATTTTCAAGTGAATTAGTGTATATTTAAGAAAAAAAAAACTATTTGAGAGCAACAATTTGTTTGCCACTGATCGCGGACTAGCTATTAAAATATTATTCGTAATAATTTTGTGTATAAAATATAATTAAATCAATAGAAATCGTATTGTTGAATGGAACACTCTTTACATCAATCTTCTCAGTACTACAGCACTACTATACAGTTCTTGTTTTAATTTTAAGTTTCGTAAATTTGTTTACTCCTACCAAAGCTAAGCGTTGGGTGGCGTTAGATTGTGAATCTTTAGTCCACCACAGCACACAAACATTTTTATTCAATTTTCTGTAATTAGTTATCTATTTCTCTTCGTTTCTATTTCTGTTATCTTATTGTTTACTAACAAAAAAAAATTAAAGCAAAAATCCATATAATGCGAAAAACAGATCTAAGCAATTAAACTAAAAAATAAATAATTATTGTATGCATATAGTAAGTACATACAACATATATATATATTTATATATAAAGAAGATCATTTTTATTTATACACAGTTAGAGTAATTTTGTTGTTTTATCTTTGAGTTTATCCTTCTTTTCGGTTCCCCAGAAGTTTTTTTTTTTAATTAAGTTGGGATTGAGAGCTAGAATTGAGAGATTAAACTAAAAAATAAAATAAAACATAAATAAATTCTGAAATTTCATTATTTGTAAGCGTATTTTCTGTAAAATATAACAAACAAACATAACAACAAAAACAAAACAAAACACGCAACTAAATAACAATAAAATGTGAAAAAGTTAACAGCAAGGAGGTTTTATTTACATCTGTTGTCAAAGTGATTCTCCTAGTCCAGTGGTTTCAAATATTTATCAGCCCACTGGGCACCTACGTTGGTGAGGTTTTATGGGCTGTTAACCAGAGACAAAGATTATAAAGCCATACAGATACAAGAACGGTTCTATGGCGGGTCCTACTGGCACAGCCCACCGTATATTTGTATCTCGTTTCTCATGTGTGCATACGCATATAGCCCGCCCGTACCATGAAGCTTGTGCGCAAGCGTTTCTGATTTTAGTTCTCAATGCTTCAATTTTTTTCAATTTTCGTACGTCTTCCTCTTCATCAGCCGATTTCTTACGTGTCGCTTTTGCGTGGTTACGGACTTCAAATCCCCATCGGTGTATACATGTCACTGATGGTTGGGTGTCCTAGAACGAGGTTAGACTCGGATTGGCTTTAACTTGGCAATGTCCAGTGGTTGTAACTCTGACTACACATCAAGTGCTTATTTTTAACCTCCAAGTGGTGACCATCGGGTACTGGTCTCACACAACCGATAAGCGCGAGTGTTGATAACACGACGAAAAACAGCAACACTATAAACTGCCAGGCGAACCTAGACACGCTGCTTCGACATATTCGGACAACAGGTTGTCTAGGAATTTCAAGGGTTAGTCAGGCCCCTTGAACAGAGATGGTGGCGGATGAACCGAAAGGCCAACGGCAGCGCTCAATCCCGTAGTGGATACTGATGGCCCGGTATCCTAGGAGTAACAAATAAATTGGAACTGACCCTCCAGGTTAGGGGTTGTGCTTTTGGTTAACTACCCCACCATGGAAAAAAAAATTATATTACGAAGCAACCAATAGCCTCGGAAAGGACTATTTTTTTTTGTTGATGACCATGCTAAACGAAAAAAGGACAACGACGTTCGTATCTGCAACTGTATTGTGAGAACATTAAACAAGAAAGGTGCAAGCGAACAACTAACGGAAGCCCTAAACTGCTACAAAGCACCTCCTAGATAGGATTCAAGTGCGTGCGAAAAAAATTATAGGAGACATTAAAATATCGAACTCTTAAGTTTTGCTTGAACACCGTCGAAATCTTGGCTTACATCTTTTTATCGCTATTTTAACAACTAATACTCAAATGAAGTACCCAGTTGCATTACTCGCATTCAACAATTCAGCCGCAATACTCGTTACTCTATGAATGCAAATCAGTTTACCCTTAAGCCTATCTTCGGACGAACGCTGACATATAGAGATTCGTGCATAAACCGAACAACACGAATGTGGAATGCTCTACCAAACTCTATTTTTCCTCTCCATTTTAACTTACAGGCATTTAAACCAATGTGCAACGGTATCTCCTTTCTTCTTATCCCGTATTTCCTTAACGCCCGTACTGTGCTAAACCATATAATGCTGATTCATAACCCCTTGAGTGCGCGCAAATTAAAAAAAACGGACATTACTGCCATCCGGGAAATACGATGGGATGGGCCGGGCAAAAAGAGGATGAAAAACTGTGACATCTACTACGGACCGTGATCAGAAACAGCGACTATTCGTATGTGGATCTGTTATAAGTGCCAGACTTAGGCAAGAAGTCTTATTTCCAGGCATTAGCGAACGCATTGTAACAATCCCCATCAGGGCCAATTTCGCCAACATGCGCTCACGCCCCAACGGAGGAAAAATAAATTTTTTTTTACGTGGGTTGGTGGAAACCTCAAAAGACACGATGAGCACGTGCCCAAAGTAGTGTGGGATTTTAACCCACTAAAACCATCACCCTTATTGATTTTTTTTTTATCACGAGTAATGAATGTTTGGCAGGTGACTTTCCTTTTCCTGCTTTTTCCGCAACGAGGTTTGTTATTAACGAACCAAATCTAAGGGTTTAGTTCTTTGAAGACGCCGCAATAAATTTGTTTCGTCAAGAACTTGGAGGATCATTGCGTGAACTTGTACCAATAAACGTTTTTTTCGTGCAAAATTTTTCGTTTCATCTTTAACCGCGGGAATACCCAGATCTCTGCGTAGATCTTCATTCCTTATATACCGCGACGCATTGACGAATGGTCTTAACATTTTGTTCTCAAAAGTTTGTAAAGATTGGTTTCATTGGTAAAATCTTACACTCGTATACCATACGTCCAAGCCGGCTATAGCACTTGCTTGTATAATAGCAGCTTGTTATGGTTAAGCTTCGAATATTTTCCAAGTAACCAGTTCAGTTCTCTGTATTTATTTTTAAGTTCTTCGCATTTCTTTTTTACATGCGACTTCCATTCTAATTTTGCATCGAGTGTCATTCCGGGATATTTCTCTTCATTTGCAAAAGGGACTCGAACCGTATTGAGAAATACTGGCAAATTGTTAGTCCGTTTATACGAAAAATCTACATGAATCGATTTGCTCTCGTTAAGTGCAATCCGCCAGGATTTTGTATATTCATTAACCTCGTCAGCAAACGTGACAACTATTGTATCGTTTATTTGTGGGATATCACGTGTACTCCTGCCAATATTTCTTAGCACTCTGAATATTCGTTTCCAAGATTCACACGGAAGAGTCTATGATCAAGATACGACATGAGGATTTTATATAATTTTTCAGGCAAAACTTGTCTTAGTTTGTTTTTAAGGCCTCTATGCTAAACCTTGTCAAAAGCTTGAGACACGTCAAGAAATACGGCTGAGCAAATCGAAACCTGTCTCAATTACATCAGTAATTCTTCTTAACCCAAATTGATGGTCAGGTAAAAGGCGTTTCTGACCAATAATGGGATGTAAGCGACCGAGTAATATCCTTTCAATAACTTTTGATATTATTGGAAGAAGTGAAATGGGTCTGTAAGATTTTATTTCATTCGGTGATTTTCCTGGCTTGAGAACCATAATCACTTCTGCGACTTTCCACTGTCTTGTATTCTAAGTTAATTGCTGCATTTACAATGTAGAGGAATTTAGTTAATGTTTTTACGGGCAACATTTTAAGAAGTTCTCCTGTAATTAGTTCATAACACGGAGCTTTTTTAAGCTTTGATTTATGTATTTCCTGTTTGAGCTCGAAAATACTTGCATATCTAACTAGATTACTATCGGTTGTAATCTCGAATAAATTAATGTTTTCTAGACCATTAAATGGTTTAAATGTTTCCTCAAGATGTGCGTCGAAAACGTCAGTCTTTTCCTTATCGCTTTTTGCCCAAACGTCTTGAGATACTCTAATTGGTGGCACAGCGTTTTGAAGAAGTCACATGAAATCGCATCGCCTTGCAAAAATTCTTTTTTGGTATCGAATGTGTCTATGCGGTCGTTTCCGACCCTGATGGAGCAGTGATAATCCTCCATCGTCTTCCTACACAAACGGACGGCTTTGGGCGGGATACAAAAACTAGACATGGCTCTGTGATGATGAATAGATGGTAGTATCGATTTGGACTTCTTGGTTTTTTTTCCAGGATCGGCCGACGAGTGAAAATTTGATCGGTTGTGGATGATCACACTGATAAGAGCCGATCAGGTCGTTATAAACGGTTTCAGGCGTTCACATATTACGGCAGATAGGAACTTATAAGCGATGCGAAGGAGATTTATGGGGGTCTCCTTTTTTGCGAATCGGGCAAACGACGCTGAAGTTCCTTTCTTTAGACCAGATTTGGCTTATGATATTACTTACCAAGTCACCTCCGTCGGGTTGAGTTGAGTTATTGCTATCCTCACTTCCTTAGGTCGGGTGGTTGGTAGTTTTCGCTATCGTCTGACAGCGTAATGTTGTTCGTCATCGCCGTTTAACAGTCTGCATATGCTTCATCTCGACAAGATTTTGTTCGAGCCTTGTATCCTTGCCTATAACGTTTTATACTTTGATAAAACTTGCGAACATCATTCCTGGAGTGGCACCTCTCTATATCATCGATCGCGCACTTTTCTTCTTTCTGAAATGTCGTTGTCCTCCCTTTTTCTTTGCCTATGGAAGTCTTCACCTGCAGCTTAGTCTTGTAGGCATCGTTCTCGGCTGCGGGCATCTGACGGCATTCCTCATCAAACCAGGGGTTTCTTGCTGGCGCGAGAAACCAAGCACATCAGTCGCGGCTGATTTAATGGCTTGTTGACATCGTTGCCATTGTTCTTCGTCATTAGATGCTGGTGGTACGGTGTAAATGGATAGGTTTTAAGGGATTTGCGTTATGCAAAGAACTTGGCAGTGTCTTGTGATTGCTGTCTTTCGAAATTAAAGTATTTCGGATTTGTTTTAGCGTGGCGGATATCCTTATTCTTATCTTGGCGCTCCGAATCTACGAACATCCGAAATACTGAACGCATGGCTCCTACCTATCGCAATTTGATTGATCGTTCGTTGATCTAGAGACCGTCATGTCCTCATATGGATATCGAGGTGGGGAAATCGTCTTCCGGCTGTATTGACATTTCGTTCCGCAGCGAAGTCAAATAGCCTGTACGTTGCTGGACGTTTTCCGACATTATTGCTAAATTCAAACTTGACCTACAATAATCTGCTGATCCATTGTTCTGAAGAGATGTTCTTTCAAGCTAGCAAAACTACTGCGTTAGCATTTCTGTTTATCTGTTCTACTCTAGACAACTCCTTTCAAGTTTGTCCCAAAAAAGCGCATTTCTCCCTCCGGTTAATAAAAAGTTGGGCTGATAAACCGTCAGCTTACAAAAAATATAATAATCAACAGGCCACTAGTGATTACTTACATATTTGACCGACAATTGAATTCAATAACTTCATCAGTTCAAGTTGTTCATTCTCCAACACGAATTCACTTATCCAAATGATTCCTTCTATGGTGACAGCTAGCTTAGCTTCTCATCTTTTTTTCCAGGTCCAACATTTTGGAGCGTGAAGTCGAAAGAGCAAAAATAAGCTGAACCCATTTAATGACCTGGACAGCTCCTGGACTCCAGTAGAGTCCAATTCAAAGCGAAAGCCACTATATCACTCGCAGCCAGGCAACCGAAAAGCTTTCCATTTTCGGTATTTGGTAAGTACAGACGTTCTTTGCAGTCTTCTAAATCCATGAAGGAAATATTTCAATCTTACCGATCTGGCCAAAATATAAATATAAAGCAAGCCCCATAATCTTAAGTTTAACGTATGATCGGATGTACTTAAAATAACCTCACACCCAATACCGAGCAAACGAAAACTAATGAGAGACATAAGAATAGCGAACTTTTTTATTTCGGTTGAACTTTTGATATTTTTTCTTCGTTCTTTTACTTTATCGCTGTTTCAACAACGAATGGTCAAATGAAAAAGGAATTGTGATTCCGTCTATTCTATAATTATCTCACTAAGCAGCCTTTAAAACAGTATAACCCTAAGCCCATCTTCTGACGTAGGCTGTAATATAGATCCTACCCAACCCGAACAACATCAATGTGGAATGCTCGGCCAAAGTCAGTTTTTTCCTCCGACATTGTATTGTTCTCCCTTCTGTCCACAGAAATAACACAACTGCCACAAACTTACAATCCTTAAACTTAAAAAAAAAAGTTTATTTTCACATAGGTACAGTCAAAGTAACTTGTTCTAGAATTCTAGATTAAATATAACCCCTGCTCTCATTTTCGCCTCCCCTTGGGCGCTTCACTCCTCATTGCATTCATACGAATTTGTTTCAAATCACTTTTCGCCTGTAGTTTAAGGCTATGCAGATCTTTCTTTACCGTTCGGTTTTTGTACTCGACACTCGGCATTGGCAGGGCATCTAGCATTTCGGTATTGTCGAACAGCTCCTCGACTTCAACCATGCGTGTTTTGAAGAACACATTCGGCCGTATGATGGTGGCCTCGTGCGTCTTGAAGAGAGACAACACTCCCCAAGGCCTGGTGAGTCGCTCCTCCTCCGACAGTGATTTATTTTCCACATCCGACTCCAATGTCCAAGCGGCATTACGAAATTCTATTCGTAATCTTTCGCATTCCTCCAGACTCACGTTCTTACTAACATTGAGCAACTGTTCGAGTGGATTGACTATGTACAGAGCAGCATGATCTGGCTTTGGAACTGGTTTTCCTGTGTTCAGGGATAACCCTTGATTGGCAAAGTCAAACTGAGAGTAGAACTCAAAAAACTGTAAAAGCAGCTCACTGGTTCCCGACGTGTTCTTTGTTTTGAAGGGTAGATCGCGCCAGTCGCGACGGAAGGTGCAGTTTATACCGTCTTCTGTTACACGAATGTCTTGTGGTGTGGCTGATTTAATCAACAGGTTTACAGGTGGAAGGAGGGGATTCTTCACCTGTTGTAGGAAGAAAATGACGAGACAGGTGAGGGGGAAATTGGTTATCCATCGACCGGGGGAAGGATTTGTTAGTCCGCATGATTGTGCCCATTTTCGGATGCAGAATGTAAGCGGTCGTACACGCTTGTCCATTTCACCGAACATGTAAAGTAGTTCGGACATGTAGAAGCCGGACCTGCAAATGCAAAAGAAAGCTAAATGTTACAAACTGTAAAAAAACAATCCAAGAGGAACAATGCTGTGACAGAGTTTAATGTCAAAAATGACTAGATTACAAGAGATTCTTTAGAACGCGTATCAACTAATCTCTTGAAAAGTATCGTATCGATGGCACCAAATGCCAATGACCTGAAATGTTTCTGGGGGCTTCCACAGATAATAAACCGAAGACAGTCATACAGAGTAGCCGATGACATCTATGGACAAAGGAAAAGCTCATAAAAAAAGTGACAAAAAAAACTTCTGAGATTAAGGATGCATAGAGGCGCCACGTTGCGAAGTTCTACCAAGAGGTTAAGAATGAGGTGTACAATGTACAATGTGAGACAATGGTTTGTCAGTAGGCAATGGAGAAGGAAAGAGCACCAAAATCTTTAAAAAATTGTTGCGATAGAGGTCCCTATAATCTCGCTACCTTGAAACTAATATTCGGAAGTTCTACTAACAGGTAAAACCTGAGGGGTATAAGGGCAGATTAAAGTTACAGTTGATGCTGAGAACTTCTCCAATTGGGAGAAAAATCTCCCAATAAGGAACGAACGATTTAATGACACCAACAAATACCGTTAAACGAAGTGTGGAAAGTAATATACAATCTGATGACAAGGCTACTGGGAATGACGTCGTTCCTGTGGACCAACATAAAGCATCAAGGAGTTCAGTTCGTCGGTTCCATTTGTGTGGACGATTATTCAACCAATAACTTTACAAGATTTACAGCGACATAGGCCTGTTCGAAAAAGTCTGCATAGAAGGCTAGTTACAGTAGAAGAAGACCTCCACTTAGACAACGCGCACAAGTACAAATGCAGCTTAACCAGCTTGAATTGCGCAACTGGAGGCATTTTATTGAGGTTCAGGTTGATTCTGGACTTAAGGATAATACGAAGTTATGAGCAAAATTTGGGCGAATGAAAGTATACCTGATATCTCAACATCGTTTGTCCAATTCACAACAAATGAGACACTCTGAACAGGGACAACTACATAGACATTAGCTTAGGTATGATTAAGGTGGATATACGATAAGCACACTCAGATCAGGAAGACCCGTTTGTGTGGACGGGCTACGGAGACGAATAAACCAATAACTTTAAGAGGTGTACGGCGGCATAGGCCTGGGCAAAAAGTCCGCATTATAGGTTAAAGATGGCTAGGAAAAGTACTGAGAATGGGAACCAATACTCCGCCACCCATCTGGCAAGCTCATCAGCTTTAGAATAACCTGGAATATCTCTAGGTACCAATTAAAAGAAATTATCCTCAATTTTCTCAGACCACAAAATCGAATTTTCATACTTTGGGAGATCCTAGAAAAATCGCAGGAATTCTAAAATCGATCGTGTAATCCTTCACAGGTCTTAATGCCGCATGTGATATCATTTATAGAGAAGAACTATACAGAGCCGTGTCTTGTTTTGGTATACAGCCCAAACTTTGTGCACGATGCCTATGGAGAATCTTCGCAAGTCCATTTAAGTCTGCAACGAACTTCGGGCCGATGTGCCTAGAGGCGATTGTTCTTAGACTTACTTTACAAGCTGTCCAACGAAATAGAAAAATTTGAGGCAGAACTAAAGAATAAACCTTTTCAAGCTTAAGGTTACTTATATAGGACGTGGCAACATATTGCCTTCATGTCTTAAAACAATGAGGAGCGTTTGTCTTGATGACATAATTTTCGAAAGGATGTTCTGTTATCGCAACCCAAGGCGACCTCCGAATTCGCTTTAAGGTAGCCCCGTTGGGCCCTGTCTGGACCGAAAATCAATTGTTATATCGGTCAATAAGTTCATACAAATCGCTGGTGTGACAAGATGAAGAACCAGATTCCCTCGGCCCATATAGGCCATGGCGTTATGTTCGCGTCTGTCATTTTTTGGGTTTTAAAAAACCGGCGATTAAATCAACTTATACCCTTCCAACATTCGGGCACCAATTGTCAACATACAAAATTGTGCAAGACGCCAATTTAGCTATGTGCTCACATTATAAAAAAACATTGAAACCTTCAATTTAACGCCAATTCTGCAGGGAAAATTTGAGGAGCTTGCCCTAATAATTTTATACTCTTTTTCAGGCTTTCGTCACTCCTGGGGTCGTAAAACATTGGCGGTTGTGTCTTTTAAACATTTTAACATGCAAACCTTTGCTAACACAGCACCGGGCATAGAAGTTGTGAACGAATCTACACAATGTAATGCAATGTTCACTACGCAAGAAGTTTAAAATATGAGAGGACTTGTTTCCTCCCTCCATACGTCACTGGGCACCGAAATAGTGCTACGAATTTACATGCACACACGTGCCGCCCGCAAGGGGCATTTTTTCGCTATCCCCCCTGAATGAATGCTAACCTACACCACCTTCCACACAAATCAGCAACAGAAAGAGCCAAACCACACATACCAAACACCGCCCTCCAGACTCATTTATTTCCCAAGAATTCACCTTGCATAGCCTCTGTTTATAAGCGTCGTCGTCGCTGTAATTGAATTGTGCAAGCTTCGCTGTTGTTTGCCAAACGCTTATCTCCTCTCTGGCCCACAGTGACTCAGTTCCCAATTCACCTGTACCCCTTTATCGGTTCCGTTCTTTATCTAACTGAATTGCCCTGTATTACAAGAATTAACAAACACTCACGCATACCGAATGGTAACCATGATTTAGGTGACTATATTGCGCTATCTCAGAGCCCGCCTTATCTTATCTCTCCACACTATCACACAGAGCTCTACGTACCTGCTATCTTTGGAACAAAATTCCAGCCATTCAACGACAGGTGCGGTTAACTTTTAGTAAAACTTTTTAACTACGTCCAGTCCGACAGAATATAATTTCTGATTTCGAAATTTCTGAAAACGAAAAATCCTTGCAAAGAGGTAAAACAATGGGATACGGCCAACAGGAGAATCAGCTCGAGAAGCAAATCGGCTGCGTGAAGTACACACTTTTCTGCTTCAACATAGTGTCATGGCTGATAGCGACGTCCCTATTTGCCCTCACGATATGGCTTAGGGCCGAGCCAGGGTTCAGCGATTGGCTGAGAATCCTTGAAGCTCAGAACTTCTACATTGGAATCTACATTTTGATTGCGCTTTCCGTCGTCATGATGGCTGTGTCTTTCTTGGGGTGTTTGAGTGCTCTCATGGAGAACGTTATGGCGCTTTTCGCCTTCATTGGAACACAGATATTAGGATTCCTGCTGACTATTGCCGGATCGGCAATACTACTCGACTACAGCACAATGGATTCCAGTCTGCAGCCACTGCTACGTGTAACGCTGAAGAGATTCGTCATGACCTCGGAGTACCCATATTCGAATTATGTGCTCACGATGATTCAGGAGAATATTGGTTGTTGTGGTGCCGATGGACCATGGGACTATCTGGATCTGAGGCAACCATTGCCCTCATCCTGTAGGGACACCGTGACCGGAAATGCATTCTTCTCTGGCTGTGTGGACGCGCTCACCTGGTTTTTCGAGGGCAAATCCGCTTGGATTGTTGGGCTCGCAATGGCACTGGGAATGTTGAATGTGGTGTGTGGAGTTATGAGTTTGATTCTCGTCCAGGCAGTGAAGAAGGAAGAAGAAGAAGCGAGGGCATATCGCCGTTAGAAGAAGATCTAGGGCGTAACATTATTTCATAATTTTTTTTTTATTTGTACAACTACTACGATACATGAACAATTTTTTTTTTCCTCCGATAACCGCGCAATCATTATCAATACAAACGTGTAAACACACACATACAATCATGCAGCCATAAGTTAACGTTTACTTTTAACGCATTTTTAGCGAATAGTTTTTGAAATGTTTTCGAGTTCTGTAAAGCGAAAGAATTGACGAAAATAAATTGGATTTTGTCAAAAGACAAGAGCTCGAGACAAGACTCAGTGTGTGTGGATTTTATTTTCTTTGAAAGGCTTAAGGGGTTCTATTCCTGGCGAAAGTGATGTCATATCTGTGATTGCTGATAACATGTGGTTTTGGTGATTAATCGAACTATTTCTGATTGTGGGCACTCAATGGATATTGTCGATATTGTTTATGGAAGTGTTTGTGGAGCGCAAGTGAGACAAATAGAAGGCTAACGCGGTGTTAATCCTTAGTCATACTGGACTGGGGAAGTATTCTGTTGAAATGCCAGTATGCTCTTGTGAAGCAATAGTTGATATGAATCCAAAGTTTGGATAGGACTCAACTTTTATAAACGATCATTGTCGGTGCAGTTTTATAAAGCAAGGTCGTTTCAATTGGTTGGTACGCGACTATGTTTGAACTCTTTATAAGTTAAACTGTCAACACAATTGCGATTCCAAAATCGTACTCTGATCGTTCCAAGAACAATTTGTGAAGACGTCATGAGACGATTACAGTCTTAAAATTCAAGTCGTCCTCAGAAAAGTTTATTTTTGATATATTGCGCTGAATCGATTCTAGCTGGATCACCCATCACAAGTATGTAAGTATATGGACATTGTCTACCTGGGCTTCCCAATTAATTATGACAACAGCCTTTCTCCGTGGCGTTACGTTGACGGGGTATGAAGGCGAAGATTAAACGAACTGCACGAGATTTATAGAGACACTCCGCATCGGGGCTTAAAAAAAGGAGGAGGTATGAAGCGAATGGATACTTATACTCCTGCCCGTAGAGTTTTAGATTCCGCGCCAGTGAGTAGACCCAGAGGAATGCCTCGCCTTAATTAGTGCGCAAAAATAGAAAACAACATCAATCAACTTGCGGAGCGCTATTGATGCGGTTAGCTTATAACCAATTATCGAGCGAACTGGGGAGGAATGTTTGCTGGTCACACTGAACTGCTTCAGTCAAATAACAAAATAGGTGGTCTAGAAAGGATAGAATATAGGTGTATGGTTCCATCAATATCGCCGATATGGAACGAAGAAGTTAACTTACCCATATGATATTGAACCACAAAACTACATCATGCGAACACTAGGTTACACTTGTCTTGCAAAGAAAAATATTCGCGAGGACTTATTGCTGTTTCTTGAGAACCGGAGGAAGTAGAAAGCCCCAAAGCAAACTCATTTGCCAGAATGCTCAGTTGATTTAAAGCTCGAACCCGAATCAGGTGGTTAAGATCGGTGAATGTTAATATTACTTGAAAGAGATTTTATTCAATTAGTTCTCCAGCTGAGACGAACTTATAACCCTGAGGCGGAGTTCAGAGATCCTTACAGATGTCTGTTAACTCTTCTTTTAAGTTGCTTAGGATAACAAGTTATATATATATCCTGTACTCTTGGTTGTTTGTTTGACTGCTCGCTTGTTCCCTGTGTTAAGTCTTTGCAGCAGCATATAACACGTGATGTACTTATTCTATTTCAAATGCGACAGGTGGCTTCAACAGTCGATATACATAGTGATCAGGCTATTTGAGCTGCTCCGGCAAATTCGGACAATAGGTCATCTAGGAATCTAAACAGTCAGTCAGGCGCCTTTAACAGAGGTGGTGTCGGATGAGCGGCAACGCTAACGGCAGCACTGAACCCTGTAGTGGATACGGATGTCTCAGGGTATCTAATAAATTGGAAGTGGCTCTCCAGTTAGATACCACGTAACAATATAGCGATTTATGAGAGAGACTACAGCCTCGGATAACTCATCCTCTCAAATACCAACCAGACCAGGATACCGACTAGAACATACGAATGCTATACAGCCCGTGTACAGGGCAGACATTACCACGACATTGCCACCCAAGGCTTCACATATTGATATAGGGATTCGTTGTGAGAAGCAGAGTTAAGCCAAGAGTAATCAACTTTAAGCCGGTTAGTGATTCCTGTAATACGCCCCACACTAATAAGAATGGAGACCCTATCAAACAGGAATTTTACGACCTCCTGGACGGATCCTACGGAGTCTGTCGGGAATACGATGTGAAAATCGTACTAGGGGACTTCAATCCAAAAATCGGTAAAGAAACCATCGTCCGTGGGTTATTTGGAAAGCACAGCCTTCACGAAACGACAGCAAATAATAGCTTTCGAATAACAGATTTCGCGACAACATGTAATTCTGTTACCAGCAACACAAGATTCCCACGACTTCGAATCCACAAAGCAACCTGGAGATTTCCAGTAGGTCCAACCAACAACCAAATCGAACATGTGCTCATAGATTCGAGGCACTCATCCGACAACCTGATGAGTGCTATAACCATTTTTTGTAGCAGGCAAACTCAGAGGCCGAGTGTCCAACGAGAAGAAGATATGAATGGTGAAAAAAATATATTTCGCGTTTGTCGCCTTAGAGAGGCGTAGATTGCCAGAGTCTACGAACAACAACTGAGTGAGAGACTACCCGCTTTGCGTTCGCAATATCGTCAAAGAAGTACGCGAAACCACCAACTGATTGAGAGACTACTGTGACACTGTGCCCTCGGAATAACATCAAAGAAGTACCCGAAACCACCATAGGCTACAAGCCACCACCGAAAAGATGTCCGAGGTACAGTTCAAGGATCTAAAACGCCAAACACGCACCGTTCGGGAAGAGTACCGAACTAGAAGAAAATCTGGCGTAGGACATTAAGAGAACGCGCAGACTCCTAACTCAGGGTAATAGAAGAGTTTCGCAAAAAAAAAAGAACAAAAAAGCCATACAACTGGCTTCAAAATAGGAACGCAGGATCTACGAGATAACTATTTCAACCCTTAAGGAAGTTGTGGAAGTATTCAGGAAGGATTTCCAGCAATTGCTATATAGGCATAATTCCGAGGAAGGCACAGAGAAGGAAACCTGAGAACATCTAGTCAACAAAGTCCGGTAAAGGAGAAGTAAGTGCATCCAAAAAGATGAAGACCAACAAGCCCATCGATGGAATACTATCGGAGATAATCTGCGGATAATTTTTCGCAACGTATACTTCGTCGGAGATGGTTGGGTGCTGTAGAACGAGGTTAGACCCTTATGGGCTTTAACTTGACAATGCCCAGTGGTTGGAACTCTGATTACACATCAAGTTACTTTTAACCTCCAAGTGGTAACCATCGGGTACAACCAACCGGATTTGAGCTTGTTCAAGTTCCATTTGAGGTATGTGTCATCTGAAAAAAATCACCTCGCTGAAATTCGTAAATAAATTCCGCGAAGAATTTGTGTCGGAGGAAATCGGAAAAATTATTGCATTTAGCTGTCAAAAATTGCACGAAAAATGCACCTGAACGCACTTCAACGCAATTCGTTACAAAATGCCGGTGAAATAGTCCGAAAGAATCCTCGCAATCAATCGTACAAAATCGGAGAATTTTCCACAAGGAAATGTTATTCCCTATCAATGGATTCTGCAATTTCGTTCTGGAACAGATAATTTGACAGAGAAGAACAAACCTGCCCAGCAACTGGGATACGCAGATGATATCTACACTATGTCACTGTAGAAGCATTTGAGTTTTGTAGTTAAATATAAGGACAGAACCAGAGTATAAGTTATCAAGAAACAGAGCATTGTTGATCCACAACGTTGGGCAAAATGTCGATGTTGGTAACAGTAGCAAAGATTGTAAAGCTATACAGAAAAATGGTTCTATGGCGATTCTTTCAATTCTTTGATCCTGTATACAAGAAGGCCAATGGAGCAGATGTGGTCCCAACTGCATTGGCTCGGCAAATCCCGCAGTTTCAAGACGACAACAAAGAATCGATAATCATTTGTCAATTGCCGTGCTGACCAAACTCTTCCTAGATGTCAAGCATTCAAGTGCAAGTGGTAACAACGATATAGTACTCACAGATTGTTCATCGAAAGATCCACCTCCAGATTCACATGCTCGTGGTAATACTTTAAAATTGGAACGCGCGCATATAAAATCTTTCGCACGTTACACACACCAGGCAGAAACAGATGCATTAAATCACCAATACTCTCCATTTGTCGTTGTGTCTGCGTCCGTCCATTAGCCATGTTCTCCTTTGTGTGGTAAACAAGACGAGCGTCCTTGTTCTTTTCTCTGCCATCATAGTCCAACCTCAAAATCAAATCCAAATCGCAACCCATCCTGCCAAACCCATTCACAGTAGATCCAAATGGTTGAGCATTCGCTGCCGGAAACATTCCCGAGATCGACGTCTCTATTTGTTTTGCTGCTAAGAATCTCAAGCGTATTCCAAGTTCGTTTAGCTTCGTCGATTGATGCAAGATTTCAATTTGATCATCGATATTCTCGGACACCCTCAACAAGTCACTAAGTTCTTCACCCTGCAACAATCTCGTGCCCTCAACAACCGACAAGGACTGTGCGCTTTGTTGTGTTTTGATCTTTTTGCCGGTCGCTTTAAACCACAGGAAAGGCGAGCGGACTGGAACTCCCGACAAGTCGTCATTATAAGCAGATGCATTAATAGCCTCCTTGGCCTCCTGTTCATGCGAATACTCAATCAGAATGTAGTGCAGCTCCTCGTTGTACATTCGGTAGTGTTGTGCATCGACAATGGTTCCAAAGTCGGAGCAGTAATTGTACAGTTCGGGAAACGATTTTTCAGAGCTTACTTGAACAACAATACTGCGTGCAGCTTGAGAGCGTTTTCCAGTCACAAATTCATCAAATGTCAGGATGTTATCTAAGCGGGAATGAAATTTAATACAACTTCTCCATCCAAAACAAATGAGAGTACCTTTCTGTTGCTGGAGTTGTCGACCACCAAGGGACATTTGGCGGACAAGGCAGGCATTGCGTCGACTGAAACGATTGAAGTTGCTAAGTGTCACATGCTGCAATCTCTGACGCAGGATGTTGTTCATAATTGGTCAGGAGTTTACAGGATACTTGTTAATGTTTGTTAGTTTCGAGAGGTTTTCTTCCACACATCAGTGTCCAGTGAGGTTATGTCATTTTAGTGACAGATAGGAAGTTGTCAGCTGGGTGTATGGAACGCAAGTAAATTGGAGTAGATTGCTATAATGGCGGATTAAATCCACAAAGAGTAGTGAAGTGCAGTGCTATCGTGCGATCTTGAAGAGTGCTACAAATATACATTTTTAGGTTTTAATTAATGGAAACAAATAAGTGAGCCTTTTTTTTTAAAGAAATTACCGACATTTTGGAATTATTAGATTAAAATATTGGCACGTAATCACCACGACTTTAGTTATGGCTGCCATCTTAGGCCGATTTTCTAACACATTTTCTAAAACATCCGTCATTACATCGGTAACATCGCGTGAATGTTCTATTTGCCAAGCAAGGCGTTCACTGTAATGAATGTCATCATCAAAGAGGCAAATTGATTTTATGTGAGCCAAAAAGGAAAGGAAGACTGCACCAAGAACTCATCTCCGCAGTACGGACGCTTTTAACTTCTAAGCTATTTCCGTTGTGGACAAAAATCCTCATTTAAAATTTACGTTCACCAAATAAAAACCTTAATATCGGTACCAGAGACACGAAAATATCAAGGGGTTGTTTTAGAGTTCATGGTTTGACCGTAATCAAACGGTGAATTTGTTTGGTGAGCATTAAAAATGTCAATCTTACTTGTTACCATACCCATTATCCAGGAATTAGCAGCAAAATTTAAGATGATGATGATCAGTTATTAGGCGCATTGCTCAGTAAGCCTGACACACAGAACATGTCTTCTTATATCTGTACATTACAAAAAAATAGAAACAGACCACGTAGTGTTCATATATCCGTCATTGAAAATTCTAAAGTTTCTTTACATATTTCTCCCCAAAATAGATAAATCTGCAACCCAACAGTGAAGACTTGTAAGCGGTCTATCTCCTTATGACGGATATTATAATGTCAGATGTTCGGAGGAGCTTAGATAAATCGTCCCTATACTGGCTGCATTGCATCGATCTTTAAGACACACATTTTCCGCTTACGCAGTACCGAAATTCTTTTTTGTTAAAGAACAAGCAAACAATGGAATAACATTTCAGAAGACGTATTTCGACCAATATATGTCAACAAACACCTGCAAGCATCATTCCAGGGTATCAGATTACCCTTACCTCCGAAGCGCTCGTTGCTGTGATGTTGAATTCTGGCTGGGTTATGATGGCTTAATCATAAGCAATGAATGAAGCAAGCTCCAAGAAGATTCCTTTTGTTTGATAGGGCAGTTACAATGAAGATGAAGTAATGTTACTTCTTCTTCTTCGTCCATGCAGTTCCTGAAGAAGACGTTTGAATGATGTGCGGTCTAGTGAGTGAAATCAGTCCCTTGGATTTCTTTGATCCAGCTTTGGCAACATTTTTTTTTTGGTTATTCGACACGTCATGTCAAGATTCCATCTGTGATTTGATTTGCTGTTAACATGCTGCGCTAGCATGAGCTTTGCATGAGCGATAGGAATACCTTTTGCACCCGTTTAGACTAGGGCTGGTAATTTATTCCTCCCATATGTCTGGTGAGCTCACCAGCCTTACAGTTCCCTGGAATATCACTAAGCCCAGACACCAAGCATAGGTGAATGTTAAACCGTTTTGACATATTTAGCAAGGGTAGTCGGCAATCAATAGTAGTATTTCTTCAAAATAGTTAAGATTTTGTTAAACTTGAAAAAGAGATTCCAGAAAATATTTTAATAACCTCCAAATTTCGCCTTAAGAAAAAAATGTAAGCCCGCCTACGTTTGGACAAGATTTCTTTAGAACAGAGATTTGAAAAAAATGTTTGAGCAATAGGCCTAAAGCCGTTCGGATTCGACATATAACACACGGTTTTGAGAAAAAGCTAGAGCCTAGGTAATTACGAGCCTCAAATAATAATAATAACCAAGAGTACTTTCTTAAGAGAATGTACGTGAAGATAAATCCAAACAAAAAATTAGTCGCAGCAATATTGCAGAAAATCTCCGCTTTACTAAGCAAGAAAACATTTCGACTTGCACTCACAGATATCGGAGATACATATTCTGGTCAGCCCCTCAAATTTATAAAATCTATTGGATTTCTTTTATTTTTCTGCTAAAAGAGTACAATTTGGTATTTTGTATTCATCATGAAGAGAAATTCGTAATCTTATAAGTTACAAAGTAATGACGTTATTTTCTGGCAAATAAGTTCCTTTCTGGTCAAAGTTTTGTTCGACATAAACAAAATATTCAGCTAAGGTATCGGAGAAAAATCTCTGAAAGATACGTAAGTGTAATAAGCCTTTTTTGTCTGATTCGGAGTAGAACAATTTGTTTTCCATATTCACATACTTAGGCCAATTGCGTTAAAATTCTAGCCATTGGATAATTTTTGACATTAGAATGGTGTATAGAGAGTAGAGACTTCAAAATTTTAACTTGCTCAACAGCTCGCTAAAATTTATCCAATGTCTAATTTTTGACATTTGGTACATCTACTGTGGAGTAGGAGAGATTGAAGGCAAACTTTTTGATGATTTATCTGAAATCTATTCCGTATTATTTCAAAACAAGAAAATATAAAGAAAGGGATTTTGTTACAATTCGTTTGGGAAATCAAATAAACTCCCATTTAATCCATTTGACCCATGCAGAAATTTCAAAAATTAGCCAGTGGATAAAATTTAACCCGCATTTTAACACAATTGACAAACGGCCTAGGCTGAAAACACATCGGATAAAGCAAAACGTTTTTTTTTGTTTCGTAAAACAAGAGAACATTTTTCCTTATGAGACAACACACAATAAAGAAAACGAAGCAGAACACACGTTTTCATTTTGATGTGATTCGGTGGTGGTTGCTGAAAATAAGTGCAATTTTATACCAGCAACACACTGTTTCTAGCCAACTTCGTTGTCGATATTTGTCTTCATTCTTATGGCGCAACACACAACAAATGAAACGAAACATAAAAAATAAAAGCAAAACAGAAAAACATGTTTTGTTGCCGATAGCTTATCTGTTGTTTTTGCAAAACAAAATTTTACTATAGTTCGTACCTTGTTTTCTGATAGCATTTTCGAACTTTCGATTAATCCCACAAATAATCACAATTCAATCTACGTTCTTGGGAAATGATTAAATTTATTGTCACATCCTCAGCATTTCGCTTTAGATTACATGGACGCACCCATAACTATCTGCCATTTCCGTTCTTTTCCTCGTTTGCTTCAAAAATTGGATGTAAGATTGGTAAAATTTCATTGTCTCATTGACCACATGTTAAACAACACTAAAAGCAAGTCGCAATTTCAATTTTTTTATTTCGACGCCCACCAAACGAATCAAAAAACAAAACAAAAACAGCTTAGTGTGTGTTCCAATTAAAAAACGTTTTTTTTTCTACCGAATCGAAGTCGTTTTGTTTGATCTGGCATGCGTTTTCAGCCTAAGACTCTCACTACAGAACAACCGTATTTTTAATAATGGCGGAAAGAAACGATGAAGGCGAAAAGCATTAATGATAATGCTTTAGTATTAAAGTCTTGAAAACCAATAATTAGTACTGGGTACAGATCATTTATCGTCCGTGGCTTTCTACTTCAGTCGATAAATGTTTTTTTGCCCACCTTGTAGCATTGAGTGACAAAATCAATCTGAAGAAATCATTTCTTCTGTATGAATTCAGTTTTAGAGTATGTTTGACGAACAACAATAGTATTGATGGGAAAGATATTAACGACCTGAAAGCGTCAAATATTGTTATTAAGGTCTTACAAGTTACACGTTCTCTGGTTTTTATTCTTTTGAAACTGACATGTCGAGAAGTACATTGTTGAACCAATTTTATTGTTTTAAGTCTTAGACACGATTTTCGATTATCATAGTGATTTTAAATCGACGGTATATAAATACGAAACAAAAAATTAACAAAAATATTTTTGGGTAATACATAGTTCTGAAAAAGTATCAAAAACATACTATAGAACCAGATAATCAAATAAATATACCATAGTACTAAAAAGTCACTACGGATTCCATTTTACCATCGTCTGATGAAGTGTAGTGAAGTGTGGTGAATTAGTGTTAATCAAATTAAATAAAATAAAATAAAAAAAATCATTAATTCAGTTTATTTGTTATTATTTCAATAATTCAACGTGTTTTCTATTTAGTGCAATAAGAAAATTGTCGAAAAATATCGAATTGTGTGTGAAAACTGACTGAAAAGTTTTATGAAAATAACGGCAATTTCCACAGCGAATGTAATAGATGAAATGAAAACGGTGCTCCCATGCACGTGTGTCATTTTGACAGTTCACTTTCGCAAACAACTGCGGTAAGTTGTTTTTCATTTGTTGCTTTTATAAATTCTGTGAAAAAAATGGTTAAACCCAAAGAAAGTCCACCTGGGGAGGGAGATAAAAATGAGATTTGGTCAGATCCTAGGTTCTCTCATTTGGTAGCCGATCCCCGGTTTAAGAATCTTCCTAAATCTGAGCGGAAAGTTAAGATTGACAAACGTTTCGAGTCGATGTTCAATGATAAGAAGTTTAAAGTGAAATACACAGTCGATAAGTACGGTAGAAAAGTGAATAAAACATCATCAGAGGATCTGAAAAAATACTACGACATCGGCTCATCGGACGAAGAAGAGGAGGAGAAGGAGAAGCAGGAGGAGGAGAAGCAAATCGCCAAGGACGACGAAGAGGTGCAAGTGGACGAGAATGATGCACTTGTGAGTGATGGTGAGGACGTTCCAGAGACTTTAAAGGAGCGGCTACTGGATCCGAATGTAGACTATGCCCGTGGAGAGGGACGCATTATATCGGATAGCTCTTCCGACGAAGAAACGTCCGAGGATGAAGATGCAGAGTTGTTTATTGACCATGTCTGGGGTGAACTGGACCGGGACGCGGAAACAACCGAAGAGTCAACAAGGCGGTTAGCAGTTTGCAACATGGACTGGGATAGGATCCGTGCAAGTGACATAATGGTACTGTGCAGCTCTTTTCTTCCACCAGGAGGTAGCATCTTAAGCGTTACCATATATCCATCGGAATTCGGCAAAGAGCGCATGGCTGAGGAGGAGAAACACGGTCCTCAAGAGTTGACAAAGAAGAAGAACGACGGTGAGAACTCTGATTCTGATGAGGAACTAGTGAAGGAGCAGGACAGTGATGCAGAAGAAGGCGATGACTATCACATGGAGAAGCTGCGGCAGTATCAACTGAATCGTTTAAAGTACTACTACGCAGTGATCGAATGCGACTCTGTACAAACGGCAGACAAACTGTACCAAGAGTGCGACGGGATAGAGTATGAGAGTACTGCAACAAAAGTGGATCTGCGATTTGTCCCAGACGACACGACGTTTGACGATGATGAGCCATGGGATGTGTGCACAGAGTTGCCTGAAGTCGGTCAGTACAAACCGCGACAATTCACCACCACAGCCTTACAACAGGCCACCGTCGATCTGACCTGGGATGAAACGTGTTTGGAGAGAAGGGAGTTGGGTGATAAACTGCTGTCCGGGAAAATAAATGAAGTCAGTGATGCTGAGCTAAGGAAATTTGTCGCCTATAGCAGTGAAGAGGAGGAGGAGGAAGAAGAAGCGGAAGTATCACCGGAGCAGGTTGAGGTCGAAGATAAAAAGTTCTCTGAGAAGGATAAAATTAAAAAAACAAAAAAAGAAGATCCGATCTCTAAATACAAAGCACTTCTTCAAGAAATTACCGACAAGGAGGAAAAATCAAAGAAAAACAAAGTTGAGATGGAGTTCTCCTGGGATATTGCTGCAGAAGAGAAATCCACCGAAAAGTCAGATGATGCGAAGAAAAAACCAACACCAACCCTCACACCCATTGAAAAAGTTCTCCAAAAGCGAAGTGAAAAGAACAAACGCCGCAAGGAAGAACGCAAGAAGAAGAAAAACAAACAAGCTGGCGACAGTGACGACGACGAAGAAGCCGCTATCAATAGTGACGAGTCTGATGGTCTTCCTGATGGCATCGACATGAACGACCCTTACTTTGCAGAGGAGTTTGCCAACGGTGACTTTGATGTGGCAAAATCACGCAAGAAGGACAAGTCCAAGAAGAACAAGAAAAACAAATCAACTGGTGGCGATGAGGAAGATGAAAAGAAAGCCAAAGAGCTTGAGCTTCTCATGGACGATGAGGATGAGGATGAGAAGCAACACTTCAGTCTCGACAAAATTATGAAAACAGAAAACGAAACTAAATCAAAGAAGAAGCGCAGGCAGCAGCTGAAGAAGTCAAAGGGTGAAGTGGACTCGTCCAAGAAAGAGGCAGAAGATAACTTTGAAGTCAACGTAGCGGATGATCGATTCAAAGCGATATTCTCATCGCATCACTTCAACATTGACCCGACAGACTCTCACTTCAAGAAGACCAAAGGAATGGAGCAGATTATTCATGAAAAACTAAAACGGCGACATGGTGACGAGAAGAAGAGTGATGCAGCAGCTGATGATGATTTGGAGTCGAAACGACCGAAGAAAAAGATCGAGAACAGTATGCTAGTAAAGAGCTTGAAAAGGAAACTGCAACAGCAGAATAATGTTAGAAAGTAAAAGAAATACAAAACCAACTAACAGAGTTTGCATTTTTTTTTCGCAGAAGATTTTATGACACTTTTCAGATTTAGATGATGATGGGCGAGCATTTTGGGGTCACATCGGGAAGATTTTAGGGGAAAAGAGGTTTGTAGAGTCTTACAACCATTTCAGAGGGTCAAATAATTTGTATCTATCCGGAGTTCGTACAATGAACAAAAGGCATACATGCCCATCTAAGGGAACACAAAATAGATGTTGTGTATTGGTAACATCGAATGGATAGCTATCATAAACGGAAAGCTCTAAAGCGAATATTGAAAGGCAGCTACAATTGAAAGTAGCAACTTATTCCTAGCTATGCTTTCTGTAACAAATTGCATCACGGACTTGGCATTTAACAAAATTTGATGGTTCAAGAAAGAACAGCTGCAATGAGACCGTTGGCAATTAATTGTAGTTTTGCAGACTTCCACGTGGCTGCAATGCCTATGAAAGTGTGCTTAACCAAGATTTAGGATCATCGCCTGTGATCGTGTAGCCATCCATCCTCAATAGGTTGCTTTTAGTTGTTTAGCTAAATTTCTACACTAGGACTAGGCACACAGGTCATGATAGAAAATATTTGTACTAACGAGTCTGGATCCCATTTATATGACGAAACCAAATGAGCATCCGCTTCCACAGGTTAATCATGGTCGAATCTTCACTGCGAGGTAGATAAACTCTAGAACTTACCCCAAGATGTAGATATGGGTTTATTCTAAGCATCTTCGTGCCAGGTGTTTTCCGGCAAAATATTGATGAAAGACCATCTGCTAGCCAAAGTACTGTATGGACTAGCTGCATCCAAGCCTGAACAACAACACATCGTGTTACCTCCTGAGTTCGGGCAGACAGTCGGATCCGTTTTGCCAGGATTCTCAATTCGGTCATTGCCCTATAGATGCAAAAGTGGCGGGACCTGTGATTTGAAACGATTTACCTAAATGCTTTTGTTTGGTCAATAGTCGATCTTCCGGGAAGAAAAGCAACACTAATAGACGACCTAAAGCGAGCTTGATCAGAAAGCTTCATACTTGAAGGAAGTACGTTGACTTCCATGTTATGCACACCATTAAACAGGTTTGTGCTTCAAAACCTGTAGCTAGAGAAAGAATTGCCTTTCTTGCAGATGGTACAGATGAAGATGATATTTCAATCACAGGGCATGCTTTCATGGCTTCCAAAGCACCACAAACATATTTAAACATTTCTTTCGGTAATCAAGCAGAATCGGATGCATTGGCGTTATTCAGTTTAATACTCATCCATTCCTCGTAGTAAAGTGCATCGTTTTGCTAATGCTAGGTGCTTCAGTTCCTTAAGTATCTTCACACTGCTCACGGATAACGGCTCAAAGCAGACGATGCTCGGAAATAAACTAAAAATAACTGGTGAAGGACGGCTTTCAGATGCACAAATCGGAGAAATTAAAAAAAAATGGAATAAAGTCTTATATGGGAGTATCCTTGGCATATGTTTTGTTCATCTACGCCATGACCGAAGGAGCCAGACAGTGTCAGGCAATGGAGATGGAAAGATTTAAAGTGTGATATAGACACTAGTCGACCATTTCCTTACAGCTTGCGTTTTGTTGTTGATATCATTTAAAATGATTGATGGACGTCCTGGCAAAACGCTACTGGAGCCCACTTTCAGCAAATAACTCACTTAACTGAAGAAAAGAATTCAATCTTCAACTAGGATGTATTCAGTGCTGCAGAAGGCATTTCCACTCCATAAAAACGATGAAAATCATGAATCAAGTCTTTGTACCTACAACGTTATGTAGGAGAAACCCGCAAAAGCCGTTCGAAAGCTGTAGAGGTTTTCGTGGGCACCTAGTTTCTGCTTAGACGAATAAATACTTCTGATTCTAAGAATAAACCTTCTGGATTACGTGCTTGTCATTTGTATTGAACTCCCCATCGATTTTGAAAGATCATTCGACAGCATCAATATATTTGGATGAGGTTGCGGAAGAGAGTTTATAGACAAAGTTATAAAGTTTTTCTTCCAAGCCCGGTCAGTCGCCATGATTTCGGGGAGACAGTTAGTTCAGTGGTTATAGCCTTGTTACGTTGTAGTAGTGTGTGGTCTAATGTTTCTTAAAGTTTTGTTTCTGAGGACGGTCAGTCGCCATAAAGCGTTTTAACAGTTAGAATTCTATGTCTGCCGCCGAGATCTGCGTTTTGAACGGATGTTCTGTGATCGCACGCATTCCAGCGCGCTTATTGAAATCGCATTATTGTTTAATGTAGCACCGTTGGAACCTGTGCCGGAAATGAATTGTCACATGGGTCACAACGTTCAGAAACTCAGTGCTTTTAGCGAAGCGAAGCGCTAGAGATGATAAAACCATCTGTTCACGTGACAAAACTGTGACAATGAAAGCTTTCTTCTTGCACGCGTCTTGTGAGCGTCTGCCGTAGACACTCATTTACTGAGGGAATTTTTCACGATGACCTTTATTATCATCTGTACAAGTTGTCGATTGTTTACGAACGCTCCGTGATTGTGAGGAGCTTCTCTATAGGTTCCAGAGGACGCATTTGTGTTTTTCCTTTGCATTCACATAAAGTCACAATGTGGTTTGCAATTTCATCACTTAGGATTGTTAGTTGAAGTTTTTTATCTTCATCATCTTCGTCACAAAGACAGTGAATTCAGACCGGCATCCAGATTTCACGTATTATGATTATCAAGCAATTATAATAGTCTGAAACTGGGCATTCCTTAGAATGTTCAGATATTCAAAATACAGTCATCGCGAATATTCTAGTCATACTTTATGACCCTAAAACATGGACCATACTAAGAGCAAGTCAAGAAATCTTTAATTCCGTTCGCATGGATAAAGTTTATGAGCGATGATTCAACGACGAAGTTAGGAAACGCAGGCTAAATCAAAAAAAATATCTATCGATCGATTAGAGTCGGTAATCTACGTAATAGAAAAAGGCCTCGCATTAAATGGAACGTGAAACTTCAAAACAAGTGTCAACTGTAGTCATTTATCTACGGATCGGATTAATTGGCGAGGTATATTGGTTTCGGCTCAAGTTCGACACGGATTGTGGAAGTATTTTAGTATATTAAGCTCATTTGAACTGAAACTATGGGCGCCGCTGTTTATTATAAAAAATAATTCTGCTACTAGCTACAGTTTTTTTGATACTAGAGTGCCATACGATACGGCCGAGGAGCAGAGAATAGATGTTGATATCTAAAGAGTGTCCTACAATTCAATAGAATGTTATGTACTGTGTTGCCAACGCAAAAAAGATAACAATGTGAGAGCTGACGGTTCAGGGCGCTATACTAAAGAACAGTGCATTTTCAATTGTAAGAGAATAAGTCATGGAGACTGGTCCAGTTAATGATCTTTGGACACTCTTGGTGTCCTGTCACAAGTCGTTCAATTAAAAAAATTCGAAGCAGTTCGCGAGAGTGTTGCTGACAGTCCAGGAACAGCAATTCGGCATCGTCAAGAATTGGATATTTCAAGAAGCTCTCTATAGCGAATTCTCACGAAACTCAGCTCTCTACAACGAATTCTCATTGAAATTCATGCTTCCAAAGTTTAGCCGACTCAAGAACTGCAGACTTCTGACCATGCAGTGCGAAGATAGTTCGAAGAATGGATTTTTGATCAAAAACAAGTGGGTGCTGAATTTTCGAACAAAATCATCTTCAGTAATGAAGCTTATGTTCATCTTTATCGCCTCATTAATCGTCAAAATTGGCGCATTTTGAGTTCAGAAAACCCGAGGGTATAATTATTGGGAAACAAATGCATCCACAACGCGTGACTGTTTGGTGCGGATTTTGTATTGGAGGCAGTATCGGATCTTTATTCTAAATGTGGCTGGTCAGGCAGTAATAATAAATGGTTTGAATGAACGGAGTTACAGCAACAACTTGTGTACAACAACACTATTTGATTAGACTAATAGCTATTTCGGACATTACTAAATTTCCTCATCAGATTCCTTATTGAAACAACTTTTATTCCGTAACATGTGATTTCCACAAGACGGTACCACATGCCATACAGCCAGAGAAACAATTCAATAACTGCATGAATCATTTATCCTAAGCGAGGAATTGACCATCCAGATCTTGCGATTTAACGCCATTGGACATTTTGTAGTGTTTTTTTTAAGTCAAAGGGGTATGCAAATATGACCAACGCCTTGAAAGAGAAAATTGGGCGGTGTTTTAATTAAATTCAGCAACATTTATACGAAACGGTCATAGAAAATTTCAATAAAGCAGTAGTACGTACTTACCAGCAAAGCAGTGGCGGCAATTTATTCCATACATAACCCCAATCTATATACTCTATGAATCAATAACAAAAATATCTGGGCTATCGTGAATACATTTTCCCCTGGAATTTTTCCCTTGTCAGCAATGTAAGTTAGATTGCTGAATAGGAACGGTTTCCCAGGAAAATTTATTCGCGATAGGCCTTTATATGTTTCCTTATTAGGGCGTGGGTCAATTGCGTTAAAACTTTAGCCAGTGGATAAATTTTGACATTAGTATGGTGGCTTGAGACTTCAAAATCTTAACCTACTCAACAGCTCGCTAAATTGTATCCAGTGGCTAATTTTTGACATTTGATATACCTACTCAGAGGGGAGAGAGATGGAAAGCACTGGAATTACAACACAAAAATCGGCCCCCGATGCGAATACGTAATGTTTGTTCCAAAAATTGTTTTTATAGCGATCGGTAGGAACCGTAATTGTCAAAAATGGTGCAACATTCTCCTGCATTTAATGTTCTTCCAATTATTGCCTCAAGTTTATTTGTTTGAAGCTGTGGGTAAATGATAACATTCATCAACATTGAAGAACTTGCTAAACTTTTAATTTGCTCTTAAATGTATAAAACTATAATAAAAACAAAAACAAAAACAAAAAAATGCTTTAACTGTAAATCCAAAGTCTTTGTCAATTAATGCAGCCAAGTTCGTTCATTGTTCGGATTAGTTCATCTTACTCGTCTTTCTCCAATTCAGGAATTGGCCATTTTTTCGCCATCATTTCATCAACAATACACATGGCTCGATCATGTGCAGTTTCACATCTAAAGACAAGATCAAATGTATCTATAGAATCACAATTGTGTGCTCTAAATTTAGATCATTACTTCTCTCCGCAGGGTACTTTAGCATTGCATTTAGTTGCTATCTCAACAGCTTCGTCATCTTTACCGTCAATGACCATATTGACAATATCTTTTAATTTTTCTTCATCTATGTTACACTCTTTCATCTGAGAAATAAAGTACCTGATTAAGTTGGCCTGGTAATTAAATTAAAATCCTTACCATATCCATCTGTTCCATTAGGCAGAAACGCAAACATTTCGTACTCTGGGGAACGTCTTGTGAATTTCGTAGAATATTTATAAAATCATCTGTGCAGACAAAAAAATAAAGAAATTTAAATTTAGTTTCCGTTATAAATCTTAATATTCGTATAAATGGAAGGATCGTCCCAACCGAGAGAATGACCTTAGGGTTTTCGTTCGTATTTTTGTCGTATTTTTGTATTTTTGTCGGGCTAAACTATATGAAAAGGATAGATAGTTTATTTTGTATAGGAAAATTTACATAGGTAGTTTGTAACCGCACATTTTACAATATAATAATTTGATAATGATAATTATCTTTCTATTAGGATATATTTGATTTAATTTTATTATGCATTTTAGATAAGAAATTAACTTTGAGGCAAAAATACAAAAAAAAAAACCCCAATACAAACGGAAAAAAAACAAAAGAGAAAACAAAAAAGAAAAGCTAAAAACAAGTTAAATAAATATATAAAAAAAAAAATAAATAATTGACTAGATTGTTCTTAAAAATAATAAATAAACAAATGAATAAATAGGTACGAAATAATAAATAACAAAATAAAAAAATATCAAAACATTTTATTAAATTAACACAATCAAAAACTATATAATAAATAAACAATAAATAAATAATTAAATAAATAATCAAATAAATAGATAAACAAATAAATAAATAAATAAATAATTAAAAAAAAAGGAAATAAATATATAAATAGATAACTAAATAAATAAATAAATTACTAAATAAAATATAAATAAATAAATTAACACATAAGTAAAAACGAATAAATAAATAATAGAAAAATAATAATAATAAATAAATAACAAATAAGGTTCGAGATAACATGAAGAAAGAAAAATACACTTAGAAAAATTTAAAACAAATAACACTAGATACACTAAGTATTCAATTGGTTTACAAGGGGATTATCAGGAAAGCTACATCTTAGTAAAAATGTACGCTTGAGTTTTTGGATTCTATGAGGGATAAATTCAACTTTCGCCTTTTCATGGAGGTCTAGAGTTGAATACCTCCATGGCAAATTGAGCATCATTTTCAACAATTTATTTTGCGAAATTTGCAACTTTTTAATATGACAGACAGCAGCGTCACCCCATACTTGGCAACCGTACAATAGAATTGCCTGAAGACTATATGAAAAGAGTATGAACTTTTTAACAATATAATAGTCGACTGGTCTCCAAAATATTCCCAACTTGACGTAGAAGTGAAAGAGTAAAGTTCAAGAAAATTAAAATGTCCATCCCGTCAATTATAGAAAAAAACTATAACAAGGCTGTAATCCACTGCGCGTATCATTTAATATAATACCCAATCCGATTCCATCCTTATAATAAACATTACCAAGAGTAGGCGTGGCTAAAAATTTAATAATGCGGAAATATAGAAAATGTCATTCTCTGAATATCTTTTAATGCTTATTCACCAAAAATATTTAGATATTCCAGTTGAATTTTTGACAAAAGAGCTTTTATACGAAATATCCTATCCGATTCCAAACTTATATTAAACATTCCCCAGAAGTGGGCGTGGATAAAAATTTCATATTGCGGGAATAAAGAAAATGGCATTATCTGAATGTCTGTGAATATGTATTGAACCAAAATATTTAGATATTCCTGTAATAAATTTGTGAACACAGATCTTTTAAACAAAATTTCACTATCCTATCTCAACATTGTCAAGATAAATGTCAAATGCTATAGGAATTGTTTTATAGAAAAGTGCCCTCTTAAAGTGCGCGGATGCTTAAAAAATCTCTAGATTTAATTTTCATAGCAATATTTTTGCATTTTGCATCGAACGTTTTTTTCGAATTTCCTTAAAATTTTATTGAAAACTATTTAAACGGAAAACGCCCTCAAAAAGCGTGTCCAAAAACATCATATGGATAACCTACGAAGACTACCTTTTCAAAATTCTTCGCAGTCTTACAAAAGTGTTGCTTTTTCGAAAAGTGGGTGTGGCATTCGGCGATTAAAAATGTTTGAAATATTTGAATATTTCTTGTTGCGTTCTTGTCGTTTTTTTAGAGCATGATTTAATAGTAATACACAAAATAATTTTATTTATTGTTTTACTAACAGTTTTGGGGTTTTTTCCGTTTTCATAGGAACTCCGCAACAATTTTTCGTCGGAGAACTTCCGAAGAAATTTAACGCGTAGCTGTCAAAAATTGTTGACTTAGGCTGTGTGCCAATTGCGTTAAAATTTTAGCCAGTGGATACATTTTGACATAAGTATGGAGACTACAGACTTCAAAATTTTAACCTGCTCCAAAGCTCGCTAAAATGTATCCAGTGGCTAATTTTTGACATTTGATATGCCTACTGAGGTGTGACAGAGATGGAAAGCACCTGCAGAAATGTCAAAAATTAGCCAATGGATAAAATGGCTCGTAGTCATAGTATATATCGTACGCCTTTTACCATTGCCTTAAGCGTTTGTAAATACAAGTAGGTATTACCTTATCATGTTTTGCTATAACTTTTCCAAATGGCGGCAAGTGATAGTTTTGTTTTTATATTTGCGAATTAAAAAGATGCAGAATGCATGCCGACAATCCAAGGAACGGTACACCCATCAAAATCGTTTAATGCTTGTGACTATTTTTGCCGGAATAATTCGACAATATTTTTGCCGAAATGTGAATTTCAATGCAGATTTCCTGCCGATTCTATGCAAATGTTTGGGCGCCGTGACACGCAATTATCTACTACACGTTCGTTCTGTAGCGAATTTTATTAAAAGACAAAGTGCGCTTAGCTCAAAGAGATAACGTTTTGGGCCGGTCGATTGGCCACCAAGATCGTTTGATATCACACCGTTAGACTTTTTCCTGTGGGGATATGTAAAGTCAAAAGCTTATGCCGACAAACCCGCTTCGATTCAGGCCTTGGAGGAAAACATCACGCGTGTCATTCGCCAGTTACCAGTCGAAATGCTCGAACGAGTGATCGAAAATTGGACTCAACGGATGGACCATCTGCGACGTAGCAACGGCCAACATTTGATAGACATAACCTTAAAAAAATAAATGCCAAAGAATGTTCTTTCAAATGATAATATACATTCTCCATTAAATTTGAATTTTCTGTGTTTTTTTCTTTAAAAAAAGTAGGGAACCTCGAAATGGATCACCCTTTATAAGGTGGCCCTTGGAAGGCTCTGTATGTCTCATTAGGCCGTGAATACCGACATCAACCATCCTTGCCACATTCTTCCTACAGGGCATTTTATTAAAAGACTTACCATGTCCGTCTCAACTGTATTAGCGCAGGTTTTCTACGTTTACGAACAAACCCTACTTTTTTCTTAGAAAGAAAAAAAATATCGTTTTCGTGAAAATTTTTGACCGCGACAATTTGATTGATTCTAACAATACGATGAAAGCGGAACCCAAAAAAGTGGTTTTTGAAATTCCTTCTGTGTGTCGGTCCTTCTGTTTGTAATGGTCTCTCCAGTCTAAGAAGCTTAGGCCGATTTTCTTCAAACTTCGTATTGATAAATTTGTTGGTCACAATTCTAGGTGACCCTTTGAACGCCTTTTGAAAGAGAAAGTTGCGTACAACCAAAGATTATTAAGTCATACAGATGACTCACTCACTGCATACAAGAAAAATTGTTCTATTTCGGGTCGTACTATCACAGTCTGCCATATGTTTCGAATCGTTTCTTATGCACATGCAGACCGTCCGCCCGTACCATGAAGCCGGTGAACAAAAGTTTCTGTGTTTTGTTATCAATGCGTCATCAGTATTTTTTTTGTCTTTTTTCCGTGGGCTTGTGGAAATCTCATGGACACGATGAGCACTCACTAAAACCACAACCCTTTTTGTATTTGTATTGCAACTAAGTATGCGACTTATCTAGCAACTTTTTTATCACGAGTAGTGAATGTTTGGCAGGTAACTTTCCTTCGAGAGTTCCTGATTTTTCCGGGCCAAATCTAAGGGCTTTCGAAAATTTTAAAAATCCCAAAATTTTCAATCACCTTAAAATTAGGGACTGAAAACAGAACTTAAACGAAACTAAGCGACAAAAAAAACATTCTTTGAAGACGTTGCAATAAATTTGTTTCGTCAAGAATTTGAAGAACCGTTGCGTTAACGTGTCCCAATAAACGTTTTTTATGTTTGCGTTCAAATTTTTTCATTTCATCTTTAACCGCGGGAATACCCAGATCTCCGTGTAGATCTTGATTCCTTATATCCCACGGCGCATTGACGAATGGTCTTAACATTTTGTTTTCAAAAGTTTGTAGAATGTTTATATTCATTTCACTGGTACAACCCCATAGTTGTATACCATATATCCAGACCGGCATTAGCACTTGCTTGTATAATAGCAGCTTGTTATCAAGGTTAAGCTTCTAATATTTATTTTTATGTCCTTCGCATTTCTTTCGACTTTCATTTCAATTTTGTATCGAGTGTCATTCCGGGATATTTCGCTTTGTTGGCAAAAGGGACTCGAACCGTATTGATAAATAAGGGCAAATTGCTTGTCCGTTTATACGAAAAATCTACATGAATCGATTTGCTCTTGTTAAGTGCAATTGCAATTGGAATTCGCAATTAACCTCGTTAAGAGCGTTTTGTAATTTCGTATTTGTTTCCTCTATTGTTGTGCCAACTGCTAGTATAGCTGTATCGTCAGCAAACGTGGCAACTATTGTATCGTTTGTTTGTGGGATATCACATGTAAATAGAAGGTACAAGAGTGGTCCGATGACGCTTCCTTGGGTTACTCCTGCCAATATTTCTTTAAACTCTGAATATTCATTTCCAAGTTTCACACGGAAGAGCCTATGCTCAAGATACGAGACAAGGATTTTATATAATTTTTCAGGCAGAACTTGTCTTAATTTTTATCGAAGGCCTCTTTTGACCTTGTCAAAAGCTTGCGACACGTCAAGAAATACGGCTGAGCAAATTTTATTTTCTTCAAAGCTTTCTCAACAGTCCACAGTCGATTGGTTACTTCCAAAACCAACTTGACGGTTAGGTAAAAGGCGTTTCTAATAAATAATGGGATGTAAGCGACCGAGTAATATCCTTTCAAAAACTTTTGAAATTATTGAAAAAAGTGAAATAGGTCTGTAAGGTCAGTATGACTTTATAATCTTTGGTACGACTCAACTCGTTTTTCACCTTTTTTTTTAAATCGGTTGTCTCTGAAAATATTATCCCCACTCCCCGAAATTTTAAAATTGAATAGAAAGTAATGACACAATCGAAATCAAGTATCAAATAGAGCAACGATACATGATCTTCCATCTGTGTTCTTACCCTGAGTAGGCTTGGTCTCGCACTTATCACCGAATGCTTCGAGAGCAGCTATTGCCTCTGATTCCTTCATAGCCTAAAGAAAACAAACTCTGTTAGTCCTCGATTTATGTTCACATAAATCAAAACTGGTTACCTTTGCAACTCCAAAGCCGACTACAGCAATTAACAAACAAAAAAAAATCTTCATAGCTTCCACTTTCGATCACGTATGCCCCAAATCCCGACTATTAACTCCACAATCCACTGATTCCTATTTATATTCATGCAATTATCTAATTACTCTAAATAATTGATTGCTAAAAAAACGCAATATTTGTGTCACCAGTGGTTTTTGATTTTCAATTTGATTACCATTGGAAATGCATTTGATTTATTTCATGATTACAAGTTACTGAAACGTTGTTTTTTTGTTAATAAACAATTAGATTTACTCATTTGATAATTTCCCTGCATCCACATAATGTTAAGTAGCATTTCAATTCTATGCACTCGTATTTATATTTGTATGTCGTGTCGATTTTATCAACAATTGCCGGCATTGTGTTAAAAAAATGTTTGGTAATTAAAAATGAAACAACGGTGGAAAAAAGGTTTGCACTACGATTCATGTGATGTGGTTTTATTTGAATTTTGCAACCGTTGCGATGAATGACCCCATTAAAGATACAGGAAAATAAAATCATTTGATACCTACTGTTCAAACATTTTAACAATTTGTTTTATAACCAAGGGATTTTTTTAAGAAGACGTCGGCGCAAATTTTTTTTCTTGACACGAAATTTGGGGGACAGCTCTGCCAGCTCTGTTGCTCAAACATTTCATAGAATCTCTTTGAATTCTATAAAAAAAATTCTAAGAAATCGCCTTAAAAAACTAAGCGTGATCTGAAATATATTTTACTTACTTTAAACTTGAATATTATTCTAATACTAACGGGTGATCCAAGTAGAGATACTTTTTTCAATAGCCTTTTTTGACAGATCACGTGTGAGTCGTGTCATGCTGTCATGTTATTTTTGTTTAGTATTGTTTGGCATTTCATAATGGAAAGACTTACGCGTGAACAACGTTTACAAATTGTTCAACTTTATTATGAAAATTCACGTTCTGTGAGGAATGTGTTTCGTGCACTTCGCTCAACTTATGGTCAACATAATAGGCCTACTGAGCGTACTATTCGCAACACCATCACCCATTTTGAGACCCAGCATTCATTATTGGATAAAATTCGACCGAATAGACCACGTCCAGCACGCTGTGAAGGAAATATAGCGGCCGTAGCTGAGAGTGTACACGAAGACCGTGGAGAGTCGATTCGGCGCCGTTCGCAGCAACTCGGACTGACGTATGGAACGACATGGCGCATTTTACGTCAAGATCTTAAATTGAAAGCGTACAAAATACAGCTTGTGCAACAACTGAAGCGGCTCGACCTTCCCAAGCGACATCGCTTCGCTCTATGGGCTCTTGAAAAGTTCCAAGAAGATCCGACGTTTTCGAGGCAAATTTTGTTTAGCGATGAGGCCCATTTCTGGCTCAATGGGTATGTAAACGAACAAAATTGCCGCATTTGGGACGAAGAGCAACCTGAAGAGATTGAAGAACTGCCACTTCATCCAGAAAAAACAACGGTTTGGTGTGGTTTATGGGCCGGTGGAATCATCGGTCCATATTTCTTTAAAAATTATGCCGGTGCGAACGTAACCGTCAATGGCGACCGTTATCGTGCCATGATAACCGACTTTTTGATGCCTGAAATTGAAGCTCGTGATCTCGGCGACATTTGGTTTCAGCAAGACGGCGCCACTTCCCACACATCGCATCAATCAATGGACTTATTGAGAGAACATTTCGGTGAGCACATAATTTCACGTTTTGGGCCGGTCTATTGGCCACCAAGATCGTGTGATATCACACCGTTAGACTTTTTCCTGTGGGGATATGTAAAGTCAAAAGCTTATGCCGACAAACCCGCTTCGATTCAGGCCTTGGAGGAAAACATCACGCGTGTCATTCGCCAGTTACCAGTCGAAATGCTCGAACGAGTGATCGAAAATTGGACTCAACGGATGGACCATCTGCGACGTAGCAACGGCCAACATTTGATAGACATAATCTTCAAAAAATAAATGCCAAAGAATGTTCTTTCAAATGATAATAAACATTCTCCATTAAATTTGAATTTTCTGTGTTTTTTTCTTTAAAAAAGTATGGAACCTCGAAATGGATCACCCTTTATTTTCATTAATTTCCCAAAAGAATTGGAACGAAATTCCTTTCTTTATAATTTCTTGTAATAAATAATACTAATAAATTTAATAAAAATACCGAATAGATCATCAAAAATCCCTTAATTATTAATTATTGTCTGTAATAGAAATATTGTTGTACATTTTGTGCTGATGATTAGAGATATCCGTCATTCTTTGTCCGCCATTTGTTAATCATATTTCACATATAGCGAAACAAATGTAATCATAACATTTTTGAAACCATCTTTTTTAAAATTCAATTTTAGTTTATTTCACAATTTGCATTACATTTTCTGAATACAATGTGTTCTCTATTTCTTATTTAATAATCTGAATATTGTACTGTTTACCCGCCACATGTGAACGCTGATAACGAGGAATAGTCCATGAGCGTGCTTTCATCTCTGTCATCCCTTAGTAGGTATACCAAATTTCAAAAATTAGCCACTGGATACATTTTAACGAGCTGTTGAGCAGGCTAAACATTTTGAAGTCTCTATTCACCATACTAATTAATGTCAAAATTTATCCACTAACTAAAATTTTAACGCAATTGACACACGGCCTTAGATGACATTTTAGGGGACTTAACTGTTCCTATGGAACGGTATGAAAAGGGTTCATCTGCTGTTTTTTTTCTTTAGGCAGCAGCACTAGACATTGATTTTTCTATTGGCCTGGGAAAACCTGTTCTGTTGTTGAGTTCCAAAAATGGTTGTTATTTGTTTCGATGGCTGGCTTCAGCGCCATCCTTCCATTGTCGAATCGCCAGCAAACATCCAAAAGTGCGATTACGGTGACAGTTGCTTAGGGAATAACCCAGATACATAGTTTTTTTTTGCATAATAGCATGACATGACTTTTACTGTAAGCATGATCTGAAATTTATTTTAGATGACATTTTTACTGTTCAAATATGTTGCACAAGTATTTTATCAAATATTTTGAAAGTTCTATACAACAAGTATTTTTTAGAAAAAAACGGCCTCAAACAGTGAATGTAGTTCAAAATTATCAATAGATGAAATGTATATTTTTTGGAATTTCTTTTATACTTTGACCAACAATCTTTTTTTTAAGAAAACGGCTCCAAAAATTAGGCTTAGCTTTCAACTTAGTATGGATTGAATATAGACAATGTTATTGTCTACATTACTTGTTCATACACTTTTTCAAAAATTTCGTGAGGGTTGACCAAATACCACGTTTTACAAAACGTTTTTTCGTACACCTGCATACCCTTACAAAACATGTACATGTACATGCTACTTAAGCGCCCTTCTTTTAATTGCTTTGCTAAAATGGCTTTATCTGTTTTTTTTTTTTATTAAAGCGGGTAATAAATCAAAGGGATCTTTTTTTTTCAAAAACAATTTTCTTGACAGATAGCACGTGAGTCATGTCAAGTTGCCATGAGTTTTTTATTCAGTATTCATTGACATTTTATCATGGATAGATTTACACCCGAACAACATTAGCTTATTTCGTGAATATTCTCTCGAAAGACTTGCTGAAGATCCACTGTTTTCGATCAACATTTTGTTCAGCGATGAGGCCTATCTCTAGCTCAATTAGCAATATTGCCGTATATGTTCAAGAGCTGCAGTTACATCCAGTCAACATAATTGTGTTTTATGGTTTATTGGCCGGTGAAATATCAGTCATTCATTTTAATGGGGCTCGTTATCGCGCTGTGATAACGGACAATTTTTTGCCTGAAACTTAAGCAGCCCGAGATCTCGCCAACATTTTGTTCCAACCAAACGGCACTACTTGCCACAGCCCGTATAGCAATGGACATTTTTTGAGACCGCTCCGGTGGACAGTTAACTTTACGCTTCGGACCAGTGAATTGGCCAGCAAGATCATGTGATATCACACCGTTAGAGTTTTTCCTTTGGGGCTACGTAAAGTCTTAGGTGTCTGTGGATAAGCCAGCTACAATTGAAAAATGAAGAAGTCATATGACAGCGCATCACCTTGGTAAATCCTATTTTGGTATCGAATGTGTCAGTGAGGTCGTTTCCGACCCTGATGGAGCAGTGAAAATTTTCCAACGTCATCATACACAAACGGACGAGTTTGGGCGGTATACCAAAACTAGATATGGCTCTGTATAGTTCGTCTCTATAAGTGCTGTCGTATGCGGCTTTGAAATCGAAGAATAGGTGGTGGGTATCGATTTGGACTTCTAGGGTGTTTTCCAGGATCTGCAGAAGTGAGAAAATTTGATCGGTTGTGAACGTTCCTGGCCTAAAACCACAATGATACGGGGTGATCACGTTGTTGGTAAACGGTTTCAGGCGTTCACATATTACGGCAGATAGGATCTTGTTGGCGATGTTGAGGAGACTTATGTCTCTGTTTGGAGGGTCTCCTGTTTTGTGGATCAAGCAAATGATGCTGAGGTTCCATTCTTTAGGCACACTTTCTTCCGACCAGATTTGGCTTGGCTCAGCGAGAAGGCCGTCATTTCCGGCAGCCTTATTAAGCATGAGAAATTGCTATCTTAACTTCACTCAGGTCAGGTGGTTGGCAGTTTTCGCTATCGTTGCCAACATTGAATGGTTCGTTCTGCCTGACAGCGGAATGTTGTTCCTCATCGTCGTTTTATAATCTGCAGAAGTGGTTCTTCCATATGCTCAGCGTCGACTGTGTCTCAACTACGATATTTTTTTGTTCATCAGGACAGGATTGTGTTCGAGGCTTGTATCCTTAGCTTCGACGTTTTACAATTTGGTAAAACTGGAGTGGCACATCTCTATATCCTCGATCGCTCGCTTTTCTTGCTCTTTTTTCTTCTTTACGAAAAGCCGGTGTTCTTCCCTTCTTCTTGGCCTAAAGCTTAGCCTTGTAGGCCTCGTTCTTGGCTGCGAGCATATGTCGGCATTCCTCATCAAACCAGGGGTTTCTCGCTGGTGGGCGCGAGAAACCTTGCACCAGTGCGGTTGCGGCTTATCTAATGGCTTGTTGGCATCGTTGCCATTGTTCTTCGACATTTGATGCTGGTGGTATGGTGTTAATCGAGAGGTCAAGGGATACGCGTTGCGCGATGGTCTTGGTGGTCTCTTGCGATTGCAGTCTTTCGACATAACATTTTTTCACAGTATTTCTGGATTTTTGTGGCGTGGTGGATATCCGCATTCTTACCTTGCCTGCAACAAGGTAGTGGTCCGAGACGATGTTAGCTCCTCGGAATGTTCGGACATCCTATGTATTAGATGCGTGTCTCTTGTCTATCGCAATGTGATCGATTTGGTTGACCGTTCGTTGATCTGAAGACCGCCATGTCCCCTAATGGATATTGAGGTGAGGAAACCGTGTGCTGGCTATAGTGGCATTCCGTTCCGTAGCGAAGTCAATTAGAATAAGTCCGTTACCATACGTGTCGTGTAGGCAATGTTTTCCGACAATACTGCTAAAGATGTCTTCTCTTCCTGTCTTGGCGTTAAGATCTCCCAGCACGATGTTAACATCGTACTTTGGTAGTCGCTCATATGTTTTGTCAAGGAGCTCATAGAAGCAATCCTTAGCTATATCATCTTTTTCTTCCATTGAGCGCATATAAGGCTTATGTTGGCAAATTTTGCGTTGATGCGGATTGTTACACTAATGGCTTGGAAACATAAGACTTCTTGCCTAAGTCTGATGGTTTCTGATCACTATAATACGGTCCGTAGTAGTTGTCACAGTTTTTCATCCTCTTTTTGCCCGGCCTATCCCATCGTATTTCCTGGATGGCAGTCTGCTTTGTTGCAGTTTAGGGCTTCCGCTAGTTGTTAGCTTGCATATCTCCTGTTTAATGTTTTCATACTCCAGGAACAGATACGAACGTCGTTGTCCTTTTTTCGTTTACAGGGTCGTCAACAATAAAATCAGTCCTTCCCAAGGCTATTGGTTGCTTAGGGTAAGTTAACCTAAAGCACAACTTTCAACCTGGAGGGCCGGTTCCAATTTATTCGATACTCCTAGGACACGGGGACATCAGTATCAACTACGGGATTGAGCGCTGCCGTTGGCCTTTCGGTTCATCCGCCACCGTCTCTATTCAAGGGGCCTGACTAACCATTGAAATTCCTAGACAACCTGTTGTCCGAATATGTTGAAGCAGCTTGTCTTGTTTTGCCAGGGACAACAGGCCGGGTATTCATTCCGTGCCATTCTGACATGGCTGTTAAAAGTGTTGCTGTTTTTCGTCGTGTTATCAACACTCGCGCTTATCATTTATAAAGTCAAATCCGGTTGGATTGGTCTCACCCGATTGTTACCACTTGGAGGTTAAAAATAAGCACTTGATGTGTAATCAGACTTAAAACCACTTTGCATTGCCAAGTTAAAGCCAACCAGAGTCTATCCTCATTCTACAACACTTAATCATCTGTATTGCAACTAGGTATGCGCCTTATCTAGCAACTTTTTTTTTCACGAGCAATGAATGTTTGGCAGGTAACTTTCATTTGAGGGTTCCTGCTTTTTCCACAATTTATAGCGCGGTTTGTTATTATCGAGCCAAATCTAAGGGCTTAGATCTTTGAAGACGCCGCAATTAATTTGAAATCAAGAATTTGAAAGACCGTTGTGTTAACGTGTCCCAATAAACGTTTTTTATGTTTGCGTGCAAAATTCTTCATTTCATCTTTAACCGCGGGAATACCCAGATCTCCGAGTAGATCTTCATTCCTTATATACCACGAGGCATTGACGAATGATCTTCACATTTTGTTTTCAAAAGTTTATAGAAAGTTGGCTTAAATATTTTCTCGAGATGTGCGGCAAGAACGTCAGCTTTTTCCTTATCGGTCTTTGTCCAATCGTCTTGAGTTACCCTAATTGGTGGCACAGCGTTTTTTGGCCGTTTTATGACTATACTTGCTTTCCAGGGCGAATAATTCGATTCCTTTCCAGCGGTTAGGGTTTGTAGATAAGTTTCTACTGCATGGTTTTAAAAATTTTCAATCGAATTTGATAGCAAGTTACTCAACCGATTTAGATGTGTTTTATCTTGCGGGGCATCTTGATAATCAAATAATCTTAAAGTGAGAATTGATCTTTGCGTGAGTTTCGGATATTAAACATACGTTGATATCTTTTTCCTGCATAAACAATTCAAATTCTCCAAGTTTCTCCCAAAGGCCATTGACATTCCACGTAAGAATTTTATGAAATCTATTCATGTTGAAGGTAGATAACGTCTGTTGTGAATACTATTTTCAAGCTTCACTAGCCTTTCGAAAATGAGTTTATTAGTTTCGCTTTGTTCCTCAAGCTTTGTAAGAATAATAAAAAAAAACGTTGAAAACGGAGTCAGGTGAAATATTTTTGTCGGGTACTGTGGCTTCGGCATTAGTTTGTACATTTGGTTTTGGAGGTACAAGATCCGATTGTATTTCTGTTTGCCGAGGTATTTGTTTATACCCTATCCCATAGGGGTATATGAGTTTTGATACATAGTTTGTAACATAGTGAAATAAATGAGCTAGGTATACCTCAAAGTATATGGATCGACTCAGAATCGATAGCTGAGTCGATTTAGCCATGTCTGTCCGTACGTCACCAGTTTTTTTGGCCTTAAATTTTGAGCTAGAATGATGAAATTTGGCACATGTGTTTGCTGTTTCTCCCAGCAGAACAAGTGTACAAATTTTTAAAATCCGCCTACTACCACGTCCCCTTTTCAGAAAAAACGTCGTTTTAGGCCAAACCGTTAGATTTTTAAAAAATGTCTGGATAACATATCTAGACAATCCTAATTTCTATATTTTGTTCATACAAAGTTTTTTGCCACGCCCGCTTTTTGGGGGCGTTTTCAAAAAAAAAAAAGTTCCACGGTAAAATTTTAAACATTTCGAAAAAAAATTGATGCAGTATCATTGGTCCTGTTAATATAAACATTTCTTCCATATATCATTTTAACGCACGCCCACTTTTTGGAGGCGTTTTCATACAAAAACCATTTCTATACACTACCTCATAGCATAACCAGGCGAAAAACGATGTTTTTTGTGGAACCATAAATGATTTTGATAAACTGTCCGAACAATACAAGGCATTTTCTATATTTCATCGCAAAAAAAACCGACATTTTGTGGATATTTGTTTTATGGATGGGATGGAATAGGGTATAAGATGATCCAGACAGTGGATTGTAGCCTTCTCATATGTTTAATTTTTTTGTTTCTCGATTTTTGCCTGCTTTAGCTTTGAGATAAGTTTAGGCGACATTTTAGACTTTTGTTTAGTTAAATTTAATTTCTGTGCAATTTTATTAGTAACTTTCCTCAGTCTTTTTTGCAACGCTTTAGCTACTTCGCAGCCGCTGTAATTTGCGGGATGATCGCCTTAACAATTAATGAAAATAGCAGGAGTTTTGTTATCTGACCTGCAATCTACCGCGGCTCTTTCTGAAAATAGGTTCGCGTATGATTATATTCTTGGCGGCGCTTGCACTGAGGGACTAATTTTGAATCCTTATGCATGGGTTCGATTTTTACAACAATATTAAGTATGGTTTTTATTTCCTAATTTTTTTTTAAAACTTTCTGTTTTATCGAAAGTGTGTATAAATAAATTTAGAGCGCGATTTATTTAAATTTTCTACACTAGACAGTTATATGGCGAAAGGGTGACATAAGGGTAATTAAACCCTTTTGACCACCATTCTAAAAAGCCCAACATAGAGTTATATTTATTTACAATAACATATCCACCCATATCTTTAAAATTGTCTACACGAAAGAGAGTGTGCCCGGACAGAGTATAATTCAAATTGGATGGAGTACCTTTATGTGAAAATGGAAATGGAAATCGTTTTTAAGACACCATGTGGTAAAACTATTTAAATCAGTTTGTAGTGAAAGCGAGTCGCTCCGATCTCCTACACATTTGAAGATTTTCATGTCATCAGCATATTTCAATATTTTGCCCTCTCGAATGCAAGCTCTTGCATCCTTAATAGCTAGAACAAATAAGAAAGGGCCTAAATGACTACCTTGGCTTGGGGTACTCCAGATTATCATTGTATGATTGCTTTTTTGCTACCATCCATTGTTTATTGAATCATGACTTCTTGGATGCTGCATTTATGTTGCATTGGCTGAACCAACATCATTTCATTTATTCGTATTCCTTTTCTCATTTTTATTTTTTTAAATCAAACTCATTTCGTTAAATTTGTTTTAATTTTTTTTTATTTATTTATTGTAACTTTTTTTATAATTTGTATTTTTCTTTGCCACGTCGTAAGTACATAATAAAATTCAAATTTACAAAAAAGAAATAAAACACCAACTTTATCAACATGATTGGCAAATAAGAAAAATGAGTCGTATCTGCACAAGATATTTAGAGTTTTTTAACGTATTATACATAGATACAAAAATTAGGAATATACCAAAAAAAGTCTATAGCTTACAATTTAAATAAGAGTACAATAAGTAGTGTTATAAATTCGCCGAAAATAGACCACAATTAAAATTTAATTATTAATTTTATTTTATTTTTATTGTGTTAACTAAATGATTCGAAATAAATATACTTAGGTAATGTTGCGAATTTAATAAATACTAATATTTACAGGAATAATTTATTCATCAAGTATTTGCTTGAGTTTTTAGTTTTTTATTTAATATATATACCTACATATAAACTTACTTTGCAAGTAATTATTTTTTCATTCTTTTTCACTTACTTAACAGTGGTACTATAAATTAAGTTATTTTTTTCGTTTTACCAACGCCATCAGTCTTTAACCAAGTAAATTAAATATTTAGTCCTTTAAAATACTCATCGTAAAGGGCTCTACATATTATTATTGAATATTTAATTTTTCTTAATGGAAAAACAAATGAGAATCAAAATTTTTCGAAATCATTTTTTTTTAAACAATAAAAAGGAATATGAAGAGAGACTTGTTTGCTTATTTAAAAAAATTGTAAAAAAAAAAACAATTTGACAACTTTATTGTTGTAATTTTGATTTTCAATTGTTTTTCCGTTTTAATTTTAATTACATCTGAAGCGTAAAATTCAAGAATTCGCATGACATTTTCGCTCGATCAAGAAACAACAAACGGTAACAATTATTAATTAAAAAAAAAAAAACTTTTTTTCCCCAACAGGTTCTGTTGCGTCAACTTTGTTGTTGTTTGTCACTGTAAAAGGCACTACTTGATTTTTATTAAATTGTTTTTTTTTTAATCATTTTGTATGTTCTCATTTAAAAAAAATGTTAGAGCTCTCGCTCCTTCACTCTGTCAATGTCGGTCTTTTCCTATCTACTTGTAGCACCGGTAGTAGTTAGACTGTATAGTCAGTTGCAGTATGATTTGAAATGGAATTATAGGGGTAGAAGTGATATGTTTTAGTTTATTTGTCATGAAGCCTGCTGAAGCTTTGATTCTAATTTGTGATGCCATCCCGTCACCACAGCTCATTCTCCTCGTATGCTTCATGCATTTTTCTCCAACGTAATCGCCACCAGTTGAATAAAAATCACCGTTCCGTTATGGTGTTCGGTGTGGGCACATTACTGTTGGACTTTTTGAAAAAGCCCAACGTTTCCAGAGTCTTTATCGATCGTCGGACCAGTTCGTCCTTGTACTTCCAAATGGTCTTATCCTCTACGGAGTTCTCGCGATATTGCTCGCAGGACTTGAGAAGCGTTTTCACACAATCTGCTCGATAGTGTTGGAGTTGGGCGTCTTGTGTGTCCACGGGATATGACTTGCAGACACCGCCCAAGCAGGCTAGTGGGAAGTGATTGTGCAGAGTTAGCACCTTTTCTGGGTTGTGGAAGCATTTCACGTACTGGTTTGGCTTTGTGTAGTTCTTCGCTCTGTGTACGTGCTGCAGCATATGCATATACTTGGGTATATCCTTGTTCCAGGAGTGTTCGTGTTGATGATCGTCCAAGAAATATACATTTCGGAAATTGTAGCTCGCATAGCCCTCAGGTTTGATTTTCTTAGCTTTTGGAATGACACGTTTCATCAGTTCCATCCATGTGAAGTCCTCGTCACGCGTTGGCATGATCACCTCGTCAATGTCGAGCAGAGCAATATAGTCGTAGAGGTAGAGATTTTTGTACAGACAATCATTGTAGGGTATGACTTCATTTTGGCGCTTGTGATTTGTCTTTTTCGTCAGATAAAGATGTTGAAAGCCGGGTACATTCGGTTGACCCCCTGGTAACGTCAACGGAATAACCTGAACTTTACCCTCCTGCTCGTAGTGATTCAGCACCTTAGAGATGTTCGGATGGACTTGTAAATTGTAAAAGAAAATCTTGTCAGCTCCAGCAATATTCAGCATCTCGATCCATTCAATGAGGCGAACGGACAGATCGTCATACAAAAAGTCAAGACCCTTCACGCATACGGCGAAACCCTTTTTCTGGTCATCTCTGGGTCGGTTGTAAATAACTCGCAAGTTGTTTGTCGCAGTGTCGCATTCCTTCTCGACCATCGACACCGACGATGGGACTATGCCATGGAACGGCTTCGGGATTTGGCAAGCGATTAAATATGGCTGATAAATACCCTGCTTGTAGTTGCCCCACTTGTTGTACCAAATGTATTTGTATTCGAATGTCTTAACGATGAACGGTTCCTTTTGTCCGTCGAACCAAAATTGGCAAAATGTCTTGACTTTCGGCTCGATGCGATCAATCATTCCCAAAATACGAACCGTCGGACCGAGCAATGAACTCTTTCGGATATCGTAGTAGGCACCGAACAATTGAAACGTCCCATTCGACGTGCGCATTGTCTGCCAGTAGATGTTGTTGAATTCCAATTCAAAAATTGACGGATACTTGGCACATGTAGAGGACTTTTGTTGTAGGAAGTTTTTGTTTTTACTCCAATACGCTATGGGGAGCGATGGTATGCGGGATTCCACATCGCGGACTAGCTGCTCGTCATCCATTGCTAGAGGAATAAAGAAATGAGAATAAGAATCAGATAAACTAAATGAGTGTCTACAAACACTTACCGGTTCGATTATCCACCAAAATTTCAGACGGATCGAATCGATCTGTTGTTGTCGATGTGGGGTCCACTCCATATTTGTTCTCCTTTTGGAGGAGAATGCGGCCGTTTATAGGTACCGACACATATTCCTGTGGTACAATCTGTCCACCACGGATTTTGAACAAGCCCAGCATTACAAACGACCACACGCAGAGTGTGAAAAGAATTTTCAAAATGATTTTTGAGCCTGGCATTTTGAGAACTGTTTTCTAATCTATTGTGTGCCTAGCAGGTATGTGTATTTCCTTGTATACAGTTCTGAAGTGTGTGTTATTCTAATTCAGTCACGATGTTGTAAGTGATGGTCTGCTAATTTATCTGAAAATGGAGAGAAAGTCATGTTAGGATAGTAAAGCTTCAGTAATTAATTAAATTGAATATCGAAGTAAAGAGAACAAAGCGGGCTATATATCGATTGTTTGCGTCTCTATACGCCTGAGTCTTTCATAAAGTGTGACCCTGTGTGGATTCTGTAATAAGCTTCTGTCGAGAATGGCTGAGATAACTTTGATGTTCAGAATGTGGTGTATGAGCTCGCAGGTTGAGTGTGTGATGCATTGAACATTTCAAGGAATTCTTTTAAAGCGATAGCTTTTCCGATCTGTTTTTATAGATTTGCTGTTTTGAAAGGCTTGTCCGAGTGCCGAGAAGTCTCTTAGTTTTTTAATTAGCAAATATGTCAGGCCTATCCACTTGAGTAGTAAGGATTTATCAGGAATAACCTTACTTGGGAATAAAATATTTTTTTTTCAGAATTTGCACAACGATCCACACCGAGATTTTCTTGGTTTCTTCCGGTACAACATAAGTGGGTTAGTTGTGTAAAAAATCCTTTCTGCACAAGCAGCAGTGATCTACAGCGTTCCACCATTTGGCCATTTCTGAACCTAAAAGACTGTCGATTTTTTTTATGAAGGGGTCAGGACATTGTTAAACTGGTAGCGAAATGTCCAAAGAGATATGCTCGTGGGCTGAAACCCAAACCAAAATCTCCAAAAGATGTTCAAGTAGTGAATCATGCGATTATATCGCGGCGATTTAATTTTGGGCTTGTGGAGTTTTTGTATTGGGGAAAACAAACCCAACCGTGAGCAAATTCCTTATGAGGCACACTACTGCAAGTTAATAGCACGTAGTGTGATATTCTTCATCATTCTTCACCTAAAGACAACTAGCTCAAAACATAAGCGCCGACTTATCTACCTATAGACATTTTTTTAAACACTATAAAATCTGTGTCGGCATTTACGAGCAGAGATTTGCCACAGCATATAATATGCATCCACAGGCTCATCATTTATTGCGTTTGTTAATGGGACATAACAGAATACAGAAGTCTGTCTAGCCGCTACGATTGTCTTGCCTTCGTTGAATGCTAGTTTATCTGATTGCAACTACTCCTTCAGTTGTGTGCATACTCAAAATACAGTCATTCATTATAATCAACAGAAGTGGGGCGAGAATGGAGCCCTGTGGAACCGCATCAAGTTTAGAGAAATTCAGCACACATTAATGGTTGTGAGAAAAAAGCTAGGCCCTGGGTCCAACGACTTGGTACTAACTTGGATTGAAAGTCGGTACCAGAGACACGAAAATATGAGAGGGCTGTTTAAGATTTCAGCGTGTTTCAGCTGTTGAAACTGACTTCTTTCGAACGACGATTTTCTGTGTGTGCCCATGAAATTCAGGGAAACGAGGGTTGAAGCTATAGTCAGGTACTTGGACTTTATTTCACGTATTTCACGTATTATACGTTTGTACTTGTGTAGTTTTTTGATCAGGTCTATTGTGCTGTACAGCTCGTAAGTTCGTGGTTGAATTTTCGTCTCCATAGCAGGTCAATGCTTTGGAAGCGAATATGTTTCAACAAATTTTTCACTCGATACGACCAATTTTTTTTTTATTCCTATAAGATCCATTTACCCATATCTAGGAGGATTCAAATGATTAGGGTTCTGATTTGGGGATGTTGTTGCAAAAATTGTTGCAAAAAGTAAAGTAAGTGGTATGGTCTGGGGGTCTGACAAAGCACTCATGGATGTTTAGCAGGTGGGGACGCAGTTCCTAAGCTACATTACGAATTTCCTGTCCAACAAGTGATTTAAGGTCATATATTGATCCTGTAGGCAGAACCTCTTCTTTCCAGCTGGGTCATTAGCAGTTTCATTGCCCTGTTTTTTTCCTGTGAAAAAGGACCCACCTGAACTGAACTATTCAGTTTAACAAGCTAAGGTTTATTAAGACAGAAACGATTGTTTCAATTACAGCCTGACTATCAATGGAAATCGAAAAACGTCTTGTGGCACTCCAACATGGTCTTAAGTTGTCTCTTAAAACGTACATTTTTAGAGCTCGTAAGATCAAGATACCTGCTGAGGTGAAATGTCCTGCGAAGCTACAACCCCTACGCCCATTTTCGAAACTTCATACAAATGGATATTGATTTGTTCCACTTCAACTCCTCTCTGCTTTGCAAGATGCAAGAGAATGTCTTTGAAGTCAACGTGTTGCAACTTGTATTTAGAGAAAAAATCTGAGCTCAAGTATATGAATAAAATTCAAGCATGTCCTCTTAAATCCATTTTACATCAACTAAGTTAACTGATTCGCAGAGCGATTTTAGATGTTGATTCGTAGATGTCTAAGGGTAACAGGTTTACAAGGTTTCTAGCTCCGATATATGTATGCTTCTCATTTCCACAGGAGAAGTTCCCATATTTTAAAATTGGTCGTAAGTCCATAAAACTATCTCGAAGATTCGGCTAGTTGTATAGAAAGGCCTAATGGGTTTTTTCAGCTTTCATGTATTTTCAATTTACATTTTAATTTTATGACAAGTGAGGCTAGTCCGATCGAGACCCCCTATGTTGAACATCATTGATAAAATAAAAATTCCGTTTGATGACCAGGCTCACATTGTTTTCTCCATTCGTTGAGAGTTTTTATTGCTTGCGTGGGCTAAGAAATGGGAATTTTTATCGGTACGTCTATGTCTTTTACTCACAGTACGCTTGTAAGTAAGCGCTATCAAACATGCACTTAAAAGGCGCAAGCGGTCGTGAGTTAAGCCGCATACATTTTTTTTTGCTCGCGAACATGAGTGTAGCGTGCGAACTTACAATCACTCACTCCAATACCACTCATAGTATGAGTGCTGAGAATAGCACATCAATGTGCACGCACGATATTTTTTTTTCAGACACCGAATACTCCCGTGCGTTGCACTTGGGTTAATTTATCGACTCGTGAGCTAGCGTTTATTAACGATTGCGTATGTGTTAACTAATTAGCGAGACGCGAAAAAAAGATAAAAGTGCGTGCTGGAAAAGAGTCCGTTCCAATGCACACTCGCGATCAAGAGTTTTTGAAAACAACTATCGCTAATGGGTCTACTACCGCAATTGAAAAATGTAACTGCTCACGAGTTGAATGTTCAATTCAATTCCAATTCTTCAACTCGTATAAGACATTCGAAACCGACCATAAGCGCGTTTAGTTATTACAAAGTCGTATTTTACGAACACACTCGTATTTAATTTTTGACAGAAGTCATATACATCGCACCGCATACGAGTCTCGGATTTATCCGCTCTTACGTTGCATTTAATTGGTCATATTTGTTTCGTATTTTACTCGCACTCAAAGTTGACAACGACTCAGGTATAACGTGAAAGAAATAAGAAAAAAATATTTAAGTACACGTATTTTTACTAAAAATATCTAAATTTCTACTTTTGTGTGCTTTTGTTGTAAAGGTCACGACTCGCAGCCAGTTTGAAACGCCGGTTTCAGCTATGGAACAAAAATGTCGCTAGGGCCCATGCAAGAGTGGTACCTATTTACAAAACGTTTATGCTATGGAAACCTTTCTTACCATAATAATTGTCACAGATCAAGTACTTGGTCTCTGGTAAAGGTGCTTTTTTCCTTGCCTGGATTAATAATGAGAATAAGAGTGTCTTCAATACACCCTATGACTTCCTTCTTTTTTTTAGTAAAAAGTTAACTTAACTTCATCCTTTTATTATGGCGTCAAAAAAACATGATCCCATTTGGAAAAATGTGTTCCTCAAATATGTACTGTACATCCAGAAGTTCTTAAAGGATTACGAAAAACGTTGCTTGGCAAATCCTCGTGGTAAAACTGTTCCCACACTTATTTGGTACTTTTCTTTAGCGAATAACCCTAAAAAACAGCCCTCTTTAATACAGAAGGTACTGGCGATTTCCTCGAAAGAAAATACCACTGGACATTCGACTTGAAGAATTGGGGTGATTATCAAAGAGTGTAGAAGTAACGGGTGATTTTTTAAGAGTTAAGTTTTTCAGATTGGCAGCACTGGTTAGTACTGGCGTCCAAACGTCATCTGTCAAAGTGCGAAGTCTGCCATTTAATCATGGAAATACTTACAAACGAGCAGCGATTGCAAATATTGAAATTTATTTTCAAAATTCGTGCTCTATGAAAAATGTGCACCGATTGTTACGACCATGTTATGGTCGTCATAATCGACCTGGTGAATCAACAACTCGTGCTGCTTTCACGAAATTTCGCACCAAGTTTATGTTGTTGAACATTTAACCATCGACTCGCAAGCGTACAGTGCTTACCGACGAGAGTATTGCAGTCCTAGCGTCGAATGTAAATGAAGATCGTGAAATGTAATTTCGTCGCAGTTGTCAGCAATTGGACATATGTTACTCAACCACATGGAAAATTTTACGTGTCGATTTGGGTTTGAAAGCCTATAAAATTCAACTTGTGCAATAATTGACGCCGAGTGAACTTCCACGACGTCTAATTTTTGATGAATGGGCCTTAAAACAGCTCCATGAAAATCCGCTGTTTTATCGAAAAATTATGTTCACCGATGGGGGTCATTTCTGGCACAACGGATAGGTAAAAAAGCAAAACTCTCGCATCTGGAGTGATGAACAGCCACATGCCATAAAAGAATTACCGACGCATCCCCCAAAAAAAAAGACAGTTTGGTGTGGTTTATGGGCTGGTGACATCATCGGTCCATTTGCCATCAAAGACGACCGTGGAAGTAACCATACCGTCAACGGCGAACGATATCAAGCCATGATACGCGACTTTTTTTTGTCCCAGTGGGCTGAGTTGAACTTGGCTGACATGTGATTTGATCAAGACGGTGCCACATGCCACACAGCTCGTGAAACAAAGGAAATGTTGAAGGATGAATTTTGTGAGCAGCTTATCTCTCGAAATGAACCTATGAGTTGGCCGCCAAGATCATGCGCTTCAACGCCTCTTGATTATTTCTTGTGGAATTATGTAAAGTTGTTAGTCTATGTGGACAAGCCGAACACGATTGAAGCCTTACAGGATAACATAACACGCGTTATTAGTGGAACACAGGCCGAAATGGTCGAAAATGCGACGCCAAATTGGACCATTTGAGAAGGAGCCGCGGACAACATTTACATGAAGTTGTCTTTAAAACGTAAATGGCAAAGGCCTATTTATAGATTACAATAAACGTTATGAATAGTTGATGCAAATTTGAGTGTTTTATTCGATTTAAAAAAAATCACCCGTTACATAGAGTGCGCATCTCATACAACGAACATTTTCTATGTGGAGTACTGATATTGATACCACAGTGTTCACCTTTCATACGATCGACAAAATTTCCATTTCGCACTCACTGCCCGCGTCTGAAACGGCTACAAAGTTTTAAGCTGTGATGCGTAAAACTGAGGAGAGATATTCCTACTGGGTGCTGTTCAATAAATCTCAAGATCTTCTTAGTATTTATAATTTTTAAAAAAGTCGATAACAATAATTCCTCATGTTCATGTATATTCGCTATTAGCCTACCCACTTAAATTGTATTGCAATTGTTATTTTGCTTTGCAAAAAAAAAAAAAAACTACAACTAAAGCCTGCGCCCTTCGTGTCGACATCAATTATACTAATCACTACTCCATGGCCACCACAAGTCACAAGTCAATATGGAATACAATTAGATAGAAAAAATTCAATAGCCGATACTTTTAATATTTGCTTTAACAAATTGTCACATGCGACTAAGCTGCTGAAAGCCATCAACAACTTGTCTAAAACAAAATAAAATATATTTTTATAAAAAAAATCCTAACAATTATTATTGAACTTGTCCTCGACTGTGCGCAGTTGTACTGCATAATTGAATATGCTAATGCGCATGCGCACCAGACGTATGCGAATAGAATCATAATTTGTTTTCACATTCAATCTCATCTTACTGTGTGACTCCAATTCCAAATATTTGTTATCTCCTATCCTCTGGCATTCGATGAAACATGTATATATCTAGATACATTTCTATATATGTAATAACATATCTATTTAAAGACTACCGCCGCCGGCAGAAAAGTATCTAACGTAATTAGCAAATGCATTTGTCTGTACTACTCAAGTCCCGTTCTTGTAGTTGCAGATTCAATAAATTGGTAAATTAATATCTAGAAAAACATTTTTTTCATTGAGATCAAATTGAAATGATCCGTAGTATCCAACTTTTTTGGCTCACGTTTGGAGATACGATAAAATACCTATCGAATAAATATAAAAAAAAATAAACAAAACATTTAAAGAACAGCAAGTTGATATGATCAATTTCAAAAGGGGGAATCAGTGTAAAAAAAAACTAGGAGAAGAAAGCAAAGAACGGTTAAAATTAGATTCAGTGACCGCAATAAATAAATTCTTTTAGCATCTGGTGTTACCAACCACACATACTATCTGATGATGATGATTGAGAAAGGGGGGACTCTTGATTAAATTTGCCGCTGTTCTCATCCATACCTGTCCCTCCTATTATATGCTAATTTACGACCCGTGGCTGTTAGCATTAATTGGTCAAATTCCAGAATTTTTAAAGATCATTTAAATAAAAGGTAATCACCACCGGAAACAATAAAATTTTATTTATTGACGTATTCACATCAAATTTACCACATAGACGGCCACATACTTGATTTGTGTGTTTTTTTATTTATTCGATTTATTAGCGACAGAGTATTTGAGAAATAACGGGAATTAAATGAACTGATCAATGGGACTATAAACAGAAAGGTGTTTAAAGGCTGTACCGCCCTATAATGACATTCTGAGGGTGCAATCATTTGTCTAATTTCTGGAATATTGTGTCGATATCTTTTAATACCGTGGGTTTTACAAAATGAAGGAGTGAGTGAAGATTTTTTTTTGTTGACAGGCTAAATCTGTCCTTTTGTCCTTCTGATAATGAAAATCGTGTTCTAGGGGGAATACATCGCGATCCAATACTACTTTTGTCTTCGCTGAAAGATAATTTAATACCTTGACGATGAAATAAGCAATTTCCCAGCCATACAGCTTCTATCAGATCAGTGTAAAAGGTCACATCAAATTATCCTCTGCATGTGGGAGTTGTAAGATTTGCAGTTAAAGATTCAGGTGTATTGGATTTTTAATCTAAAAAAAAAACTACTTGTAGGTGCTAGATCTATTTGAAAAGGATTTTCTGTTTCTTTTTGTACCTAAACTTATTTTTGCGTTTCTGTCTGGAGATAAAACTTAAGATGGATCAACCACACGGCGAACCACGTCACCAAACTGATTTGGCAAAGCTGGACCTAAAAAATGCATACTAAGCGACATTACTGCCATTCAAGAGATAGGATGAGATGGGCCGAACAAAATGAGCATTAACACTACGATATTTATAAGGTCCGTGATATAGGTGTGGATGGGCAGAATCTCCGATTATTTGGACGTGGGTTTTAATCATTAGGGAGAAGATACAACTGCAAACTTTATGAGCTGTACCAAGATGTGGATGCAACATCGAGAGAATGAACAATAATGTCTACCCAAGAGAATCTTCGAACTTCATCTTCAGGTCTAAGGACCAAACGATTGCGGATGTCAGAACGCCTGCTCTGACCAATTAAAAAAAAAAGTGCATAAGATCGAATAGGACAGAAGCACACGGTTTCCTCACCTCAACATCAATAAGGGACATGGTTATCTCAGGACCACCAAACAATTTATAAAAGTGACCTCATTTCTATAAAAAGTCTCGACTGCTCTATGATTTTGGATGTCCAAACATTCTGTAAAGCGTTCATTGATTAGGAACATTTTTTTGTTCCAGTTAACTTGAGGTGCGAAAACCTGTGAGGAAATTTAATGTCGAAAATTTGTAAGCACAATATACCACCAAACTGCCAACATCAATGTCGAAAACCAGTGGCGACATTGTAAAAAAGCCACAGAAATAATAGCCACTGATGGATTCCTGTGTTTCTTTCATCCAACTGCTGGAAATCCATATATTGACGAATGAGGCCAACAAGACAACGCTGTTGATGAGAACTAAAGAAAAGAAAGAAAAGCCTGCCGTTGCATTTTCAAAAAGGAAGAATCAGCAACAAGAAAAGTATGAAATGAAAGATATACAACGATTTGGATGCAGTGGCCTAGCGGATAGTGTGTTGAACAATAATGTCCATCCAAGGGAACTACTAAGCATGGGGTCCGTGGTTCAAATCCGAAAAGTGACATCACCTTCTGAGTTTTGATCACAGCTAAGAGTAACACTGTCATGAGAAACTTCTACAAATTGCAGTTCGGATTGAGCTTTATACAGGTGGTCATCTTCCTTTTAATAAAAATAATAACTTGGCCACACAAAGCTAAACAGAATCCTGCAGAAAAAATCGTAATCGAGTCATAGTGGATGATACGAAAGAACCACTTAAGCGGTGGTGAGCAATCATCCGCTGTCTGGCAGAACTAACCATTCAACATTGGTGGTGACACCGAAACCAAAGTGAGAATAATAAGCTATACAGGGGCTTCGGAATGTCATCAATTAGCTTGTTGGTTTATCAGTAAGCGAGGATGTCGTGAAATAACGTCAAATTGAAAGAGAGTGCGGTTCATACTTTGCGCACATCCGAATATGAGTTTGGGAGTATAAAAAGTTCGAATATGTGTGGGCTCACTGTTGTATTTGAGTTGCGTGCGAGGTCGGATGTATAGAAAGTCTGAATATGTATGCAACCCACCTGATCCAACCTTGTACGCAACCCAAATCCAACAATGAGGCGAATCAGGGTAGTTTCGGGTGTGACAGAATCCACCCCCAGACGTATTCAAAGTTTACTTACACCCAAACTCGCTCTCGGAATTATGGGAAATATGAACCACCAGACCCAGTGACGCTATAAACTGGGTTCTCGTTCCCAGCCGTAGCAACACCTAAATTAATTTTCACTGGCCCTCCTATCGTGATGATCTGACAAATTATCCGAGTGTCAACTGTCAGGAAAAGCTGATATCAACTTATATCGGAGTCGACATAAAAGAAGAGATTCCGCAATAGTGAAAAAAGTACACACGCACACAGGAATGGTTGTATGAAAGCTCGGCTCTGGGCACTAACGAGTTTGTTGCGCCAAAAATTTGTATTTATATGACCTCCCTACTTGGGCTCACTGTTGGATTTGGGATGGGTGCGACATTGGATGTATGCAAAGTGAAATAAGACCGAATATGAAAATTCGACGTTATTTCGGAATTCGGGGATATTTTGCCCGGCTTTATTTCAAGTCACCGTAAACGAGGACTATAATTGGACCGAACAATTACAATTGTCTTCATAACTTTAGTGAGGCACTTTGCTTATCACAGTTCCCCAGTTAACTCTTACAACGACAGAATGTCAGAAACCAAAAAAGGAATTAATTTTGGCAAACCTGCTTCTACGGGCTAAGATAGCAAACCATAAAACTTGAACTACTTAAGAGGTCATATAAAACTTTGATCATTCCAAACCTGCTTTACCGCCAAATTCATATCAAAACTTCGTTGGACCCGTTTGGCTCAACGGGCTATGTGGATGAACATTTTACCAACAACTTTATGACATACAAATACTTCAATAGCTACGTATCAGACGTTTATGATGGCTAGGACATGTAGAACAAGTGAATGCCAGATGCAATAGGGGAACCCCTACCTACCAGTCACATGTCGAATTCGACATCAAGAAACTCAAAGTGCGCTTGGAACCAGAAAACCCATCAGGAATTAAACAATTGAGCTAAGAAGGCTTACCCTTACTCGAGTTATTAAGGATATCCCATGTATCTAGCACCGAAGCCGTAATATAATATTGCTTCGCTGTCGAATATAAACTAAGAAAAGCTAGTCACACCTCGACTGGAGCACTTTTCAATCGGGGCATACTGCATTTTTCATAAGCATGCTCAAAACCTGTTAGTTGCCTGCAGCATTACACGCCAAAACTGCAAATATGAAGAAAAGCTAGAAGCAACATGACTTTTTGTTTGCATGTATAGCATGTAAATGTAATGAGCAGAATCAGGGCGCTATTTGAGGGTTATTGGTTAGCCTCACCCTATAAAGGTTTATAAAACAAAAATCAAATAGGTTTCATGAGACCTGCTAAAGAAGATGCTATGATCAAAGTGCACCTTTCTATTCAAGACAGACTAACCAAAACAAACTACGTATGCAAAAACAAATGTGTCCACATGCATTGGATGGATTACTGTATCATTAACCCTGAGAAGATAACCTGTAACCATCTGCATAACCCTAGTTCCCTAATAAAAAAATCTAACCCAGATCCAATTAAAAGCCATCGCGCCAAGTCAACAATTTCAAAACATCGCCAGCAGAATATGCAACACAAAAAAAAATTAACTATCTACCGGTAGAGATATATTGCATCCCGAACTCGCGTTAATCATCCCCGCCGACATGTCGACGTGGTGTGAGAACTTTCGAGGAAACTTCTATAAATTATATGAGCGAAAATGCTGTCCGTTATTTTTCGTATGTTTGTTTCCAATTTTCAATTTCATTAAAATACGAAAAAATAAAGTTCCAGCCAATGTAGGTATGCGTAGATAGTGCCTGAACACTGGCTGTCGTGTTAGGATTTTCTAGTAACCCCCCAAACTGTCGGCTGCACATGGATAGCAGTAAATTTTCAATAGAGTTTATTTTATCTCATCCATACAGAGGCGCAATGCAACCAGGACTCTGAGAGTGCGGTGAACAACAAAAGAGTTAAAAGTTGTTCGTGTGGAGAATGCATAAAACGCTTTTGCTCTAGCTGCAACGTTTGCCTGCTGTCAGTACTCAGCTCAGCAGGTATTCCTGGGAACAACTTTTCTTATTCACGTTTAACGTGCGTCTGCTGGAAATGCATTAGTATCGATATTTTAGAAATACTGTTAAGAACTAAAAAGGAAGATATTCTCATCGTTGCACTTGCAGATATAGGAGAGGTGGGAGGAGTAGTTTCTGAATAAAGTTTAGTTTACTTAGATTTAAATACATCGGATCTATCCGATGTTGCTATGTGAAATGGAAACGAAATAACTTTTGGCATTTTGAAACCGGACGATGGAAGTTTACGAAAGCAATCTTTACCCATTACACAGACCCTTAGACGAAAGCAAATATCTGGAAATGATCCTAGATATCAAATTTAATTGGAAATACAGAGAGCATGCATCATAGCCTGCAGAAAGACATTTAACATAAGATAGGTTTTACTATTCAATCAAACGTGACATTTGTGTGTACAAGGACGATTTTTTTTTGTGTCTTTGGTTTAGGGATTAGTCCTGGTGAATTATTTATAAATATCAACAGGCGGCTTGTTGATTTGCAATCATGTCACATTTTAATTTGAAAAGCAGTTCAGATCCAAAGATGTCACACAAATTTGTATATCGTCGCTTGAAAAGCAAACGGATATAAGTCAACATTTGGCGTTTTGATACCCTATTGCATAGGGGTGTATTCGTTTTGACACATAGCTTGTAACATAGAGAAATAATTGAGCTAGATATACCTTAAAGTATATGGATAGACTCAGAATCGCCAGCTGAATCGATTTAGCCATATTTGTCTCTCCGTCGGTTTGTTCGTCACCGATTTTTGGGCCTTAAATTTTGAGCTTGGATAGTGAAATTTGATATATGCGATCCTTCTACGTGTTGTTCGAACAAATGTAAAATTTTTCAAAATCCGCCTACGGGCTCAGTGGCGATGGTTGGTGCGATGAACTGCCGCGCAGAAAGTCTGCGTTCGATTCCCAGCCATAGCAACACCTAAATGATTTTTTTACTGGCCCTCCTCGCGCGATGATCTGACAAATCATCCGAGTCAACAGTCAAGAAGAGCTTATCTCAAATTCGACGTTCAGAGTCGGAATAAAACTCGTACACATTCACACGTACACATGAATGGTTGTAAGAAAACTCGGCCCCTGTACTAACGAGCTTGTTGCGCCAAAAATTTGTATTTTTTTTATTTGCCCACTGCCAAGCCCACTTTTTTGAAAAAATGCTATTTTTGTCGAATGGTTAGGAATTTTGAAAATGTATCGGAACTATATACATATTTATGCAATTGCAATTTCTTATAAAGTTTTCTGCCACTCCCACTTTTTGGGGGCTTTTTTATTAAAAAAACGATTTCCGGTCAAATTTTAAAATATTGGTAATATTAATAAAAAATCATCCAAAGGTCACTTTAACCCACGCCGACTTTTTTTTCCTACAAAAAAATGTTATTTTTTGTAGAACCATAAAGGTTTTGATATACTGGCTGATCGGCCTATCGCGAATAAATTTTCCAGGAAATTTTTCTCTTGTCAGCAATGTTAATCAGATTGCTGAATGGGTACATTTTTTCGAGAAAATTTATTCGCGATAAGCCTGATTGTAACACTGCCATTTTCTATATTCCATCCACATAAAGCTCACATTTAAGGGATATACATTTTTAGTGTAGAATGGGATAGGGTAATTAACGACTCGCACAGCGGATTGTAGCCTACTCATATGATTTTTTTTAAATATACAGACTTATTCGCAAAAGATATACAAATTTTCAATCAAACCGTCATATCTAGAGCTCTTAAACTGACAGAGTGAGGGCGAAAATTTCGTTTGGCATTTAAGGAAACATCCATTGTAAGGCAAAACTTCACGCAGCTTATCTGAAAATTTATGATTTTTGACATATCGTCACCTGAATGTAATAAGTGGATAACTCGATTTGTTTTTTTAATTTTTAAGATATCTACGTTCTCTGATACCTTGATTCGATATTAATTGCAATATCCAACGAACTAATTTTTCTGATCTGCTGACACCAATTGGGTATTAAAAAGAATTAATGCAAATCATGGAAAACTGCTCTTTTTTTTATAATTTTACTATTTATAACTTTCTCTTACAAAGAGAAAGGTATTGTTTTCGTGAAAATTTTTGACCTCGAGATTTCGATTGATTCTAACAACGCGTCTCTACGAGCAATATTTGCTAGCTTACTATCTGCCACTTTTCATAGAAAGAAATAATGATAAATTGCTATGAAATGTAGGGTGGGCATTTCCATTGCTTGCTATCTCAAACAATCTTACAATTTCAAAAAGATACGACAGCCCATAGCATACTATCCATAGAAAGCAATGGACTGGGCAATACACAGAAAGAAATTTTTCATAGAATACTATTTGTAGTCAAGCAATTTCCATAGAATGCCACATTGCATTCTATGAAATATTGCTCGTGGAGACCACGGCTAACATTGCGATGATATCGGAACCCAAAAAAGTGGTTTTTGAAATTCCGTCCGTTGGTTCGTGGGTCCGTCTGTCCGTAATGGTCTCTCCAGTCTAAACGGCATGATCAATTTTCTTTAAACTTCGTATCCAGCGTTCTTTTGGTAATAATTCTAGACCATTTTTTTTACTTTTAGCCAATATTTAACGGTACCTGCCATATACAAATTATACATAAGCTCAATTTTCTCAAAAACGGCTCTAACGATTTTTATTAAACTTTATGTATATACTATGAGCATATTAGTTCCAACAAAACTGCATAGACAGTTTTTTTTTTGGAGAAAATGCAATTAATGGATTTTTGCATTTAGGCCATATAAAGAAAATTTTCAATTTCTCGCAAACATTTTTTACAAATTGAATCAATTTAAGTTTAAATACTACTATTACTGTTTGACAGAATTCCAATATCTTGTAGCTATGTCGGAAATGCAATAAAATTAGGTCGGAAATAGCTTTTCAAAAAGACGTTTAGAAAAGAAGTAAATTTTTTTGCCAATTTCTCAAATCTCGGGCACAAAGGGCGTTTATTTTTTAATAGGAGTACATCCCATATAGCGAAGTTCGAAAATTTTAAAATTACCCGAAAACGTCTGTAAAGGGTGACTAACAGAATTCGCATTATTCGCAGACTAAAAACTTAGGGACCTAAGTTTAAAGGTTGCACGAATACAGTACTTTCCTATTATGGCATATATAACAGCAAATTAATTCTATGTCTAAGGAAAAAAAAAAATTTTCGTTATTAAAGAATCTTCTCGGATTCAAAATGAAATTAAACAGGTTTTTGCTTTCTATTTTTTCTACCATTCGATAAAGACAGAGAGTAGCTTTTCTCACAAGCATTCATGTGTGCGTATGCGCATTGCACGATGATGGAACCATCTATTTTATGCTGATTTCTAACGGCTAAGTTGAGTTGGGTTTTTTTGACATTTGATACTAATCAAATGATTTGTCAGATAATCACGAGGAGGGCCAGTGAAATATTATTTTCACTGACCTTCTCCACCGCAGTCCATGCTATGAATATAAAAAGATGCACAACATATGTTTTACTCTCGGAATTTTATAAGAAACAGTTTGTGCCTTATTTGTAATCTTCTGGTAAAAATGTATCATTAAGGTTTTTAAAAAATAAATAAATATGTACCAACCTTTATTTCCAGACCATGTTTACAACGATATCGGTTGCAGGTCAATCTGTAAAATAAAAATAAAAAATTGTTTAAAATTAAATCAATGTATATGATTAAGATATGATCATTTTTATTTAATTAGGTCCTTTAAAAAAAACAATCAAATGTCATTAAATGGGATATTTCATAAATTGCTGTTCTGCGCAAATCATGCGTGTTTTATTATAAAGTTAGCAATTTCCGACCTTCGGGAAAAACCAATTCTTTATCTGAAAGAGATTTTTAGAAAATTGCATCGTATATAGTTCATTCATTCAACGTTTTTATCAACTGATATTTGATTGTAACGGTTTTTTAAGAAATGTTGGAATAAGTTTACAAAAATTCGAAAAAAAAAGTTTCAAACGCAAACACAAACGAGCAAGTTCGGCGAGTATGTTCGTCGTTTAGGGCTAACTTAAGGTTGACTCAGCACTTCAAAAAGAGAAGATTCAAAATTATTTTTAATCTTGGCTAAACCATGGAGTATATTTGGGACAGCACTAAATATTTTTGTTTCAATTTTTTTCGTTTACAACGTACAGGACTAAGTACAGAACTAACGACATAATTTCATAAGACAAACTTTGGTGTAAACGTAGCCAATACCAGCACCAATTATAAGCGATATTTGTGGTGACTCTGGGGCAAAGTAGAAAAATCCTCGCTATTATATCAGTTGTTATAAAAATTTTAAATGTAGACCTAGTCCCGGTTATTCTCTACGATGTAAATATATCCATCGTTTCTTTAAAACTTGGGTAGTGATATTTTAAAAAGCTGTACGGAAGCTGGTTACAAACAGATCGCCCATTTTTCTTATTTTTATACGCCTGTTGATTCTTTTTGATATAAGGGATTGTTCCAAACTCTTCCTACACAACTTACTGACTATTCTCTCTAAGAAAGGCCCATTAAGAAGTCTTGCGAGTTTAACAAACCTATTTTCAGTACGTCGAGGTAAGCTCTGGGGTGTGTTGCATGATTATGCACATCAGAGTACTCTTTCGTGAGGCATTTAATCTCTTACACACTACCTTTAAATTTTTTTTTTTCATCTTACCTTATCATTATGTATATGGATTGCATGTTGCAGAGTAGTCGTGAAAAGAAATATCTTGTATGGGAAAAGTAAGGGATAAAGCATCTGCTCTTCGGGGGGAATTTGATAATTATGAACCCAAACTACGCACTTGAAAGGTTAAAGGGAGTCTGGTGGTTTCCAGAAAAGGGTACTCAAATAATTCCCAAAAATACTAATTACGTAATATGCGAGTCCTCAGATCGACTTACAAAACTTGTCGTGGATGCTTTAATATAGGGCAAACGTCTTCGATGGGCGAAGACCCAAAATTCATGGTGGGCGCATTTGAGCGTCTTAGTCCAACGAGGCTTTTATATACGAGTTCAAAAATTAATTTAAATTCAAAATTTCAATTGATTTAGTGAGCAATCTAGGAATTTTTCTAAGCATTGTAGTAAGGTTCATAAGGCACATTTGCGCTCCGTCCGAAAACCGGTTAATGGTGGTGCTGGTTCAAGGACAGTTTTTATATGAATTGGTAAAATAAAGTCCTGTTTCAACACAGCGATTGTTTGAAAGTGCGTAAATCGACTACAACCATTTCACAGGAATTGTGTTAAGACCACTTTTTAAGCGTTTCAATTGCCTTCAAGTACAACCCCATAGCCATCGATATTGAAATACGAGATAGACACAAACTTTTACATTTCCACTTACTAAATCACTTTTCGATTTCTATTTACAAAAATTGTATTCCTGCTAAGGTTACCTGTTTGCACTTTTCCAAATTCGATAGGAACAATGTTTACTGCTCTCGATTTACCAGCATCGATAGATAGCATCATAAAAAAAAAAAACAATTTCACCAAACGCATAACTTAAACGCGTTTTGTGAGATGCAAACACGCACACATACTCGTTTCAATTAAATTTAACATTACACCATACAGATAGACGACAGAAACAGTTACAAGCGGCGGCTTTCATGAAATCGTAAAGTGAGGTGGTTGAGGCTGTAGTGCACTCGCATCTTGGCAAACTTGAACTTGTTAGTCCGGTGGATGTTGGTCGATGATGGATCATTCGCAGCAACTTGTTCACAAAAATATTCGATGTACAGGGTGTGTAATCGTTGTTGCTTTCCATTTTTAGAGTTGAATGACATTTACACGTCATTGTCGTCTACAACCACCACACACGTTCAAAAATTTTCATCGTATCGATGTTGTTTTTAGTGGTAAAAACGTTGTTAATTGATTTCTGTTTGAAAACTTCGTCAGCCAAAAACAAATAAATGATCAAAATCATTAATTATAACGACTGCATTTCCCAGTGGACAAACAGAAGAAAAAAATCAAATACCACTACCGCTACCCTGTGCAATGTGGATGTATCTATCGATTGGTTGCGATTGCGATACGAACAAACGCTTGTTCAAATGTTGTTGAACTGCTTATTTGCCCATGGGTGTAGGTACGTCAATGATGTTGTTTTATCTTTCGTCTGCGAAGCCAACAAACTAGTTTTCTACTACATCTACGGTCATGTTGGAAATAGATTCCTTTGCCGTCCCCAGCTATTACATATCGGTTCCGTAACATAAATAGAGAGAGCGACAGAAGGAAGGAAAATATCGAAACGATACGGAGAAGAAAAAACAACGGACAAAAATCATTGACAATCAAAAGAAAAATGTTGGACGTTTATCTATGTATCTGCGAATTTAATGAAATGCAATGCTGGTTATTTGGTGAGGTGTTAAATTGCAATTAACAATGTTGGTTAGACCTAGTAACTAGTTGTTAGGGAGTGATAAGGTGGCTCTAAATATAGGACAGCGGTTTTGCATATATATTATATATATTATTATATTTTTATATATTACGTATTTTGTTAGTTTCGATACTAAAGTTTGTAAATGGTGTTTTCTTTAGAGGTATAGAACTTCGAATTGAAATAAAACACAAGAAAATCGTTTCATTTCGGGCATGTTGTCGCGGCGGCTAGTTCGAATAAAGCCAATTCTAGAGGTCAAATTTGTTGAAACCACATCTCATCCACATTCATGCCATCTAATTCGGGAACAAATAGTCGGTTGTCATGGCTCTATACCGGTCTCCATTAATTGTAACTGACTCTCCAGCATCATTTCGGAAGAGGTATGGCCCAATGCTACCACCAGCCCATAGAGCACACCAAACAGTCAGTTTTTGTGGATGTAATGGCGTCTCAAGGGTCTCATGTGGATTCTCTTCACTCCAAATGCGGCAAATTTCCTTGTTGACGTAGCCATTCAACCAAAAATGAGCCTCATCACTGAACAAAATTTTGCGATGAAAATCAGCATCGAGATCAATTTAATTTTCGGCCCATACACCAAAACCAGGACTCATTGCCAAGATCTGTGCGCAAAATCTTCCATAAAGTTGATTGAAGCTCCAATCGTTGTGCACGGTGACGAATCGATTCAATCGGGTCCTCTTCAACACTTTGCTATATAGCGGCAATTGTTTCTTCGTCTCTGGGGCTGCGTATTATCACATAGAGTAAACGTGGTGCGAAAACGATCCATGGTTAACCGAATTAATTGCTCTGATGGACGATTATGTCAACCATAAAATGGACGGAGCTTGCGGTAAACTTCGCGAACTGAACCATTATTTTCAAAATAAATTTACACGATTTGCAAGCGTTGTACATTTGTCAACCTGTTTGTGATTAAATGGCAAACCAAACTAAACATAAATGACATTAGAGTTGCCCGATTTGACCACAAAATGTCAGTTTTATCTTTATTCGAAAAACCAAACTCTAAAAAAACACACCCGTTACTTTGCCGGGCTTTTTTATTTTTTGGTTGGTGGGTTGATGAGGTAGTCGATGTGTGTCTTCCTCATCACACTCAGGTCAATATAGACCCATTGTGATGTTGGTTCCTTCATTATACCTTTACTGTCCATTGTTGCTAGTCCCTTTCCAGCTATCTAGATGTTGCTGCAAACCTGAAGATTTCGGATAGATCCGTGAGGTCATGGAAAAAGTATTATCCTTAGGTTCTCGTTCTTGATTTGCTGAGGCATGGGCAGTGGCACAGAAAGTGGAGGTTATCCTCAAGCATTTCTTCATCACCACATCCTCTACATAGGTCATCATCTATAAGATACATTTTCAGTATTTGGCTTTTTATTAACTTGTGTACAGTAAGAATCCCTACTAGAATCGAGACCGATTTCCTGTTTCTTCGAAGTAGCTTATGGGTTCTGGCTTTGTCATACTCAGGTCACATCCTTTTGGAAGTTACACAGGTGGGGAGGGAGTACCACCTGTTTTTGGCAATATCCAGTGTTTTCTGTCCCGCCCGAGATTTGAGGTCACATAGTGGTGGTTTGACAGACTGGTCAACGCTAGAGGCAGATCCTTTTCTCCCCAGTTCATCAGCATCTTCATTGCCCTATATGCCTCTGTGTCCGGGAACCCAGCAGAGCTTAACATTATGTTGGAAGACAAGAAACTTTAGCTCTTCACGACAACGCTTCACAAGTTTAGATTTTGTTTCGATAGCAGAGATGACTTTTATAATAAATAAAGATGGTGATATCATCTGGTGGTATCGCCAGAATTGAGGTCGCTTGGAAAGACGTAGGAGAATGGTCTTTGGAAGTCATGATGAGGTAGCAGGTAGTCAGAGGATACAGCTGAGCACAGATATCTATGGAGAATTTGAGCATGTCCTCCTGACTTCTTTTTCCAGCAGTTGAGCTGCCTGATTCTTAGAGCACTTTTGGCTGTAGATTCTTGCACATAAGGATGTTTTACTGACCCGCTGTTGGTGTTGTTCTAATTGCACTAGTAGCGCCCACACATGCTATCCTTTGTACCTTTGTTATATTTTTCGATTGGGTGACTTTATTTGTGCATTGCCACCAGACAAGCCCCCATATGTTAATATAGCTCTTACAATGGCCGTGTACATCCAAAGGATGACTTGTAAGTCGTTAAAATGTAAGAAGTCTATGATTGATGATTTTCCTAAACCCTTCTAAAAATTTGCCTTCTAAAACGTGTGCATGTAATAAAGATACACATCTGCTGGAAGTCTTGGTTGAACCAAACCTTGGAGATTTAATGTAGGGCAACTCGGATTCCATGCAATATTGAATTCAAGGTAAGGGATGATGAAACATAGTAAGGCCTTTCATCTTAATATTTTCTTATGAATTTGCAAGTGACGGCCATTCATTTGCCCTGATGGAAATCAATCGCCACCCTATACCATCAAACTTCAAGCCGCAACACTTCTGCACATGATTACTATGGAAAACATCGAAAACAACTCGATGGAATCACTGATTGCGTATCCATTAGGTACTTGTCAAGTGTGCACTACCATAAAATTCAGTTCAAGTGCCCATCATGATATTCAATACCAACATGTAGAGTACACAGAAGAACTCTGAGGTATGTGAGAGTTTACAAGAGCGCAAATGTGCTATCGAGTCCAAGTGCAAAAAGAGTACCCGCAAGTTTGAATCACCATCCGCAAGGTTGTTGACGCAGAAATGCCTGAATTTGCGGTACACCTATTCAAACGAACTGGACTTGAGCGCACTTGATACCAAACCCCATCAGCAAGATCGAAACTTGATCGTTTGTGTTTTGTAAATATAACCGTCCGTCCAATTTATGAGTGGATCTAGTTAGGTATTGCAAAGATGCTTGTAAGCAGATACTATTAGCCTTCGTGTGAATATTTCACTCCCACAGATGGGCTATGGTGAGTAATCGATAGCCCCGGTAGTGTTTTAACTTGCGGATTCCAATCGCTGCAGTTCATCATCTAGATCTGGGCAAATGTAAGGAAATATCTTTCTTGTTGTCCGCATAAGCATGACCTGATGCGGGGAGGTATGCACAGTGGCCATAGAAAGACGGGTATGCAACAATGTGAGCACCTCCTCCAAGGCGGATGCTCTGATTCCAAAAGTCAACTTTTTCACATTTCACAACAAACCACTTTATGCCAAATTAAGTGGCTCTCTGAAGGTGTGTTCATCTCCAAATGAATATTAATTAACGCTCACCTGTGAATTGAATAGAAACGCATACCATATTCATATATGCCGTTATAAATAGACTGCGAAAAGCCAGGGATTACATACACCCAATGTGGCACGCTGCGCAATTCCCGTACTGAATTTTCTATAGGATTTTCCATTTCATTCTTTGTTGCATTCAACATTAATATGATTTCGTGCACTAGAAAACAACCGGAAAAGGGGGAACGGAGAGACAGCACGCATTTAAGCAAACTTTGTGGGGTAGGTTGGGTCTATGTGTCAGTTGTATTGAGACGTATTCAATGCTAATTAACGACACATATGCTGACCTAAATTGTTGTATGCTAGTTTTGTATGCTCATTGATGTTTTTGTTCATGCAAAGCTCGATAAAATTCTCAAGCATGTGGACAAATGGTGCTGGAAGTGACATTTAATATGCATATCTGTTACATTATGTTGAAAAGGTTTTTTTTTGTTTGGGACAAAGGGTATTGAAACTGAAAGATCACACAAATTACATCTAGGGAGTTTTTTTTAGTGTTTCACGACCTCTTTTTAAATTAAAACGAAACTGGCGTTATACACCCAAAAATAAGCATGCCCCCCATGCAATGGATATGAACTATCGAATATATATAATGTATATATGAAAAGTTGTAAATATATAAAAAAATTATGTGCTAGGTTTCCCGCGCCCAGCAGCAAGAAACCCCTGTTTTGATAAGGAATGCCGACAGATGCTCGCAGCCAAGAACGAATCGTACAAGGTGAAGACGAGAGCTGCCATTAAGTTTTATAGACAAGGAAGAAGGGAAGAACACCGGCTTTTCAGAAAGAAGAAAAAAGAACAAGAAAAGCGTGAAATCGAGAAAATACAGAGGGGACACTACAGGAACGATTTTCGCAAGTCTTACCAAAGCGTAAAATGTCAAAGCTAAGATACAAGGCTCGAACTGAATCCTGTCGAGTTGAATAAGCAAACATCGTAGTTGAGACACAGTCGATGCTGAGGACATGGAAGAACCACTGCGATGACGAACAACATTCCGATGTCAGGCAGAACGAACCATTCAATACTGCCGATGTCAGGCAGAACGAACCATTCAATACTGCCGATTACAGCAAAACCTACCATCCAACCGACCTGAGTGAAGTAAGAATAGCAATATATATACTCATAAGCCAAATCTGGTCGGAAGAAAGTATGCCTAAAGAATGAAACCTTAGCGTTTGCCCGATCCACAAAAAAGGACACCCTCTGAATAGCTCCAATTACAGAGACATAAGTCCCTCAACATCGCCCACCAGATCCTATCTGAAATAATATGTGAACGCCTAAGACCGTTTACAATAAACCTGATTGGCCCTTTACAGTGTGGTTTAAGGCCAGAAATGTCCATAACCGAGTAAATCTTCACACTTCGGCATATCCTGAAAAGAAAACAGAGAAGTCCACATCGATACCCACCATCATGTCGAGTTTTGGTATACAACCCAAACTCACTCGTCCGTTTATGTAGGATGACGATGGAAAATTCTTGCTGCCGATACCAAAAAAGGAATTAAGGTAAGGCGATTCGCTGTCATGACAGGATTGTGCAAAACTCCAGAGCCAACACCAGAGGCATAATTTTTTTCAAAAATCGGAGCAACTACTAGCATACCCCGACGATATTGACATCATTGGTTGTACTTAACGTGATGTCATAGCCACGTTTGCTAGTATAGAGAATGAAGCGGCAAAAATGAGTTTAGCAGTCAATGAGGGCAAGACTAAGTATATACTGTCAACACGAAAGGACACACAACATCGACGAGTCAGACAGAACGTCGCCAGTGACAGATATAACTTTGAGGTAGTACGGGACTCGTCAGAAATTTAACGAAGAAATACTCTTGCCAACCGCTGGTTCTTCGGGCTAAGAAGGAAATGCAGTAGTAAAGCCTTCACTCGAACTACTATGGATATCATATATCATACCCTGATCATCCAAGCCCTGCTCTACGGCGCTGAAGCATGGACCGTATCAAAAGAATTCCTTGGTCGATTCGAGAGGAAAATTCTTCGAAAAATCTTTGGTCCCGTTTCCGTTGACGGGCTATGGAGACGAAGATTCAACCAAGAATGATACGAGCTGTACAGCGACATGCGCCTGGTAAAAAAAAACTCCGAATGGGACGTTTAAGATGGCTAGGTCATGTAGAACGAATGAACACCAATACTACGGCTCACAGAGTCTTCGATTCCCAACCAGACGTCGGACGCAGTAGAGGAACACCTCGCCTTAAGTGGCGCACACAAGTGGAAACCGACCTCAACCAACTTGGAGTGCGCAACTGGAGGCAGTTAGCTAAGGACCGGGCCAATTGGGATGCATGTTGGTTGAGGCTCAGGTTCATTCCCGACTGAAGCGCCACTACATCAAAAAAGGTGCTCGAAGAGCAGCAATGTGCGACCCAGTCGTGCAATTAGCAAATATTTCATTGCTATCATTTGCTAAATAATAGGAGCAGTAAAAATAAATTCATTATTTTCCCAACAGATGGCTTTAGTAAAACGGTGGTCCAACCAAAATACACGATGTTAATTGTGAGTCACACCTTAACGCCAAGTTTTTTGCCCAAACTTATTTGACATTTCTTTGAGAAATTCAACCATGGAAAGGTACACAACTGAACAGCGCGTTAAGTTTGAAGCCTTTTACGAAAATGGGCGTTCAAATCAAACTGCATTTCGGGCACTTCAGTTTTTTTTTGTTGGTCAGCATAATCAAATGTGTCCAAAATCAGGACAATTGTGCTCAAATTTCGGCAAATCGGGTCTGTAGGAAAAGTGAAAAAACCTCGCCTAGTTCGTTTTGCTCAAAACACTGCCGCTGTTGTTCGCGATAGTGTGTCAAAAGAGCAGTCAACCTCTACTCGTTGTCGTGCTCAACAATCAAACATCTAACGAACATCACTGATGCGAGATTCAATTGACTCAATAGCTAAAGCCTATTGAACATTTCAAGCGTCGTCCATACGCTGAATGGTTGCTTGCACAGACAGAAGATGTTCGTGACTTCAGCGAAGAGGCACATTTTCACCTCAGTGGATTCGTTAACTAGCAGAATCGCCGCGTTTGGGCATATGAGAATCCACGGGTGATTATTGAAAAGCCGATTCATCCACAAAGAGTGAATGTTAGGTGCGGTTTATGGGGTAGGCTTCGTTATCATGCCTTATTTCTCCAAAAAATAAGGTAGGGCAAGCAAGTGTGAATGGTGTTCGCTATCGCGAGATGATAACGGACTTCTTGTGCCCAGAAATTGAGGATATGGGCCTTGACGATATGTGCTTACAACAGGATGGTGCCACTTGCCACACATCCAATGAAACAATGGCTCTTTTGCGAGAGAAATTTAATGGCCGTGTTATCTAACGTCGTGGCGATGTTTGGCCGCCATGATCATGTGATTTGACAGGGTTAGACTTCCTTTCCCGCCCGATGTATCCTTTCATACATAATTGTCATCGATCCTTCTATCATAATAAAAAAATTTAAGACAATTCTCTGAAAACTTTTTGTTTTGTTTACAATCAATATCGTGCGTTTTCGTTGAGATGAGATTTCGTAATAAAAAACTTGTCGACAGATTTCTGATTGGTCGACTCAATTTTGATTGAGCTGGCGTTTATGACGGATACCAGCAAAGAGAAAGTACGCCATATTTTACACTCTATCGGCGAAAACGTAGCTCAGGCGGCTGAATATGTAAAATGTGTTTCTGGTCCTGATACTGTAAAGGCCAATTACGCGCAGTTTTGGTTTCGTCGATTCCGTTCCGGTAATTTCGATGTCAAAGTCGCACCACGTTCTGGGAGGAAGTCGAATATGATTGAAACCATATAAATAAGGGTGTACACAAAAGGAAGCTCCATGTATGGTAACAAAAAGTTAACCACGAGTTAAGGCAACCAAAAAACTCATGTACCGAATTTCCATCTGCGAAATTCAACAAATTGACCCTTTGCTGATGCGGATGGTGAATGGTGATAGTGGGTGGTGAGTGGTGGGTGATGTGTTCATTGTTGTCATTTTTGTTGAAATGTTCCAATGCACCCACCAAATGAATACTACCTGTTTCTGTCCATGGCGAAAGAAAGATTTTGCTAGTGGAAAATTTGGCTCAAGAGAGGTTTATGAAAAATTATTGGCTCATTTTATTGCCAATGGGGATGAGAACTTTCATGAGCGAGGCGTAATGGTAACAGCGAATATTTGTCCTAAATCGGATCATTTCAAGTATACTAAATAACGTCAACTATTTCATGCACAAATAAAAGGTTTTTTTTTTAACGAAGTTTTCGGTAGGTAAGGTCGTTTGCGCATGCCCGTGCACACTTAGACTATAAAGATCCGTTTTGGTACCACATGGATCTTTCGACTTTCCCTATATTCGTTCACTATTCAGAACTGACTATACAGCGTAGGAGGTTTCTGACGTCGATAAAAGCCATCTCACCTAGATTATCAGAGAAGAAGTTTCCCAGATGGAGTTTTCTTTTGTCGGAGAGAGCTGGACAAGAGCTGAGAAGGTGAGCAATACTTTCCTACCAAGAAGCTTCTACAGCAGTAATTTCTAATTAGGCCTAGTCTTTTTGCGTGTAGGCCTATAGGACAGTGTGCTGTAAGGACACCGATTATGGTGCTGATGTTTGATCTGTTTAGCATTGTCAAGCAGGTGGTTCGCTTCTGGTTATAGTTTGGCCAGAGTTGATTAATATTTAACATGTTGTGGAGTTTATCTATCTGTGGTTTGCTTTCTTGATCGCATTCGCAGTATGACATGCAATTTACATGTAGCGAGGGGCATACCTAACATATCTACTAGCAGTAGAATATCAAGGGTAGTGCTCTTTCTTGAAAGCTCATCTGCCTTGCAATCCTCTGATATGTCTCTGTGGCCCGGCACCCAACAGTGGTGAATGGTGAAATACTCTGCCATGTAATAAGGAGTTTGTCGGCATTCGTGGAATGATTTAAATTTAGAGGAAATAGATTTCAAGGATTTGATGGTCGCTTGTCTGTCACTGAAGATATTAATATACTTCGTGGATATTACATTCCTTTTCAGCCAGGACAAGGCGAAAGTATATGGTTAGGCTAGCATCTCGGAGAAAACACCTCCAGCCACTCCAGATTCTGTTTTGGACCCATCCGTATAGATGTGAATCGAGCTAATGGTTCCGCTCGAATTAGAATCCCATTCAAGGCGACTGGGAATGGTTGTCCTGAAATTATGCTCAAAACTAAGTTGGGTAGTGGTGTGGTCAGTGTTTTCTGTAATGTTAAGGTGATTCAGAATCTTTGTGTTTTTATCTTGAGTGGCGGTCTGTTTGCCATAGACTTCTAGGGGCACTAGACGTTGGGCATCGAGGGCTGTGTAGGGGATTGTCCTTAGAGCTCCACTAATGCACATACAAGCTGATCTTTGAACTTCACCTAGTAGGTTGATGTTGGAGGCTGTTTCCACCAGACTTAGACACCATACAGGAGTATGGGTCAAATGATAGACACGTTAAGCCGGAAAGAGATATGTGGTTGCATACCCCCATTTCTTTCCGAATGCCTTTTTACATTTTTGATAAAAGTTTTAAGAAATTTAAGCCAAATATTTGGCCAATATTCGCCTCATCGATGGCTTTAATGCTTGTTCCAGTTAGATCTTATGTGGATGTAGGCCAAGCTCTTCCTTAAAATATTCCAAGTAGAGGACGGGCAGAGATCGAGTGGTTGAGAACGGCGTCGGATCGATTACTTCGGGTCCTCTGTCACACTCACGTCTACAGCGGCGATGGCTTCTTCAGTGTGAATGGTACGGTCTAGATCTGAATGAATTTCATCAAAAAGAGTAAATGTGGTCATGAGTCGACCCATATTATTGCGTATTAGCGCATTGACGACTCTGCGAGTCTTTGATTCCAAGCCAGAAGTCGGACGCAGTAGAGAAACCCTTGCTTTAAGTGGCGCGCACAAGTAGAAACCGACCTCAACCAACTTGGAGTGCGCAACTGGAGGCAGTTAGCTTAGGATCGGGATAATTGGAGAGGCAAGTTGGTTGATGCCCAGGTTCATTGCGGACTGTAGCGCCACTTAAACAAGTACGTGAGTAAGTAAGCGCATTGACGAAGAGCTATATAAGTGTGGCGAACAGAGCGTGAATTTTGGAAATAAATTTTCACGATTTGTAAACGTTGTTCTGGTGTAAGTCCATCCATGGTAAATTGTCAAAGTATACTTAAAGGAAGTCAAAAAGTTTTCTTAGCATGAGTGCTGGTTTGACCCTTTCAGATGTTTTACACCTCTAAAAAAAACACAGGTCCTCTGGTACGCCTTCAGGGTTCTTAAAAAGGTATCACAGTTCCCCGCTCCAATCAAAAACAGTTTTTCCTTCATGGGTTTGAAAATATTAGTGACACTTGAATGCAGACATTACGCCTGATTTTAAAAAACTTTTGTTTTCCAAGGCATAAAATTATAATTACCGTCATTTCGACATGCTGATAAAATTTGATTTAAAATCCATCACTCATTCATTTTTAAGACTTTTGCCTTTAGAACGCATTTTAATTGGCTTTAGTTTTGTAGTAAGAACCCATTAAGTCTTTGATTTTTATGAGTCTGATTTTGTTTTTATTACGCTCGTGTTTTCCTTGTATCATCTGCAATTAAATATTAATCCAAGTTGAACGAAAGTGATTTATGTTGTGTCTGTTCATTCCCTTTAGTACTTACTAGACATGCATTTATGGCACACTCATGCCAGAATATAAAAAAAAGTTGACACTAGTTTTGGTCATGACATGATTATGGTATGCAGTTCCAAAATGGAACACATAAAAAAAGAGGTTTTTCAAAAAGTAAAACGGAATTTCCGTCTGACATAAAGGTTTTACTTTTGTTGATGAGAGGAAAGAGTGATAAGTAAGTATACATAGTCAAGAGATGGCGTTGGTAATTAAGTGATGTTTTTGTTATTGCCAACACTCAAGATCAGTTTTTAGACAACTGGATGATGCAGTTTATGTCTGACAGGAGTAAAAAGTTTGTTTGGTTTTATTTTTACGATAGTGTTTTAAACATGAATACAAAAAAAGTAACATATACCCAACCTCGAGTGGAACCCAACTCCAACAGTGAGTCCTGACAGGGGGGTTGTAGGGGGACAGCATGTCCCCTAATCCATATCCGAACTTTTCATAAATCCAATTTCGCACCCATCCCAAATCTAGCAGTGAGCTTAAGCAGGGGGCTCATACATCCGAGTAAAAGTTTGGGAGTATGTAAGTTTGAATAACTCTGAGAAAGGGGACATGCAAGAAAAAAGGATTAACAATCGCTTTTATTTATTTCTAAAATGAAATAACCCCTGTGAGGCTGTAAGACAGATTACATACATGAGCGGATTTGGCAAACAAGTGTAGTACGTACAATCTCGAGCACTCATCGTAGTGTATTTGGCCTTATGTCGCAAACTAATTTGGCCTTATGACACTTTATATAAGCTACATTGTGCCAAAACATTTCATTAGATTTCCTGTTTATCGTCCTGCACCGTAAAGTAGGATTGAGAGAATTAGGGACCTGTAAAGCAAGCACTTGAACTTGTTTGCCTAAACCAAAGGAGCATCGGTTTAAAAGGGTCAATATTTTTCGGATCTCATTTGTTTGTCGGGTACATTTTGTGGGGTCTACGTCGACTCCAAAGTGTGACGAGTTTTTGAGAACTTCCTATGTTTGGAATTTATTTTTTGGGCTTTTTTTGCGGTTTTGGGGTAATCAGACCTAGGTAGGTATCCTTCGGAGCGAAAAATGATACGTTTCGGAATATTTTAGCTCCAAAGTATTGTTCCGAATAGCTGTTCAAAATGTTTCTCCGACATTTTGAAACGCATCCAGGTGCATTGCGTTGCAATGCCTTCATGTGCATTTTTCGTGTAATTTTTGACAGCTAAGTGCGATTCTTTTTCTTATTTCCTCGACGCAAATTCTTTGCGTAATTTATGTACGAATTGTATTGAAAGTTTTTTTTTCCGATGACACATAACTCGAATGGAATTTGAACCCCCGTTTCGGAAAATTGTCCACCCCGACGGATTCGCTAGGGTAGAATATTGTTAAAGTAAAAGAATAAGTCGCCGCTGTTGAGGAGGTAGAAGTTGCAGCACATGCGCAATTTGTGGAGGTCCCATTCTTTGTGGCAAAAATGTCTAAGTCCATGAAAACTTGATTCTTGATCATGATAAAACTCATTCCAAAGTGGACTTATTGACATTTCATTCTATTGACATTGTATTTTATGTTTTTATGGCGCTATGATCATGAAGGAGATAAACAGCCCTATTGAGGAATCAGTTGAAAGAATTTCCGAAACGAAAGTCAGCTCCGATCGGAACTCAGTTTACCGTTTAACTGGATGTCCCATTCTTTGTGTCAGAAATGTAACTTCGTACATAGAAATGAACGAAAAAGCGAAAGTTGAGGCCCTTAGTGATCCGTAGTGACTTTTTTTTCAGAATGAGATTTTGATTTTGGTATTGGGTGAGGAATATGCAATGTTAAGTCAATGATGTAAGGTAGCGCGTATTCATCCAATGAAATTGGGAGATAAGGCTCACCAAAGACGCTTTGTCAAAGTGGTCTGCTGTGAGAAGTCCCCTGAAGAATTGGGTTGACGAACTATCGTCTTTCATGTCTTTTTATGAAATGTGATGTTAAAGCACGCCGAGAAGGAACAGAAAATAGAATCTTTTCTAACAGTTTTATGTGGAGTTTTTTTTTGATACATTTAACTAACATTTAACGAACCGCGATCGTGTAGCGATTTCGCGAGTTATCAAACCACAGAAGTAGGAAGCTAAGTTCTTTTGAAAGTCTTTGGAATCACAACGAAAAGCCACATAAGGGCATGGTGGATTGGTTGGAATAAGTCTCATCCAAAAGAACAAGAGTTTGCTTCATACTAGAGCAATAACTTGGCTAACGTCAGCCGTTTTTTTCCTAACTCAACCTTCCAGGAAGTGTACAAACAAGTCGTTTTGGTAGGTATTGACAAGGGCACCCAATTATGGCGTAACTTCATGGATAACTTGCCTTCCATTGGTGGTGCTGGAGCCACATCGTCTACCTATTAGATTTCAGCCGTACTCGCTTGGCCGGCAAGGGAGGTCAACATGAACCACTGATCTTAAAAACTGTCTATTTAAGATCACCAAATCTCACGGTATTTTTGTGTCTGTCCAAGTTATCATCATCTACCATGTTGTTTACTTCAGCTTCTAAGATACTGCTCGTGGCATGCTTCTCGATCCTAAGAACATACCAATCTACATCAATCTACATTTACATCAACTGGTCTATTGTTCAAGTTGTTAGGGTCCATTTATAGCTATCATTAGAACACAAAACAATTGAAATTTTACTTCCATAGCTGCGTATAGGAATCATTGGAAAATTCCGTTTCATTTCGGTGGAACTACTAAACATTACAAAAATAAATCTTGATCAGTGAACAGTTGAAAGTTTCTGCGAAAACTATAATTAAAATTAAAATATTTTGGATAATCTTGTTTGAAAAATAAAAATCTTCGTTTTGAAACCAACTCGCCGATGGTTGAATTTATAAAAAAAAGCGGTAGTGAGTAAAAGAAAATTTCAAATGATGGTTTCCAATGATAGCTTTAACTGGAACCTTACAACTGTTTCAGCCCTATCAAGGTATCCGTTTGGAAGAATTTCAGAAATCAAACTCACTTCCAATTGGAACTAAGTTTTTCTACAAGGTATGCTTTGTGTTACAAAATAAATCGCGTTCGATGGATTTCGCAAAAATCCTTCGTCAAACAACTTTGAAAGAAAAGTCAACAACGGTTGACGCATTCCGCATTATGCCGCTGTTCAATCAAGTGAGGTGAATTTCATCGGAAGATCTCGAAATGATAAGAGAAACAAAAACCTCGGTAGAGAATTCTCGAATTCCGAACACATCGGGGACAATATTGCCTCGGAAACATTGGACACACTTCGTCGTCGTATAGGTCTGGTCGCAAAGGTACTGATGTTATATACAATTTCTCAGTACACTGCTGGTCTACCATTGCCAATCAAAAAGGTACTGGTGCCCTCTTCAATGTCGCTTTTTTTAACGTTCCCAGAGGTACTGCTGGCGCTTTCGTCCTTGCTCTGTATGCCAATATCAAGAAGTTTTTATAAATTATAATTGAAGCCCTTAGGTGAAGAAGGAGTTAAGTTACATAATGCATAGTTTCGAAATACTTGAGCTTAAAGTTTTTGAACTGTAATTTTGGTTGTAAAAGCAACTCAGACTAGTACCTGATTATTAACATAAAGTATGGATATAGTTTTATTTACTCAAAGTTTTACGAAACTACATTTTTGTTGATTTAAAAAAACTCCTGAAAATGTCGTTTAACCCCTTCTTCACCTAAGCGCTTCAATTGTAACAACACACCAACGATCTTAAAATGCATGAGGCTCTCGATGGCCCTTAGTAGCTGATGCTGGTTATTTCTGTTATCGTTGTAGTCTTGAACGTGAAGGCTTTCTCGGATCTTTAAACAACTTATGCTATTAAGGTTTCTTACATTTCGATGAAATATTGACATTGACATCACAGTACTTCGTACATGAATGCAACAAACTACAGACAAATAACAGCACGCGCGACTGAGGCCATCGGCTGGGACGGATCAAGACAAGACATTAATACAAGAGAGAGAGAGAGAGAGAGAGAGGGAGAGAGAGAGAGATAGAGAGAGAGATAGAGAGATAGAGAGAGAAAAATAGACACATAGGAAAGCCATATAACATAAACCTACGTGGCACAGAGGAGACATAGATTTATATTGTCTCATATTATCGCACAGGTGGCCTCAGATATGCTGACGATTTATGTAGAAAAAGAATGCTGTCGAACCTGGGGTTTGAACCCAGAGAAACAACGAAACAAATTCCGTAACCATTTTCTTTCTTTTGTGAATGGTAGCTCTGCACACTATCATTCTGTCATATGACATGCTTTGCCTGATGAGTTTAATGTTGATTTAAGCAAAATTTCAAAAAACACAATTCCTTGATAAATAAGTGGTAGGGTTTATTTGCCGACCGCGATTGTTTTGGTTAGATGTATTTAAATCGTTTGGAGGCACCATGATATAAAAAGGCTCCCCATGACCTGATAATTTTCGTAGGATGGACTTCAGCTTCAAATGCAGTATACTGTGGTGGACACATAAGTGCCTAACTATTTCTTTTAGTACGCTTTAGTATAACGTTTTAATGAAAATATTTGTACTAGCTCTACTACTACCATAAATAAATATTTTTAAATGCCAATAACCTGGCAATACTGTCTTGGAAAAGTAACTACAAATTAGCACGAGGTATTAATTATTGCCTCACGTCATTTGATTATTCCAAATGCTGAATATTAACACCACATTCAAATAAAAATGTAAAAGTCCCGGATTCGTTGTTGTGTAAAGTCATAGCAGCTTTTAAGTGAAGACCAACTTTACATAAAACAGAATTTTTTTGTATATTTTTTCTCAGGTAAGAAACCTGCAGATGTTTACTACCTCTCCACCCTTGCACAGTTGTAGATCGTATATTAATTGATGTGTAATGAATATTGACGAAATCGTATAAAATTACTCATACCAAACATATTATAGAATATTCACGGCTGTCCTTAAAAAGTACGCCATTATATTAATTGATTACTTCCGGGTTGGAATTTCAAACCCTCAGCTGTCGTCTTTAAATGATATCATCCAGCAACTGAAGACCAGCGCCTGCCATGTATGTACTGTTGCCTATCTTAATGAATAAACAATTAAATTCATTAGACGGACAAAAAAAAGCCTTAGTATGAAGCCTTTTTTTATTAAAGACACAAAGCAATCGTGCAATAATCATAATTACTTGATAATTGCAGGTGAACATCTGTAGGATCTGTGGAAGGTCGTCTTTAATTTGTGTGTACTTTGCACGAGTATGTGGCTTACGTAAGTTTGTCGCCTTTGTTTCTTATAAATCCCACTCCTAATGTAAAATATTAAGCCTATAGCACATCATTTTTTTTTGAATAATGAGAATGATGGTCAGCAAAAAAAAAAAGAATACTTATGACGTCACAATGAACAATTGCCTCTACATTTTAAAAATGATGTACAAAGGTATTTCTTGTCTGCAAACAGGTGCTTGTGATCATAATTCTCGGGAGGTATTTTTAGTTGTTTTGATCTTTTGTGTTTTTTTTTTTCGTTACTCATCCATAAAGACATAATAATGTGATTTTCGACAAGATACCTTTGAGTCGAACTTCCTTGTTGAATTTGATTGGCAATGTGCTTAAAGTAATTTACAACTTTAACTTTTCATCAAGTTTATTGCATTGAAGGGTAATAATATGTTAAAATTTTACTTTTATAATGGTGGAGACAATTAAAAAAACTCGTATTGTTAGCAAACATTTTTTTTTTAAACGGGCTACTTTAAGAAAAGGAATTTGGAGGGTCTTTGAAGGACACGTTATATTATGTAAGCGGGGTTAGTATTGACAAGCGACGTATGAGTTTTACACCTCTGACAAAGAAAACTGAACATGATTTTGAGACCTTTGTCCTTCAATAATGAATTGTAAGTATTGCTTGATTGCTGCGCTTTGACAAAGTTACGGCCTCAAGATGACGTAATGTGTGTATTTAATACTAGCAGTTCTCAGTGATTCAATGACGAAAAGCTGGCAAACGACATCGTCGTCGAGCGAAGTTTCTTAGTTCCCCAATTTCCCTATTAATCTCGAATGTGTAACTCGATACCATCTTCGATTCCATAAAGAAAAATAAGTCAGCGAGAGTCGATGGTAACTATGTCCAACATTTTTATGCGACATTTACCCCCTTAAGCTGTGGACATTTACGCCAGTCCGTTGGAAGATGGCGAAACTTTTCTCTGATATACAATTGAAGAAAAGCCAAAAACAGGTGGACGGTCTGGTTGATATGGAGAAGGCTTTCGACGCCGTATGGTAAGAGAGCCTCTACAAATACAATTTTTTGGCGCAACAGTTACCCAGGCCGAGCTTTCTCACAACCATTCATGTGTGCGTGTGTACTTCCTGCATTATGGCAAATAGGACCTCCTGCCGACTCCAAACGCCCAATTTGAGATAAGATTTTCTTGACAGTTGATACTCCTCGGATGATTTGTCAGATCATCGCGTGAGGAGGGCCAGTGAAAAATCATTTAGATGTTGCTACGGCTAGTAATCCAATGCAGATCTTCTACTCGGCAGTTCATCACACTAACCATCGCGACACTGAGGGCCTCTATCTAAAGCTAAACTTGGCAAAACTTAACCACTGCTATATATGCTTTATGACATCTTGACTTGTAGAACGTTTGTTGTCTGTGCAATGTAATTCGTACCACATATTTTTTCATAGAAAATGGCGGATTCTCTTTAGCATTTACACCGGTGATATGATTGGTAGTCTTGCTTAGGCAATCGCGTGTGCGGGCGTTTGTATCACGTAAGGGACAGCCCCTACTTTCGAGGGCATTCGAACACTTTTGCGGCGAGACTTCGTTAAAATCCAGAGATATTGTGATGACTGGAAGTTGACAATCAATTTTAAGAAATTTGAAAACCGTTTTCTAGGGTCTCAAGGGATACGAAAAAGAACTTTCGCAAGCTGGTAACTGAGGAGTAAAAGTGTTGTAAATTACCTTGGCATCTGGCTGGATCAGTATCTATATTTCGTAAAACGTGTAGATGTTGCTCTGGCGAGAGCTAAAGCAGCGTTTGCCCTGACAAAATGATTGTTTATAAAAGCCTTCTTGTCAGCAGGGTGAAGTTGATTTGCTACATTAGGTCTTTGATTGCCTATAAGTGCCCGTTGTGGTTCAACGTTACCTCATCTCAAATGGAAAAGATTCGGGTGTTTGAGAGGAAGTGTCTAAGAAGCTGCCTTGGACTTCGCAGAGCACCAGTATCTAATACAAAAAATATTATTCCGCCCAGATCCTATACAACGGGGCCAACATAAACAGGATAGACAATTTTCTGGTGAAACTCATTCGGTTTCATGCGGCAAGAGCGATGACCTCGAGCAATATTCTGATCTTTTGGGCTTCTATGCCAATGAAATATTACGTTTTATAAGAAATTCTCAAAATCTAAAAAAATTCCATCTGTCTATCTTTTGCATAAAATCCAATACGCCTTTTTGTCCTCATTTAGTTAGTCAAACCCAACAAACATTTTTTCTTCTAAGGGTGATTTTTTAAGAGTTAAGTTTTTCAGTTTGGCAGCATTGGTTAGTATTGGTGTCCAAACGTCATCTGTCAAAGTGAAAACTGCCATTGAATCATGGAAAGACTTACAAACGAGCAACGATTGCAAATTATTGAAATTTGTTATCAAAATTCGTGTTCTGTAAATGTGCAAAATGTGCAAATCCGCTGTTTTATCGAAAAATTGTGTTCAGTAATGAGGCATCTGGAGTGATAAACAGCCACAAGAAATACCGATGCATCCCGAAAAACGACAGTTTGGTGTGGTTAATGGGCTGGTGGAATAAACGTTACCGTCAACGGCAAACGATATCGAGCCATGATACGCCCCAGTTGGCTGAGTTGAACTTGGTTGACATGTGGTTTCATCAAGACGGTGCCACATGGCACACAGTTCGTGAAAAAATGAAAAAGTTGAAGGATGAATTTGGTGAGCGGCTTATCTCTCGAAATGGCCCTGTGGATTATATAAAGTCATTACTCTATCTGGACAAGACGACCACGATTGTAGACTTACAGGAAAACATAACACGCGTAACTCGTGGAATACAAGCCGAAATGCTTGAAAAAGTGGCGCAAAATTGGACATTCCGAATGGACAATTTGAAACGGAGCCACGGACAACATTGACATGAAGTTGTCCTGTAAACGTAAACGGCAAAGGCCTATTTATCAATTACAATACAAGTTTTTAGTATTTGAATAATTTGTGTGTTTTACTCGATTTAAAAAAAAAACTACGTTTAAAAAATCACCCGTTATAAAGTTCAAATTTTTAATTTTCCAATACAATTACTTCTGTTGAGCTTTTTGGTGCTTGTGCACAAAATTTCAGCCTGCTTTATAACTCGTGTAGGTAAATCCAAATGATGAATATGTTCCGGGGGATGTGTGTGCATCTGACATTTGTAAAGCGTTTTGGTAGAGCTTCCGCCGATGTAATAAAAAATCATGACCTGTTTAGAGCTTTCGACTGACGGCTTATAGAAGCTGGGTCTATTTAGTTTTTTAAGCGATGAACTACCATGCAAAATGTGGTCCAGTCGTGGAAACACCAACAAAACTTGAATTCAACGCCCATGTCTGGTCAGGTGCACCAAAATCAACATTGCACCTACTAGATAGGATTCAAACACGTGCGAAAAAACTTATAGGAGACATAAGAATAGCGAACTCCTTAGTTTCGCTTGAACACCGTCGAAACATCTCCTGCCTTACCTTGTTTTATCGCTATTTTAACAACCAATGTTCAAATAAAATAGCCAGCTGCATTCCTCCCATTCAACAATTCAGCCGCAATACTCGTTACGCAATGAATGCAAATCAGTTTACCCTCAAGCCTATCTTCGGACGTACGCTGAAATATAGAGATTCATACATAAACCGAACAACACGAATGTGGAATGCTCTACCAAACTCTGTTTTTCCTCTCCATTATAACTTACAGACATTTAAAACCAATGTGCATCGGTATCTCCTTTCTTCTTATCACTAATTTCCTTAACGCCCGCACTGTGCTAAAACATATAAAGGGTATTCATAACCCCTTGAGTGCGCGCAAATTATAAAAAAAAAAAAAAACTTAAAAGCAAATTCCGCAAAAACCATTGGCTGCAATATCGATGTTGTATTAGGCGAAAGGAAAGCTAGTTCTTTTGAAGTCAGGTTTCGAGTCTTAGGATATGATCGGCAGTTGTCGACAAGCAACAAAATTTTCTGTTTCTTTGTCTTTCGGAAGTCATACAAGCCTTTTTGTTTGCTGTGTATTCAACAGGCAAGCACTTGGTACCTTTGAAACACCTTGGATTTTTTTAATAACAGCAACAAGAAGTTTTTAATTTCTCCGATCCATCCATGTTTGCAACGAGCATGGTTGTTCTTTCTTTTGATTTGAAAAATATCAAAATAATTTTCAACTTTTTTCAAGTCTAAGCTTGTAAAAATTTAACAGAGTCGGTTCTCTCACATCACATTGACCTGTCTGAAAGCTGTAAGCTTCATCCGAAATTTTTCCAAGCACAATGTGGCTTTGCATGGGAAAATGGTAGATCCACCTTCAGTACATTGAAAATTCTTTCCAAGAAGCTGCCCAGTTTTAGCCCTGCAATGGGCACATTATTGCTCCTTTGAATCTTAACCATTTCAATAATGGTTCTTCAATGTCCGAATTTTTTGAGAACTTTTTCGTTTATGTAACGGGTGATCCAAGTAGAGATACTTTTTTCAATAGCCTTTTTTGACAGATCACGTGTGAGTCGTGACATGCTGTCATGTTATTTTTGTTTAGTATTGTTTGGCATTTCATAATGGAAAGACTTACGCTTGAACAACGTTTACAAATTGTTCAACTTTATTATGAAAATTCACGTTCCATCCCACACATCGCATCAATCAATGGACTTATTGAGAGAACATTTCGGTGAGCACATAATTTCACGTTTTGGGCCGGTCGATTGGCAACCAAGATCGTGTGATATCACACCGTTAGACTTTTTCCTGTAAGGATATGTAAAGTCAAAAGCTTATGCCGACAAACCCGCTTCGATTCAGGCCTTGGAGGAAAACATCACGCTTGTCATTCGCCAGTTACCAGTCGAAATGCTCGAACGAGTGATCGAAAATTGGACTCAACGAATGGACCATCTGCGACGTAGCAACGGCCAAAATTTGATAGACACAATCTTGAAAAAATAAATGCCAAAGAATGTTCTTTTAAATGATAATAAACATTCTCCATTAAATTTGAATATTCTGTGTTTTCTTCTTTAAAAAAGTAGGGAACCTCGAAATGGATCACCCTTTATATTGATTTCGGTCGTTATATCTGAATTTTATGACGAACAACTCCCGTCATAATGGTCGTTATAGCCGAAGTCTTTAATACCGAATAATATTATGCACTATTTAATGCGAAACCAAACTTTAGCTTTAAGTTTCGTCGTTATAACCGAAATGTCGTTAGAACCGAAGTCACTATATGCGAATTTAACTATACTCCTAAAACAATTCTCAAGCATATCTTTTGCAGAGTCTGCCACTCATTGTCAGACATTATTTCTATCTAAATATAAAACTCCACATTCTATATTCAACATACCTTGTATCTTTCCAAAAACAGAATAAAATAAAATAAAATTAAATGACAGTAAAACCTATTCCGGTGTTTTCATCATAGTTGGTGATTATCTGTAAAGAGCAGAAATGAAATAATTGTTAAAAAATAATTTAGTCGAACGGTTTGGTTATAATTAGCGTTTTGCACGATTAATTGGAATTGGAACGTGCCGCTCAAATTCCCACAAAACAAACAAAAAAATAATTACTTTCACATTAAAATCCATTTAAGGCGATGGTATTGTCTAGCTTAAAAACTACTTTCTAATAAATGATTAAATGTGGAATTATGTGGCAGTGAAATCTTTCAGCTTTTCTTCACTTTGCAGATGAAGTGTCAATGCTCTGGATATAGCCACACGCATGTCGTTTGCAGACACTTTGTCTTTGCTTTATGTAAACATGTTTTGAAACCTATCATGAATGATTCATTTCATATTCTTAGATATTAGTTGGGTGTCCAGCATGAGATACACAATTCGGATAGCCCAGTAAATAAATCAAACTTATCGTATAGGTATTTTTTCTATGGGCAAAGTGACGTAAGGAACGACCAGATGTCGGGGCTACAAGATATATACGAACAGCGTCCGCTTAACATATGCCATTACACGTTTTATGCTCTTGTTGATTAACATGTGTGTGGCAATATACCCGACAGAACACAACACATAGATACAATTGCTTGCAATCGAGTACAGTGAACTAAAAATATATCTTGCTTCTGTTTTGAGACCAAACTGACATGGCAGCAGAATATTTCGTTTCCAAGAATCTCCCTTAAGTGTGTTTGTTGAAATTTAGGCTCCCGCCAAGATTTCTATTGCCCCGTTGCAAGGGTTAGTTTGCTCCCAAACAAGGGTAGATCATTTTGAAATTTATTTCAAGTGGCAATCGGTATTAGTTTATTGATTTTCGAAACTATTTCCTAATTACCATCCATGCAATGGAATGTCCACATAACAGTACGCGAACAACAATTTGTTTTGCAAACAAGAAAAAGTATAGGTACTCGATGGCTGTCCACAACTGGAGCGTGAAACAAACCGATACAAGGCTACTGCGCTGGGTTGACGAGGCTGGCACACCCGCAAGGCATTAAGCTGCTTAATAACTAAACCCATTTGCCAGCTAGCGTGAACATGGTGTTATACCCGTTGTTACAAAAACACACAAAATTGTTTCAAGTGGTGAATATATATGAACTCTCTGTGTTTGATGTAGTGTAGTAGGGCAGTCGACTTAAAGTGTTGTTGTGGCGCCACAGTCTTTTGTGCAACTGGCATTTGGGTTCTCTTCAAAAATAGTTGATGGTCTTTTTTAGCAGCAGCACACACAGGCACTTTCAAAAATGCAGCAACACGGGTATAGGGTTAAGCTCCCGTAGCCATCGTCATCCCATTCTCTATGATGGTGCACACAAAAGTGTATAATGCAGCGCAAACTTTCGAACAATGCTGGAGGGTGTGCGGATCAAGAGATCACCGTCAAATCGATTGCTGCAACATCGATATGATGTACTTTTAGTACTGAAATGAAACCAAGCACACATAGATACACAGATATTTGGCATTGCTTAACTGCTTTAGTTCATGGTAACTATGTGGAAATAAATGTAAAGGTTTTTTGTTGGTAGGACTTCGTTTTGGTGAATAAATTGAATTTGAGAGGTAAATATCAGCATACAGATAATGTATAAACTCATCACGAAAACGGGAGTCATTCTGTCTGACTATTTAATATTACAGGTTGTCCCTGAACGAGTTAGCTGAAAACGGAGCATATTTGCATTTTAATTCAAGCCTTAAGCTTGGTTCCCACATGCCTTCGAATTGAGAATGTTATACAGTTCTTATGTGTGTCGATAACCGAAACTATCGCACGTTAATTTCCACTCAAGCAATCATTGGTAAATAAAACCGTAGCAGTTCATTGACGATAAAATGGTAACAAATGCCCTTGATCACCCATCCTTCCATTTGCGCTATTGAAATTGCAAAAATGGAAATTTTTCTCTGCTTAGGTTTGTAAAAATGGAAACTCTCCGAACTGCGCCAACTACAGAGACATAAACCTCCTCAACATCGCCTAAAAGATCCTATCTGCCGTAATATGTGAACGCCTAAAACCGTTTAGCAACAACCTGATCGGCCCTTATCAGTGTGGTTTTAGGCCGGCAAAGTCCACAACAGATCAAATTTTTACACCTTCGGTAGATCCTGGAAAAAACCCAAGAAGTCAAAATCGATACCCACCACCCATTCATACCATCTGGTCCAGATGGTATCATCCCCATAATTCTTTTTTTTTCTTGGTGCTGGTAGAGATCTTCATAGACACGATGAGCTTAATACTTCCCATACTTCTGGAAAGGTATTCTTTTACGCTGGTAAAACCTCTGCGTACAAGCTTTTCTATCTAGCCTTTTCATTAGGATTCTTTCCGAGTACATGGAAAACAGCATTTGCCCAGCCATTCCCTAACAAAGGCAAATCTTCTTCTCTCTCCAAATACCGACCAACTGCTCTTCTAAGGTCGGCTTATAAAATATCTTGAATCCCACTGGTGATTTGATGACACATCTCACCGATAAATGGAGCCAATCTATCCACCTTAGTGGCGAAAACAATTTTGTTGCACCTGATATTTCAAAGACATTTGACAGGGTTTGGCATCCAGCCCATTTGTCGAAAATATGTGTTTTTGGAATTGATGAAACTCTTCATCAACGATTTAGAAACTGTCTCTCGAAACGTTCAATTCAAGTTGATTTGGAAGGTTTTAAGTCTGCTACTCACCAAGTAAATGCTGGTGTTCCCCAAGGCTCCGTTCGGTCTCCGACACTCTTTCTCATTTTTGTTAATGATTCAAATCTTCAGGTTCTAATCCAATTCATTCCTTTGCTGATGACAGCCTTTTAAAATTTTGATATTCGTTCTAAAATCCACGCCCTTAACCTTCGGACGTGTAACAAAAATGGCAAAATATGTTTAGCTCATTAAATTCCGATCAAGACTGTCCGCAGATATACTCTTGCAACCATACAACTGGAACATGGATCGGATATGATAGACCGCAGATTCTCAAAAACCAATCCAATTTATATATCGACATTCCATACACTTGGATTATATTGGATACGTCGTGTTTTTGCGATCTAGAGGTCCGATTGTATTATATGCAAAAATACCACTCAATGAGCGGTCAGAGGTTCGAAAATAATCGCTTGCAACCATACAATTGAGACACCGACCAAAGATGGTTTTGGACTCTAAAGGTCCACCACCTTAGTGGAACATTGACATTGACATTGACATCACAGTACTTCGCACATGAATGCAACGAACTACAGACACGTAACAGCATTGGCGACTGAGGCCATCGGCTGGGACAGAGCAAGACATTAATACAACAGAGTGAGACAGATAGACTAATAGAGGGAAAGCCATATAACATAAACCTACGTGGTACAGAGGAGGAGACATAGATTTATATTGTCTCATATTATCGCACAGGTGGCCTCAGATAAGCTGGCGATTTTTGTAGAAAAACAATGCTGCCAAAGCTGGGGCTTGAACCCCGCAGCGTTTGGCTTAGCAGTCAACTACGCATTCCTCTGAGCCATGGCCACCTGCAAAGTGGAACAAATCTGGATTACAGACCTGCAGATATAATTTAAAATAAACCAATCATGTTTTGACTCTACAGATTTACTCGTAATATCATTCACTTGATACAAGGACCAGATATATTTTAAGCTCTTAATCAAAATTGGAAGGTCGGATGAATACCTCTCTGCTTTCGATTATTTTTTGAGGTTCAAAGTGCGCAAAGAACCAGTACCAAACCATTCGAAAATTCCACGTGAATCTCTGCATAAATTGTTTTTTTTTTTTATTAAGTTCAACCTCTGAATTTACTTTTATGCACTCACAATCTACTTGGTTGACTACGAATTGCTCAGGCAAACATCACAAATACGATCAAAGGATTAAATTGAACATTGTTCCGTACAAAGAGGGTAAGCTCTTGCATTCCAAACCCTAATCAAATTGTTCATTGCATTATCAAGCTAAAATGAAAAAGGTTTAATTTTTTAAGGGATGTTTTGTTAACTCGCATATAGAATGAAACAAAGATCTTCAAAACCAACAGTAGCTAACCGCAGGGTTTTGTTAAATTAAGAGGAATTACTCGTTCATCCTTTCGTGCACAGGAGCCAAAAAAAGAACATCCTGCTTACAGAAAAAAAAACATAAAGCAAACAATTCTGCCCAAAGATACCTATAAATGTACGTAATACCCAAGTCCTATTACGACGCAAGTTGTGTTCACAATCTTGCCTAAGGATTATACGTTTGCTCTGGTTGTACCTTTTTTGTGTTTGTTTGACCGCTGTAATTGAACTAAGCTTGACATTAAAAAGGCAAAGATATGTACGTGCCCTTAACGCAGATGGGTGTTATGTGCTTTAGGGATTTTGAAAATCAGTATTGGGAAGAGAGATCATCAATTTGGAATCTGACATTTAAAACAAATCAACCAATCATTCGCAGATTGTTTTACTACTTCGAGAAATAAAAATGCTAATTCACCACACACGTGTAGAATAATTTGAGAGCTACATATACATTTTTACGCATCTGTATGGTCTAAATGTGCGTAAACGTTGAAATTGTTTCGCTGATAATTCGACGGAAAAAGATTAACGCATGATCTGAAAATAGTTTCGAAATAGTGCTGACATAAAGTTCGGGGTCAGAGAACAGGGATGATAGAGATTACCAAAAAAAAACTTTAATCATGGAATTAACATTCAAATTTTATGTGTGTAGGTATTGTTTTGGTTTAAACAAAAGTATATGAAAGTATATGTGGAGATACGTGGTTAAGACATAAACAATCAGCAACACTTCCAATGGTTTTCCCTTTCCAGCTTGTTTGAGATATTTTTGTTGGTACCCCTTTTGTAAGATTATTTTTAGACGCCTTGTAATTGATTTTAAAAATTTATTCATAGGTGTATTTGCACTACAAAATTGGCCGAAATAAGTTTTCTATTAAATGGCATTAGGCCTTAAATGTGTTTATACGAAAAAATTGGCAATTTCTATATTTTTAGGTTGGTATACCATTTACGTAAAAATAATAGCTATCATTTCGGTTCAATAAGAAGTGCACTTAAGCCTTACACCCCATGATATCCATGTAGCAAAATTGCTTCTAAACAACCGTCAGACTAAGAAAATAAGCACATTCGGCTCTATCGTGGTAACTGTTCGGAGAGTAATCTTCTCCGTAATGCAAATCCAGTCGGACACTAATTTTAAGTTCATAGCATCCGTTTTCCGAAGATGCATCAACGCATTCATATGACATCAGCAAAAATCAGCAACCTTTTCTGGTGTCCTTTTGGCGAAATTCCGAGCTAAATCGGGTTTCTCATGCACCAACTCAGCCAAGCGCTAATATTGTTCGGTGCTTGGTTTTTCATTTTAATTCTGCCTAAAACATCAGTTTTCAACTAAAATTCAACAAAAATGTACCTAACATTATTTTGTTGCTTACATTTTGGTCACTTAAAAATATTTCCGCGACCAACAGATGTCGGAGACCGTCGGAGAGAAATCGACATGTGGCTGTCAAAAACAGTACTGGTACTGGTGGTAAAAAGATCTTTTGTTAATTAATGACATTAAATAAATCCCTAAATATAAGCGAAGAATGCTGTATTCTCCCAGCTGAAGCTACTTTTAGGCTACGCTGAAAAAGACTCCTAATATGGAAGGGACACCCATCACCATATACCAGTGGCGTGGGTGAAGTTAAGTTATATTATTGGTGAATGCGAAATATAAGTAAACTGCAATGGGACCAAGATACTTGTGTGTAATGTAATAGTCAATATAACACTTAAATGAATAAGTCTTTTTTTTTTAAATTCATGGCTATTCAAACAAAAAACGGGTATCAGTTCTATTAAAAATGAATTCCTAGTCAAATTGATTGAATTTGAGTTGGGAAGCTGATAGAAACAGATACCAACCGGTTTACCACTTTTGTTTAATAGAAATCTTAATGCCGAATTTGATGAAAATGGGTTCAGATGTTAAAAAGTCAGCAACAAGGAAGGAAAAATTCCGTTAAGAGATGTTAAGGACATGGCAAACGCCAATTGTTAATCCGATATTTTTGTTCGATTAACTAAACAAATTACATGAGGCAAACAAATTTTTTTGTTGGTAATTATTTGTGTATTTTGTTTCTATAAATTTTATTTTTCTATATTTTATTTTTTATTAATAGTAGAAACCTCAAACCAAGGCCAAAACGTGGCGCTTGTATAAATATAAGGGAAAGTCAAAAAGTAATTTCCTGAAAAATTGTCGCCTAGTTCCTTTTTTCGGGATGTTATCGATATGCTTTCGAGATAATCAGGCCTATCAGGCCTATGAATAAATTTTCCCAGGAACTTTTGCCTTGTCAGCAATGTAAATTAGATTGCCGAATGGGTAAAATTTCTCGGAAAAATTTATTCGAGATAGGCCCGAATGAATTTTAATTAATTTTTTACCATTATTAAATCTGTTTTATTTTTTTTTTTTTTTTGAAAAACAGAGTGCAGTTATATTTCAAATCTCAACGTGGATTGTGTTAACTTAGGGCTGTCTGAGAAATTCCGATTTTGGGCCTTTAATGAAAATTCTAAACACGGCTTTGGAAAGGGTGTCCGATTATTAAAGCAAAACGCAATTTTGAGAGAAAACACACGCCCCTAGCGAGGTATCCGTCGGAGCAGAAAATTCTCCGATTTTTTACGATTCTGCCGAAAAGCTGTTCGGAATATTTCTCCGACATTTTGTAACGCATACCGGCGAATTGCGTTGAAGTGCCTTTATCGTGCAATTTTTGACTGCTAAGTGCAATTCTTTTTCCGATTTCCTCCGACACAAATTCTTCGCGGAATTTATTTACGAATTTTTCTCCAATGACACATACCTCGAATGGAATTTAAACCTCCGATCAAGTATGCGTTGCGGCAAACTGTCCGCTCCGACGGACACTTCGCAAGGGCAGACAGACTTTAAATTAGAGTGCTTAAATTGTTTATTGATTCATATAGAGTTGATTTTGGTTATTTATCCACCACGTATTTTCTGACAAGTGTATACCCTTTGTTGAAATTTTCTACGACCATTTCGTATAAATGTGACTGGATTTTTTTTAATACACCGCCAAAATTCGTTTTTCAAGGCCTTGATGGTCATGGGCTTGTTTGACTTAAAAAACTCGAAAGAAAAAATTCCAATGGCGTTAAATCGCAAGATCTGGATGGCCAGTTCCGATCGCAAAAACGGCCGATTACACGAGAAGGAAATGACAAATGCAAAAATTGAATAAATTCTCTGGCTGTTTGACATGTGGCACCGTCTTGTTGAAACCACATATTGGTCACATTCATTTCTTGTAATTTAGGCACTAAAAACTGGGTTATCATGTCACGATAATGAACAGTATAATTTGTTACTGCCTGACCAGCCACATTAACGAAGAAGAATGGTCCATTATTTTTAAAATAATGCTCAACAATAAAAATGTGTTGTTCGTATATCGCTCCATTTTAACCAATCCCGAACTGTCAGTTTTCAAATGTCACTTTGTTTTCTTTTATTCCATTGGCAACACAGTACTAAAGGGTGATCCATTTCGAGGTTCCCTACTTTTTTAAAGAAGAAAACACAGAAAATTCAAATTTAATGGAGAATGTTTATTATCATTTGAAAGGACATTCAAATGGGTGATGGTGTTGCGAATAGTACGCTCAGTAGGCCGATTATGTTGACCATAAGTTGAGCGAAGTGCACGAAACACATTCCTCACAGAACGTGAATTTTCATAATAAAGTTGAACAATTTGTAAACGTTGTTCACGCGTTAGTCTTTCCATTATGAAATGCCAAACAATACTAAACAAAAATAACATGACAGCATGACACGACTCACACGTGATCTGTCAAAAAAGGCTATTGAAAAAAGTATCTCTACTTGGATCACCCGTTATTAAATGGGTCAAAATTCAAATTTTGCGTGAATTATGGAACACTGATATATTAATTCAAGAACGTCGTGTAAAAATTTTAGAGATAATCCAGCATGCTGTTTGGCCTCCTGCTTGCACAGGCCGAATGATGAAAAAAATCGTCAGACACAGGTTTTTAAAGTTTGGGTAAACTTCCAGTTGCTTTAGAGCTAAATCAACGAAAACACTGCACCATCTATGATCGCTTGCTTAAACATCTAGGTCAGTTGGATTTTATAAGGGTACAGGCTCAAGTCCTGACGCATAACATTCGCCAACTTGAAGATCTTGTGTCATGAAATTGCAACATCGTTCGTTCGCCTAATTGAACCATTCAGAGCTACCTATGTATCTGCCATCTCGTTAGGAGACAGCCGTCATTCGTTGGCTGATTTCGAATTGAACGAGATTGCTTCCAGCGATTTCGTTGCCGCTCAGCTGTCACTGAAGATGCGATATTACATTCCTTTTTAGCCAGGACATGGTTTATTTGATTGCCATGATTACAATGATCGTACACTTACAGCAGCAATATTTTTCGCAGACCTTGCTTTTGTGACGGTGACGACTGGGTATTGGCTGATTATTCATTGAACCGATTGACCCGAATTTGTTGTGGTGCCACTGTTGTGGTGAGGATGCAAATTTCATAATGCCCTACAACTACAATCTTCCAAGGTGACCAAAAACAACTGAAAAATTGACAATAAACTTCAATTCGATTTCAATTTTTTTATTTTTTTCCAATAAGTAGGCAGAACAAAAATTTTTCTAAAAATTTGTGATCATTTAATCGATCGAATGTTAACCTAATTTTGTTCAGTAAATGTTTCGGAAACTTTTAATTATTTTGTTTTATTTTTAAAAATCGAATAAAAATTCTACACCTTTCAACAACATAAATTAAAATGGAAAACACTGCAAAAAACTGCTGTGCGCTGTATACAATTGTTTATTTAATAAACATTACTAAATGATCCGTAATAAAAAAAAAATTGTTATTGCGAAAACACACAAAAACAATTTTTGTTTGCAAGCCAGCTGCTATGAAACTCGAGTGATCCTTTTTTTTGCGATCACGTCAAAACACGCTTGTTGTCATATAGAAATAAAAGACCGAATCGTTTGTTATCTCTAATAATTAATATGTAAGGGTGCTTCCAATTACAAAAAAAAAGTTGTCACACTTTTTTAATGAACTTATACCTTTATGCACCGCATGGTGTCGACTTCTATAATCGACCGACGCGACGTCGAAACGGTCACGCATTACTGAATTTCATATGTCAGCTCTGTTGACTTTTTCTTCGAAATGACAACAATTAATAACGCATCATTAATAGACAGATACAAATATTAGTCTGACAGGCTGGCGTTGCTTGGTCAAGTGCACTAACAAGGTGATGCAGAGTGACGCCATGAAACACGTGTTAGCTGTTCCAATTTACAAATACGACACGGCGGCGTTTCATTCATTAAATAACAATCCATTCATTGGAATGAATCGGATCTTGTGTCACATTTATCTTGAACAAATTTACTCAGTTCGCTATATTGAGTTAAAAGAAATTCATACAAAAAAAAAAACTTAAATCAATTTAAATTGATTTTATGTACAATTGGAAAATTTAATGTGGTTATAGAGGTAAGCCACAAGTAACATTAGGCTGGGTACCAAGGATACCTACTCCATTGTAATACAAAAATGTATAAGTACACCTCTCGAGTGGTTTTCGCACGCCAACAGCCAATCTCCTGAAACAACGTACGGGTATACACATCACCCCCTACACAGGACCCGTATGGGGAAGTAAAATGTGAATTTCCTCGTATGTCAATACTAAGGATACGTACACATGCCGGCGGTTGTGTTCTGCACGCAAATGTGCTCCATATATATGCAGAGGGTCTGTCTGTTTACTTGTACTTGTGGTTGTGATGCAACACATTTAACAATGAGTTTTTCGTGTGAAACTTTTATATTGCAACATTTAAAGTGAAATTTCTTTGGTCTCGTCGGGGTAAATCCAAACTAACATGAAACGAAATTTTAACACGAAAAGTCAAGGTTAGGGAAAGGCTAGCGTGATGCGACAACGGCGGGAAAACAACAACCATAAGCAAAAACTTATTTCAGTAAAAGAGAGCGAGAGTGTAAGCATGAGAGAGCACTCTGCAGTGAATCCAAAGCATGCACATCAGAAAATTGAATTCTTTTGATGAGGAAGGACTTCTGTTATTTGAGAAACGTCGATGAATGGAGTTTCACTTCAATCTAGTAGCACTCTACGGTCTCTTTTTTTGTATTGGCTAGGTTATATCTCGAGGGGTGAGATCCTTCAATTGACTGCCAGTGGATTCGACTTAGTTGTCTGCCAGTGGATTCGACATCAAAAATGATCGGACAACCGATTTTGTATAAATTTGACATTTAGGTCAAAAAAAATTCTACGTGTAGTCTTTCTCGGAGCCAGCCGACCCCAGTTGACTGCACCCTGCTTACTTACATCCCTGCTTATTTGCGTTAAAAATCAAGTTTACTTGAAATTTTACACAAAATATAGCGAACTTTTTCCGCTGAATTGCGTTTTGATGATCATTTTTGAAACTTACATATTTTCCTGTTTGCAGTGTCACAATATTTGTCAAAATATGATTTGGCAGTACTTTTATTAAAAAAAAACATAAGAAGTGTATTTTTGTGTTTTTATTTAAAAAAAATACAACATAGTAAGGACGAATATTCTTTGCTGATTTGATGAAGCAATAAAGCGGGATAAATCTAAATGGCTTCCCAGAGTAATGGCATCGAATTTGTTTGTACTTTTTGTCGACGCAATCAACAACGACTTAGACTATTGAAGGATGACTTCAACCATCCTTTTGGTTGAGCTAGATTAAATACCAGGATTCCCTTTACCTGAGGTCTGTACAACAAGTTTTGTACAAGTAGTAATTTTCAACTAATAACGAGATTTTCGCTACGCTGAAACTTTAGTTATAAGTTAGAAATTACTTCTTGTACAATTCTTGTTGTTTCGTGGTACAGGCCGCAGGTAGAGAGAAATCTACTACTTAGGTAGTCGATCACTAGTAGTCTTTCATTTTACATTTCAATCTCTAAACGAATTCTTCATCAAGACACCGCAGTGGAAGTTAGGGGTTTATAATTGTTGTCACTTAAAAATTGGACTGTTGGACTGAAATTCTAGCATTCATGAGTATGAGTGTGTATATTTGCACAAATAGCGAAAGTTAGAACTTTATGCTATTCTGGAGCGATTGTTACGAATTACCTTTAGAATAGATAATCACATTTAAATGGATTATCGACTCTACCGGCTGATTTGTCAGATTATGTTTAGTGGACTACCAGTGTAAAACTTTTATTTGTGTTGCATCGCTTCGGTATAAAAGCCAACTCTTCTCTAACAGTGCACTCTTAAAATTTGTATCCAAAAATCAATTTTTTCAATTTTCGCAACAGGCTCATTAGTACTTAGGGCCTAGTTTTCTCATAACCATTCATGTGTGCGTGTGTATTTCTTGCACGATGGTGGCACCTCTTGCTTTATGACGACTCCGAACGTTTAAGTTGTGATAAGCTTTTCTTGGAAAATGATACTTTTCAGATGATTTGTCTGATAATCATCGTTGATATTACTTCGTCGCCCTAGGGACAAAAGAACTCAAATACATTTTTTTTACGATTTTGGACTAGGTATGCCAAATAACTTAAAATGTAGAATTTATATATTGTTACAAAAAATTATTCCTCTAAGTGAAGTAGAACAGAAGTTAGCACTTTACAAAATTATGCATGAATCTAAAAAAAATTAAAAAAAAATCACAAAAAAAAAAATTATCAAATATTGACATATGTTGTTGTGTCACTAAGGCGACGACATCATCCCTAAAAGTGCACTTTTGAAAAAAAATTCAAAAAATATAACAGTTTAACTGATTTTTTTAAACGTTTCTTTAATGTCATAATCAGCATTTTTTTTTCGATGATGCGACATATAATTCTAAGATCGTGTACCACATACTGTACCATGGTAGAGCATTTCAGGAGGTCCGTATATTTTCAAAGTCTGATTTAGCTAGATGTATGCAATAGAACTATAGAAATGGTCTGGTGATCGAATTACTTGCTCCAACATGAGGTGGGGACGATAAACCCAAAATTGAAATCTCAAAATCAAATCCTCAGATAAAAATCTCGAAATCAGTAACTTGATGTGGTTGTCGTCGTAACCTTTACTAAAATTGTGTCGGGAAACTTACATTTCCGAAGACAGTTTCAGGTATTTTAGCGGGAATCCAGTTTTCGGAACCCTGTAAAAACCGTGAAAGACGTTTTATAGAAGATGAATCGCCTTATTTATTTGTTTTGCAAAACCCACATCAGTTTCGGGCTAAAACAAAAAAACGTTATCGAAGCGGCGGTTATTTTCTCGAGTGAGTTAAGTCTTGTGAGTAAAATTGCAGGATCTTAGCGCAGAATTTTGCATATTTTTTGCAGTTTGTGTTCAGTTGCTCAGACGCGTAAAGCATTTAGCAATTAGACGTCCATTTTTGATAAAAACAGAAATATTCTCGCGGATAGAATATACGGGAGAACAACAAACATAATTGATGTACAAAGTGGCTTATTAGTGATTGTTAATTAAACAACGAATTCGATTTATCCATTTCATCATCATAAAATATTTCATTCAGTAAAACAAAATGTTTATTTAAAAAGAAAATTAGTTAGTTGCTATAAATACATGAATGCATTCAGCCAAGGATTTCAGATACCTTCTTTTGTAAAGTCTTTTTTACAATCTTATACAGCGCCAAAAAGTATGTAATATGCCCCCAAAAATAGATAATTAACGCCAAAAATACTGCTTTGTTCTTGTGAATAGAGGTTGTGTTTCATTTTTAACGTTTCTTTTTCACAAAAGAAAAAGAATACAGTGGAAAATGTCAATTCAACTTTAACGATAAAAGATTCAATTCATAACTTTCCTGTAAATGGTTCCTTTTTTCATTTGTTTAAAAAAAAATGTACCTGTCCAATTTTTTATCGTATCTATCTGTTTAACATTTTCAATTTAAATATAAAGCATACTAAGCAGTTGCGCTAAGAAAAACACTGCCATGTGAACTTGTCCTTAGAGACAATCAAAGCAGGAATAAACACAACAAAGCAAATTGATTTTGCTCCCCTTTTTCGATTTACAAAAAAAGCGTATAATGCAATCGAAACCAAAACGGCTTTTACATTACTTAAACAACTTGAATGGGTAAAAATCCATTGAGGGATGTACATACGATGATGTACTCCTCAGTATATTGAAAATCTTAAACTTAAGAAATCTCCTTGTTGTGTGTATTCGGATGAAACGTTTAAAATTTAACAAGTAATGCAAATAACATACCTAAAAAAATCGCTGGGATTTATTGATTTAATTCGTTGTAGTAAAAATGAGTGGTGGGTGCACGACCGGGTCGTAAGCAACTTTCTCTTTTACTGTGATGCAGGAGTTCAAATACCAACGCTGCGAGAATTTGACGATTATTCATAGTTGGGCAGAAATGCAAAATATAATTCATTTTGGTTATTGATGTTAAAAAAATATAAATATGGTGGAACTATGATTATACGAGCTTTTATTCAGGATCCATGCGTATTATAATGATTTTCCTTTATTGGCCAAAACAGCGAAAAAAATTAAAAACTTTTGGGCCAAAACAAATTATGGCGGTTTGTTACATACAATAATAATAACACAGATATCCATTTTCATTCAATGTGAACAAATAGTTTTCGAGAATTTGACAATTTTCCTTATAGGTATGACATAGATTTGAAAATCCGTTATATGGATATTCTCGAAAAAAATGTGGACTGGACATATGTAGAATACAAGTGAACAAGACATGGAGCGATACACTCACCAAAAATGCGGAATAATCGAAGTGGGCGATTTTTCGACCAAAATCATAATGAGCGATGAGGCTCATTCCACCTCAACGGGTACGTGAACAAGCAAAACTATCGCTTCTGGGGCACCGAAAATCCAGGAATAATGCACGAGGAGCCATTACACTTGCTCAAAGTTACTACATGGTGCGCTGTTCACGCTGGAGGAGTCATCGGCCATTCTTTTCGAGAACGCCGCTGGTCAAACGACAACAATGGACGGTGCGCGCTAAAGGGCCATGTTAACCGAGATTTTGCCCCAATTGGACGCATTTGGACTGTAGGACATGTGGTTCCAACAGGACGGAGCAACGGCACACACTGCGCTAGCCACAACCAATATTTTGAAGGCCAAACAACATCGGATGACTTCTTTTGGCCCACCCTGTACTTAGCGAAATGGCTATCTTTATTTTTTTCTCTATTAATATGCATAAAAACACATAAAACCCTTATGGGAACAAGTAATGTATCCCGCTGCAAAGTGCAATTAAATTTAAAAAAAAATTTAATTTGTTAACATTTCCCTAACGCATCCTCAATTCTTGAGTCATTCGCAAATCCGATTCTATTGTTGCCATATATGATGAGCCCTCGAGAATACAACCACGTCTCTTGCATTCACGGATGTAGACTTCTACATGTGACCTTTTTTTGTGTCGCAGGACAATAGGGTGTATTCACAGCAATAAGTGCTCGCACTCCAGATTCGTGTGAAAGTAAATTATCAACCGGCGACAGCCGACAGCAGCTATTTGTTATAAAAAGTCATAAATTGCAAAGATCTCATTTCCTATTGAATAGGAAATAGGGCTTCAATTTATGAAGGGGCACTGTTGTACTTGATTTCGATACAATCTACATGCTCTGTCGATGAGGGTACAATTTTATTAATGGGCAGACCCTTCACGCGTAATGCTATGAGTGTACGACTTGGCGAAACGATAGCGTAAGCAACGCGCATAAGGTCATCTAGCAAAAAGCAACATCATTAGGGTCAACACTCATTTCGTCACACATCGCGGATCGGAGAAGTATCGCATTTAGCTCATTAAAGCTAGAAAATCCCCATCACAACTGAAACGTATCCAAGGTAGGTGTATCTTGAAATTAGGACATACTAGATACGAACAAAAGAGCATAAGATACTTTTTTTGTTTGTTTGTGTAAAAATTTAAAGTTACTTGCACAAACAGAATAATCAGCAATGTAGCCCTGCTTTTGTATTTATCATCCGCTTGTTTGTTCTCGTATCCTTAAAAATAAAATATAATACAACAACAAGGAGAAATAAAGCAAGGAATACAAGGTTCTGACGGTGACCTATTTCCTGTGGGTGAGTGGCTGCCCGTTCGGTCCTTTGCACGTTCAGAGTCGACATTCGCTTGGCCAAAAGGAGCGGAGCACGAGTGAATGAATTAAAAAAAAAAAAAAACAGAAACCATCGTCGTCGAGAAAACTGCTCCAGGCTCATGCTGTATGTTGAACAACTATGCGTTGCTCTACAGTATGTCCTTTATGAGTTTTGTTAACATTCTGTTTGATTGTTTGCTTCAGTTGTACTCTTTATAAGTGTGAGAGGAGGAATCACTGCATTGCCTCAAGTAATATAACGAGATTATTTCCTAATTTATTCCTTGATTTCGCATTCGCAGTTTGACAATTTGCATACCACTGCAATTATGAATAAACAACAACCGAAAGGTGTAGTCATAATTGCGTCATCCTAATTGTTGGCCCATTCCTTTTGGGTTGCCTAAATGTAATCCAATATAATATTTCCCGGATTAACTTGCAGTGACGTTGTAGACAAAAAATAAAATACGTGCAACAAAACGTACCAAAGGATGATGAACAATCTGAGAGTGAATGATGTATATACGCGCACATATAAAGGATTTTAAGAGAACAATGGTGAGAAATACCCTTGTTTACGACCCTTTGTAGGTCGCCCTCTCCAGACTTGTACAATATAGTTTTGGATCGTTAATCAACGAACAAAAAAATATAAATCCAGTACACTGTAGGACATGTGCCCGAAGAGCTCTCATTGTTTGTTGAGTGAAAAATTAGAACGAGGGTAGAGAGCGTGCAGATCACTTCAGATGTGAGCGAAATGTGAAGACAGCAGTGGGTTGAAAGGATATCCAAGAGCGATATTGTTTTTCCTTTTATTTCTATAAAATAAAAACAAAAAATAATTCAACAGTGATGAAGTGTTTTAGTTTTGGAGTGTTTTTGAGCTGAAAAATTGAAAACAATCATTTAAAGTGGGAACAGGATCAGCGTTTGAAATGGTGACTTAAAACCCTGTCAATGCAGATTTTCAACGCCTAAAAGACCTGGAAGTCAAGGTTTTATGTCCAATTTATCACAATTACTTAAATATTGACGATAGATATCGTGCCAGCAAAGGGGTTTTTGGAACTCAAACACAGCGAATTGTTTATACACCCACAATCCCATGGTTTGCCTCATTTGATGTTCATAAACAATTCCACTGCGGAGAAAATAAAAGCCAGTCAAAGAAAAATATGGGAACTGGATTATGAATAGTAGATGCACTATCCGAATATCATTTTTCGGTTATCTCAAGACCTTTTAACTTGGCTTGCTAGAGCTGACTTAATGATAGCGATTAAACTTTTTCCTCGATGCCATAAGGAAAATGACAACACCTATGTTTTTTCACTTCTCCAAGACCCTGATCATCCCAGTCCTGCTCGATGGCGCCGACGGAAAATTCTTCGGCCCCGTTTGCGTTGATGGGTTATGGAGACGAAGATTCAACCAAGAACGAAACGAGCTGTACAGCGACATGTCTCAGGCCAAAAAACTGCCTAGGACATGTAGAACGAACCCTCGCCTTAAGTGGCGCCGTCTTCCTCGATAGTAACCGACTTCAACCAACTTGGAGTGCCCAACTGGAGGCTGTTAGCTATGAACCGGGCTAATTGGAGAGGTATGTTGGTTGAGGCCCAGGATCATTCCGGACTGTAGCGCCACTTAAGTAAGTATCACATAGGATTATACGAAATTGTGCCATTTTTACTAACCCATGTCACTAATACTATGTCGCATGTTTAGCACGACTTTGATATTCTCTACTCAAAGCCTTAAGAAATAAACTTCGTTTTATGAACAAAAAATTCCACACATTCACACCTAGCCACCGACCTACTGTCACGCGTCGATTCATTGCAGCTAATTATCCAAACACCGTTTTCTGAAACCAGTCGTTTGACGAAACCCGTTTTATTGTTCACGTGCCCTCGAAGTAAGCTTCAGCGCCTATAACAATTTTATACTATCCACAGATAGATACAGTATCTATAGATATTTTACAGCATGATAAACTGATATTCCCTGGTAGTAACTAACCGCCAAAGCATGCGAAATAAAATCGTGCCTTCAGTCATACCTTTATGACCGAGAAACATACAACTCTTCCGGCGCGGCTACTTATGATTAAACAATTTGTTATCGGTTCGTAAAAAAAAAAAATACTAAAAATACTTGCCCAGAATAAATTTGATAATCTAATTCACTTTCTTATTGTTTTTTTTTATAAAAATTTTTTTAAAACAATTTCTCCCTCGCCAAATCGTTCTGCACTAAATAATTTTTCTGCAACTAGTGTGAAAAATTGCTTACATGCTCAACGTGTACCTTACGCTGCTTAGAAAGTATGTCTGCGTGTGATTTTTTCCCTCCAGATAAATATCTGATGCTCATCAACTTGAGCTACGTAATTCCAGGCGGGTATAACCACTCGCAATTATACCCATGTATAGAAACGTAATTGCCTGAGCCAAATTTAATTCAACAAATTGAAAGCGATCTGGGTGGCTTTGCATGCTTTCATATCCAAACACAAAAACTTCGGCTTAGTGTTCTCGATATGAATTGAGTTATGAAATACTTTGGAAATGAAACGAAAAGTAATGTACCGTCCGTTTGAATGGAATCATCAGGTCTAAGCGCCTTAGGTGATCTGATTGTAATCGGCTTTCATCAGCTGTTATTGTTCGATGACCTAACGAGACCGAATTTGGTGTTGCATGGGTAGGATGTGAGAGACTTTCATTGTATGCGTAAGGTAGGTTTTGAATCACAACAATACGCAGCAGATGGCTGTTAAAGATTTAATAGGATTTATATAATGCAGCTTTGACATTCTTTGCTTCCGTCATTACGTCAAGGCATTGATGTCATCTCTGTTTTGACATTTCACACACTTGCGATCACATCTGATCGTCCAACTTTGGTAAACATAAACTACACTTCAACACACGTCTGATCGTAAATTCCCGAATATGATAACACGTACGCTTTATCGCACTTTGGACATTCACTTTATAAAATTTTATAAACTTTATCGAACCTGAAACCAAGAGCGGCGCATTTTTCGCCTGCACACACACCAAAGGCTACGGGGCATAAAAAAAGATAAGATTACCAAATTCAGTTCAATGTTCAAAAATACTCATATTCAAGGGGGTATTCCATTCGTCGGTCCGATCAGTTCTCTTCAGTTTATCGTTATCGTCGCGTATCGCTTGTGGACGAATTAAGGCACCGCAATGTACAAGTTTATAATACTCTCCGTGGCAGTTTTCGCTGTCATCCTGGTAGCGCAATCAAATGCCGCGAATCCAAGCACTTTGGACCAGCTGAAGGCACAATTCCTGCCGAAGGGATTCTCCGCAAACAACTTCACAATTGAGGATGCGAAAAAAATACTCAAGGAAAAATGTCGAAAGGTGTCGGGCGATAATGAAACGATCTATATGCAAGCACAACTCGGTGCCGCCCAATTCATGAAGTGCATTTCGGGTGTGGCCAATCTGACGTCTCTGCAACAGGAGATCGAAATCGCTAAACCCACCGGCGAACTGGATACAGTTTTCGCTAAGTATTGTGACAAACGATCACAGGTTGAAGAGTGTGTCACATCGTTCAATGGCAAGATCCAACCGTGTCTTAACGCCGAGGAAAAACTTCAAAACGACGACTTGCTCCGGACTGTGACACGACTACTGGGATTCGTATGCCAGAAGGGTGGTGATCAAATCGCTCTCTTTGTCGCCGAAGAGGGTCCCGAATGTCTTGAGGCGAATAAAGAAAACATCAACAGTTGCATGAATTCCTCGTTTGCCGGATACATTCCCAGAAACGGAATACCAGATGTGAACAATCTGCCACAGCTGGTTATGGGCAAGAAGGAGTGCATCGACTTGCAGGATTTTGAAGAGTGCGTTTTGTCGTTTTTGGAAAAGTGCAACGATATCACGCCGTCGAACATCATCGAGTCGATGTTCAAGTTTGTGAACAACGAGACAAAGTGCCAACCGAAACCGATGCAGAAGTCGGTCCGTAGTGATGGAACCTCGCCCCTCATCAATGTTGCCATCATAGGGATGGTTGTTGTATCTTTTTTACAAAAATTTATTTTCTAAATGCAGTTGTATTTAAGTAGAGTTAATGTAAATAAAATAAACGTAATTTTTCGGTAGTTTCGAGGTGTTTTTGTTGGTGGTTGTGGTTGTTGGTGAAGCAGATACATTATGAAGTGCGTTTTTTTAATGTTTGATGATTAATTGTTGGGTGCTAAATATCATTTGGAAATATTATGCAAACAATGCTATAGACGATATACAAGCTCATATTATGAAACTTGTTGTTCACTCTTTTCAAAACTGTGACATGGGTGGTGAAACAGGTGGAACATGACGATGACACATTGAAACACATATTTAATAATTTACAACCGAAGTATTCGAGTGTATTATTAGTAAAAATGTATCTATATAAAAATATGTATTTACCAAGTTCTGAGCTGTCATGCTGTAAAAAATATACAGAGATCTGTGTATTTGATTTATGTATAAACAATGGCGATTCAAGATCCATGGGAAAGGTATTTCTGAAACTATTAACTCTAGGTATATAAATGCTGGGGCGAATTTTTAAACATCGAATATGACTTTAAATTCCAAGTGTTCAATTAATTTTGATGGTCTTTAACATTAGTTTTCAAGGCACACTTGTATGACAGACATTTTAAATCGTTGGCATAGAAATCTTAAGCAACATAATTTTTGCTCTTCAGTATACATATTTTGCACTTTTGGTCTTTTTCAGTGCATGACAATTAGTATCTCCCTCATGAAATTTTGGGGTGCAAACGAAGTGCGATTGTCTTAATTTTTGTTATGTCCACTGACATGGAGGCAGTGTTTATGCAACACGAATTATCAAAAAAAAACAAATCCAAAAAGTAATACCTATGATAAACAAGGGTTTATATACCTATTCAAGAGCATAGCATAGCAGCACACAATACTTACTTACGTGTATAATCCGATTCGTCCTTCTGTCAAGTTGCTGACTAGTGGGAGGTATTCCAGCTTCAAGTCAGTTCTGCGGTAGACAAAATAGAAGATTTATGCTTTAATCAATTGTATCTAAGTGTGTTGAGTCGATTTTTTTAAAATAATTATTGGACGAGGATGAACTGTGTGTGATTCTCCAAATTACAGGTCAAGGCAGTACTAGAAAGCTTCTCTCAAATGATCTTCAACATTCATTTGAACATTTGTTTCTGTAGTAGCAATTAACAATGCAAAACAGGAGCAGAAGCGCTGTGTTCGAGCGAAACTGTGCAGTTTGTTAAAACCCAACTAACATCTTCGCTTCGATAAAGCACCACCGAAGCGCTTTTTCTCCATTAGCAATATAACCTTTAAGAAGTCTAATGGAAAGACATTTGGCGCACTCTTAATCTTTTAATACTTTTAATAAGCCTTACAGAAAAAACTTTGTTTGCTTACAAGCCTTGCCGAAGTTGAATTACATAGTTTTTTATTATTTTTTTTTTTTTGTTTTTATATTTTCTTATATTATTTACTTTTATTAATTTCAATTTCAATCTTTTGTTAATAAAACCCAATTCGTTATTATGAAAATATGAATTTCAATGTAATTAATTATATAAAAACTCTTATCTTAATTTGTTTAAAGCTCGCTTTCTCTCGCACGGTATCCCAACACTAGGCTGTACTCTGGAACATGAAAGACCAGTAAGTACAACCAATGAGTATAGACTCATCAAAGCTAAACATTTTGTAAGTGCGAATGGAAAATTTCTTTGATCGCTGTTGTTTGGTGCTGGAGTAGCAATGTCAACACTGGGGTATCAATATCAGTACTCCACCTAGAAAATGTTCGTTGCATGAGATCCGCACTCTATGTAGTTCTATACTCTTTGGTAAAACGAAGTACTTGAATCATGTTGACTCATTATCCGGTAGGTTTAAGATCTTTTCACCTTTTTCTTAGCTTTTTAACTGTTTCCCGATCTTTTTTACCAGCTTTTTAACTTTTCCCCGATCTTTCAACCTTAGCTCTTTTAAGCCTTCAGTCGTAAGCTTGATACAGGTTATGCTTCGGATTAACTTCGAACGCAGTTCTAACGATACGCCTTAACGCATGATATTTACATTTACTGTTCCCACATCTCCGGAAACTTAAAAACAACCTTACAGAGGTTGTACCATCATAGCTTCGGTTATGCTTGCGAATTTTCCTGCATAATGTTTTAAACAGGCTTTCACCCAAAAAATCGAATGCAAAAATGCTCAACCTCCGCGCACAAGCACTATATAAGGCCTAAAGAAATAATTGCCTGTGGGAATTAAATTTTATTGCCTTTTAGAGGAATAATTGTTAGTTGGGAATTGTGGCTCCTATCAGTTTTATCGCTTGGGTTTGAATTTTGTGGGTGGACCCGGCAGAAGTGATCGTTGAGCAGATGTCTGGACATATAAACGCTTTACTATATTGAGACCACTTCAGAAGTGGTGTAGTATTTTTTGGATCCTTTGATTAATTTTTGATTCCTGTCCTGTCCAAACTATGAAACTAAATCTTAAGCATGGTATAATCTGTATAGGCAACGGCGATGAAGATATAGATCCTTTTTGTAGTCAATGCTCGAGTCTTTGTCACTTAAGAAAATGAACACTTAGAAACCAAGATGTTCAAGAACTCCTCGACAATAGATAGCTCGAGCTCCTACAGGAGTGGGATAACCCCCACTAAATGGTATCACAATTGACTCATAAGTTCAGAATGTCATGCGGTTGAGGAAACATAGAAACCGAATCTAGTCATATGCAAGTTTTTACTTTTTTTTTAATTTTAGATTAATTAACAGATATGGCTGTGACATTAAGCCCTAGCGAGTTATCTGTCGGAGCGGGCAATTTTCGCAACGCATAACTTCGTCGGAGGTTCAAATTCCATATGAGGTATGTGTAATCGGGAATAAATACTACACAATTGCGAACGGTTTTTCCTGCATCAGGTTCTCTAGAAACTCGTACTTTTGGGTGGTTGTTTTTTTTTTTCGTTTTAAGCACTGGAAACACAAATTCCAACAATAAGTACAAATTTACTTAAGTAAGTAGTTTTATTTAATTACGTACATTTTTTATCACTTCACTGCAAATCGCTTATAAATTCTGCGAAGCTTTTCTTGACAATCGGAACAAGAATTGCACTTAGCTGTCAAAAAATTCACGAAAAATGCACCTGAATGCACTTCAACGCAATTCGCCGGGACGCGTTACAAAATGTCAGAGGCTTTTCGGAAGAATACCTCGAAGCGAAAGTCCTCCGAATCGTAAAAAATCGGAGAATTTTCCACTCCGACGGATACCTCGCTAGGACTTCTTCCGAATAGGCATTAAACTGTAGTCCAATATTTTAGTGGCAAAAATTCGCAAATTAATGAAAAGTTAGGGTCGGATATTCCATTTTCATTGTGAGAGCACACCACATTCTTTAGTTGTGCTAAATTTTTATGTAAACAAAAAATGTGGCAAATAATCGTGCAATGTCTTAAAGGCAGTAAGATTTTTTCGTCTTTCGTCAAACGAATAAAATGTTGGGCCCCATGTGCCTGTAAAGAGGTGTTCTTCAATTCTGACCAATCTTACACGTAAACTTTCCGACTTGTCGTACTCTACGGGCATACGTGCTATGATGAGATTTGCAAGTTCCAAAAAGAAGTGACTGAAGATGTTCCTATCAAGGCGCTGTAAAGCAAAACCCGCAACGCTTGAGAAGAGTATCGAGCTAGAAGAAGGGAATTTAAGAAGGTCGTACATACGTATCAACTCAGGGAAATCGAAGAGTCTCGCGACAAGAAGGGCATGCTAACGGGTGATCAATCAAGAGGTTTTGTTTAAAAACTGTTTTTTTTTTACAGATAGAGCGTGAGTCGTGTATTATGGGGCTCGTTTCACACTTCGTACCAATAAATTGGCCCAGCAAGATCATGCGATATGACACCGTTAAGAGATTTTCCCTTAGGGCTTCGTAATGTATAAGGTGTTTGTGGATAAGCCAGCTACGATTGAAGCATTGGAGGGCAACATTACCCGTGTTATTCGCCAGAGATACCAACGAATATGCTCGAACGCGTCATCGAAAATTCGAACGTCCCTATGGGTGATCTACGGCCCACTTGCGGCCAACATTCGAAAGGGATAATCTTTAAGAAGTGAATGTCTACAATGGTTCTTTAATAATCAAGATCACCATTTATAAGAATCCAAACAACTGCACAGCTGGTTTTAAAGAAGAAACGCAGGTTTTATGAAACAACAATGGCAACAGTCACAGACGCGCATGGAATTGTATAGATGTATTCAGCCATCACTTTCTGCAGCTGACTAATGAGGTCATAATGCGAGGGAATTATAAAATACAAACACAATTTTTGGGCGCAACAGACTCGTTTGTACCCAGGGCCGAGCTTTCTCACAACCATTCATCTGTGAATGTGTACTTCTTGCACGACTGCGGAACCTCCTATTTTATGCCGACTACGAACGGTGAATTTGAGATCAGCTTTTCCTGCCAATTGATACTACTCGGATGACTTGTCAGATCATCACGACAGAGAGAATTATAGGGCAAAAAAACGAGCGACCTTCAGTCAACGAAGACGAAACGATCACACCCACAGTGTTGAAGAAGTTAGCGAAGTTATCCAAAAGCTGAAGCTGGTTTCGATGGATTGCCAGCATGCAGCAAAATTTCAACCAAGTAAGGATGTACCTAAGTATGATGGGATATCAGTTCCACATGTCCCATCTACAAAAGGCGATTTCAAGTCTTGCACCAACTACGGAGGTTTATTCTTGCTACATGTAGCATATAAGATCTTATCCAACGTACTTTCTGAACGTTTTAAGTCTTTTGCGAAATTTTTATAGGAGCGTATCAGTGTGGCTTCCAAACAAGCAGATCAATCATATATTACATTTTCACACAAGGCAAATCGTGTAGAAGACTAACCAAAGGCACATCATCTTTTCATCTCCCAGAGCTCTATTGAGCGATGATGGAATTTGGGGATTCCATCTAGAAATTCTGGAAGACAGCTTAGAAAAAAATTCCGACCAGGAATACGATTTCGATCGTGTAGAAGACAAACTAAAAGCACACCATCATTTCATCGCGCGGAGCTCTATAGAGTTATGACGGAATTTTGGGATTCCATCAAGGAATTCTGGAAGACAGCTTAGAAAAAAAATTCAGGCCAGGAATATCTACAATTTCTTCAAAATCATGCACCATTTTTAACAAATCTGTCCTGTCGCTGTCCTTGTGACGTTGTGCAAGCATTTGCGGCATATTTCTTCAATCCACCACCGGGTTTTAAAATCTTCAGGGTTAATAAATAGTACATTTCCACTGATCAGAAAGACTCCATTTCATAAAACCCAGTTTATCATTTCAATAAAGCGTTCCGATCAAAAACAAAGTAATTACTAACTGCCCCTACCAAGGATCCAAGAGGTTTCCGGCCTGATTAGCATTTCGATCAGGTAGGCGTTAAGTCAACCATTTTTGACAGTTTATTTCCTACTTGCGTTATACATCTGCTTAAGCGATCGAGATTCTTTGTCTCTCTTTATTCACTGTTTTCTCTCTTCTCTTTGTACAGACTTTTTTTCGTCTAAATTGAAACATTGAAAAGCAGTCTTTGTTTAAAAAAATTTACCCACAGTTAAATAAATAAATAATTTTCGGAAAATTATTAAAATGTCAAATGTCGGTACTTTTTTATATTGATAGTTTCTGTACCTCTTTTTTGCTGTGTCCTTTTCAATTTTTGTTTCAATGCATTGAATAAAGATTTTACTGATTTATTTATTTTTAAAATTTAAAATTGTTGTTTCTCTCATTTCAGCTGTTATTACTCGGTTGGAACTCACTTGAAGTTGGTTCCCGACATTCCAACAAAAATACAATAACGGCTGACAAAGGTATGTACATTTTATTCATTTTATAAACCCACATCACAAAATTACAATTTCGCTCGTACCCTTAAATATCTAGCCCCTTACACCTTTGTGTAATTAAATGCTGTTGAAAAGTACTAGATTTTTATCAACAAAAATCGCTCCAAATAACCACCGTGCGTTCAATTTCTGTGTGGGAAACTATTCGATTAAAAAAAAGACAATAGACACTCTCAATTATTACTTTGCAAAAAGTACTTAAAACACCAAATCAAGACATAAGAGATCCCTATCACTACAACAAAAAATAGATAACCAAAAGTCAAATGACATTCTATTCATCATTTAGAACTGTCATTTTGTTTTCAGGCCCGTTCGATATTAATCATAAAACCAAAACAGCAAAAAAAAAAAACTGTATTAACTGTATTACTATCGCTGTCATAGTATAATTACCTAACAGCAGTCGATCTATAGCTTTCATTTTATGTGAACGCTTTCAATTTTCAATTTTCAAAATAGACATTTCGCTTTTTTCTCAAATTATCTTCCCCTCAAAAAAATGTTTTTTTTTTTACTTTTCGGCTGTTAAATCATCATTTAATATTAGGCCATAGAGATTCGGAATTCAATTAGGGAATATTCATCGCAGTTTTGTTTTTCATCAATTAACTGTCATTAGGTACGCTTGGTTATGTTGATAAGTATTTAATGACCATCGGACCTATTTATCTATTTGCTCACTTTGCACATTAATAGCTGTTAGCCGATGAGATATCGAACGGCTAGGTACGTTTGTTTTGTTAATATTTGTGTGTTTAAAGCTGCGGGTATACACTAGGGTCTTGTGGGTTAATTTTCGGCTTGGGATGTGTTTTCATTGGGATTCATTTGGTTTAATTAAGTTGCGTTCCCGGCTAGCGTTCTAAATGGTAATCTGAATAAATATATCGCGAGGCAGGATAATCACTGGATTTCAATTTAAAATTAATTTGTTGATGCTCATAATTGTCATTGACGTATATAAATATGAAAACTTCATTCGATTGTCATTTGTAGAATACGAGTTGTTTGTTCTATAGATTTATAAAAAAAATTAGCGAACAAAATTAAATTCCAATCTGTCAATCAATGGGTCGCAACACTGTTTGGACAGTTGATGACGTGCACATTATTGGAATTCGTACTCAATGCTACTACTGCATAGTGACGGTGTTATTGTCAAAATGAGTGGTCCCTTTTAGGAGCATTCTGAAGACCAACTGACGGATCTTTATTGTACTTGTCAAATCACTCGATTTTATGACCCCGGGAATCTAAAAACCTCTTCTCTGACCCAGTTATGGCATTCGAAATTCGTTTAATATCGTAAACAGCCTTAGTTAGTCGAGTTTACTAAATATTTTTGTAATAGGAGTCTTTTTTACTGTCATTACTTTTTTTTTTAAATAAATACACAAATATTTAAATGGTTTTTAGCTTAATTCAGATGATGAAATCATGAAATTGATATTTGAAATCATCTTTTGGTATACCTCGGCTCCTCTGGTAGGCTTTATTGTTGACCACCTTTTCGAACAATTCTGGCCGTATTTGGCAAATGCCACGTTTAATCAAAATCGTTTAAAGTATTAACATTGTCATCATAGAACAAAGGCTTGATAACATAGTCTGGTGTAGTTTGATCACACGATCAAAAAAATCTGAAAAATCAGAATTTTTGTTGTATATTTCTGGTATGAACACGTACAAAAATATTATTGTATACCCCATCCAATAGGGGTATATTAGTATATTTTGATGGATATTAGGATATTTTAATGGATATGCTCAAAATTAATTTTAATTTTAAGCAAGTGTGATAAAATTTGGTATAAAGACTCTCTGTCCGACGAAACAGGACAAGTGTAAAAATTGTCCGCCCATTTTTTAGTAGAGTTGTTTTTGACCAAATCTAAATATATTTCGTGTATATCAAGTTTTGTTGCCATGCCCACTCTTTTGGGGTGGTTTCAGTAAAAAAAAGTTTTTCGGTCCAATTTTAAAATATTCGAAAGAACTTTCGATGTTAAATCGTTGGTAATGATAATATGAAATGTTCGTCAATAAATCAGTAAAAATTGTCGCCCAATTTTTAGTAAAACGTTGTTTTTGACCAAATCTACATTTCGTGCATATAAAGCTTTGTTGACATGCCTACTTTTTGGGGGCGTTTTCAGTAAAAAAATGTTTTTGGTAAAATTTTAAAATATTCGAAAGAACTTTCGATGTAAAATCATTGGAAATGTTAATATAAAATGTTCGTCAATAGATCACTTTATACTACACCCACTGTTTGGGGTCGTTAAAAATAATTGTTTTTATTTTTATTGTTCAGTTTTTCACTTGACATTTTTGAAGGTGTACTCCTTTTCGTAGGGATTTTGCTAATTTGCTTAATTCTGCTTATTCCATGAAAGGGTTAGAAAGGAGACTGACTCCCCGATGTAAGTTCGGACACCACCCATGGAGTTAAGTCTCCACTACATCAAAAAAATTTCCTATCACTATCACGATTGTTCGCTTTAAATCCTAGAGATAATATGCACAACCTAACACCACAACATTAATCGTAGTGGATATGTTGAATTACAGTTATTTCAACAGTTGTTCACTACATATATGTTATCGAGGTATTCAAGTGGTCGTGCAGCCTTAAAAACCGTAAGTTTGGTGTACTGAATATCGAAACCAAAGTTTTCTGAGTTTTTCATTTTACATTTTGTGTGTTGAAACGCCCTGAGTGTATCTGTCGATTCACATTGTCTACAGTCTAATTCGTTTCACTTCGTTGGGCGCCAATTATAATAATTTCAGATGCCACTTATTATCTCTCTGACATATTCAATATGTCTGACGGACCTAGAACCATAAAAAACACAGTCGCCGAAGACTTTCTTGATAAATCGACTGAAGCAGTCAATGAATGGGGTGTAACTCCATCGTGTTAGAACCAATATCCTTCAGGATCAATGTAACCGGTATTTTGAAAAGACGGACCGCCGCGTCTATCATTGAACTATAGCGCTGCATATTGTATTGTGTCCTTCTTTATTTTTTTTTTGTTAAAAATAGGGACCAATGATGCCTCAACATGCATTGGGGTCTCGAGAACCTCGTTCGAATTGCTCTCGCTTCAAAAGCTGAGATTTTCCTTTTGTATTTTGAAAATACATACCGTCTAGTCGATCATTGAACTTTAGCGCGGCACATCGATTGTGATGTTGGTTCCTTCTTTATTTTTAAAGAAATAAGAACCAATGATGTTGTGTATTCAGTGCCACATAGTGTATTTTTCTAGATACATTGGGATCTCGAAAACCTCGTTTCGACTAAAGCGGTCAATGCCGTCGAAATTTAAAAAAAATCGTTGAACAAGACATGATTACATTATATATTGGGTCCTTCTTCATTTTTTAACAAATAGAAAACAATGATGCCTCCAGTGCACTTGGGTCTCGAGAACCTCGTTAGAATTCCTCTCGCTTCAGAAGCTGAGATTTTCATTTTGTTTACATACCTAGAAATCCAGAAATAAGCGGTATCACTGAACACAGTTTTGCGGAAAATATTGGAAACCGCGATAAATATAATTGTACAGGGATAAAAAAACGATTGTCGTCGAGACGATTGTTGATTATTATACGAACTTTATTATAAATATTCAGGTAGATGTTAAAAACTATGTCGTCTAGACAATGGCCATTGTACTCAGTGTTACCCGAAGCTAAAAGTCTTCAAACCACCGTCGTCCGATTGATTTTTTCTTCCGCAAACAGAGTTTTTTTTATAATTAGCGCGTACTGAAGGGTTATGAATACCCTTTTAAGGTTTTACAACAGTCAGCGCGGTAGGGAAGGGGAAAAAAAGTGTTAAAGTAAAAATTTTAAATGCAAAGGAGACTTACTCCATGGGTGGTGTCTGTTAAATTTTGATGGGACTAACTTCCCACCTTTTTTTATTTCTTTGAACAAAAGTTTCATGGATTTTGGCTGGGATTAAATGTGCAACCTTCCACTCAGAAGGCTAACACATTACCAATATGAGTATATGTCTTGCCCATATACAAGATTCTGGTACACATGTTTTTATTTTTTACACGTGCTCCCATCCATAGTAGTTCTTTAGAAAAAAAATTCAAATTAAAGGCCCATGCAGATCCCAAAACCTAACTTCTTCATCATAAACTGTGTATGGGTGTGAACATTTGAACATTAAACGGTCAATTCAAGAACCTTCTCTCTTAACAGCTGGGATTATGTTTCGTTGAAAAACTGAACCTGAGCTACTGAGCCTCTTCCTTCTATAATGCAGTTTTTGTGTCAAATACAGCACAAAAAATGGAGAAAAAAAAACATTTGTTCTTCAAACCTGATATTGACATTAATGGCAAAATGTTTTAAGTCCACAACCCCTGATAACCAATTTTAAGAGAAATCTGTTTAGTATTCGTTTTTTTTTTGTTTAAATTATTTTCGAGTTTTGAGAATTCTTTGACAGAACATTATTGTTAGCTAGCTCGAACCAAAAACCTAGTAAGACAAACGTGCAGCTTAGGTGTCTCTTATTCTCAGTTGGTAATATTGATGAAACTGTTTTTTTTATGCCATGTTGAATAGCCATGCGCAGTAGACTGCCTAAGTTAGTTGGGGCGTACTATAGTCGAATAAATTTATCAGCTGAAAGTAGGAACAGAATCTTTTCAAAATGTTTATTGGTAACCCTAAAACTTTGGCAGTCGTGATGATAGGAGTAAAAACACAATTTTATATTTTTCAACACCCTTAAAGAGGGACTATACAACTTTCAATTGTATTTAGCCTCTTCCTCACATTGAGGTCTTTAACGCTGTCAACTCATAGAGTTCATGTTTAAATCATCGAATTTTCAATGAATTTCTTTGAATGCGCAGTAAACAAATTAGTTGGTCCGCGCTTTAATCATGTACATACATTTATTCACAGAAAACAGGTACCCTTACCCTACAACTCAGATGCAAAATACGATTTAGTACTTAAACGCCTTTAAACAGGAACTCTATAAAGGTGTTTGGATTATGCAGCCTCTTGTTTACATATTTGATGCTACAGTCCTTGGTCAACCCTGGCAGTTAGGCCTACAATTAATGAATTGTTTGAGAGTGGTTTTATAACGCCTCCTATGTTGGTCTTTCTCTACTGCATCCACATTGGGAAATCGATGACTCCGCTGTGTCAGAGAATGGGTGTCAACTCGTGTGTTCTAGCCATTTTAATTGTCCAGGTCTATTTCGATGAACAGATCGAAAAGATCGTGTTTGAATTTTAGAATTTTCAAGCAATTTATCGTTCAAAACAGCCAATGATTTTTGTTTACCCCTTTTGATATGATCCATGTTTCACGACCGGGATGATAACACAAGATCTCCTAAGAAAATTCTAGTAAGGGCTTTATATCTAATATAAAATTCTTCATTTGATTTCCGAAATGGTCTCTGTCTGTGATTACATACTGAGCTTCCCCGGAAATGTAACTTTCATATAGTGATAGGTTTTTGAAATAACGCCCTTATATAAATTGAAATTAAAAGGGCACTTGCACTTCACTAGTTGCACAGATAGCATTGGAGAAACCAATGTTGTTAGACCTTAATATTTAAGTTTATCAGCGTACGCATGGGTAAAAAATGAAAGTTACCAGTCATCGAAGTATAAATACATGCATCTAGGTTAATTGGAATAATTAATTCCGATTGATGCGAAAAGTGATAGTGCTCCGATTTAAACTGATAACTGGAGAAGTAGTGTCAGACAAATCGTTGAAACTGTATAATGGAAATAAATTAATAATTGTGATAGTAGAAGCAAATGCTTGCGGTAATAGGTTATAGATGTTCATTGATTTATGATATTTTAAGCTTAAATACATTTGGCTGTGGATTTTCAGCTAAAATGCATCAAGACTTACTTATTTCCTTTATTCTGTTTCTGGTTTGCATAAATTTAATAAAAACCCAATTTATAGCTAAGTTACAAGTTGAAGAAGACGATCTGACAAATCGTCCGAGTAGTATCACTTTTCGAGAAAGGCTTATCTAAAGCCGTTCGAATTCTGCATAAAGCAGGAGGTCCCGCCATCGTGTATGAAGTACACGCGCACACACTGCGAATTTGAGATAAGCTTTTCTTGTTTTCTTGACAATTGATACTACTCGGACGATTTGTCTGATCATCACGAGAATACGGCCAGTGAAAAGTCATTTAGGTGTTGCTACGGCTGGGAATCGTACACAGACCTTCTGCGCGGCAGTTTATCGCACTTACCGTTACCATCGCGCCACTGAGCCCAAAAAAATAAATAGGCGTAACGAAATTGTGCAATATTTCAAGCAGATATTTGTGACTTTTTACAGCAACCTCCTGTTTTATGCCTGAGTTGGGCTTTTCTTGACAATTTGACAGATCATCGCGAGAGGATGTCAAGTAATGAATATTTTATTTGTTGCAACGGCTATGGATCAAACCCAGCAGCAATTCATCGAAATAAACCTCGTGCCACAGGTCCCGCCACGGCTTACACAACGAACCGAAAGCTGAGTTTTTGCTAAAACATCTGAAATCTTCATCAAAAACTAAAGTCTTTCCATACATTTTTGAATTTTTGAAAAGTTTTCGATTTCGACACAATCGTCTTGAAAACGCTTCGCAGATGTCATCTTCATATTCATATTCTATACGAACCACAGAAAAACGGACATACAGCTATTAAAACAAATTGATTGGCAATGCGTAGTGATGCGGCCAAGCCAGTTTAAAAAAATATATGGACTGAACGAATTTTTGGAAGCGTCATACGTTTGGTGAGAAAGCGTCAATTAGTTCTCGAGTTTTGTTTGACGATTTTGGTTCGGTGTGAAAAACCTACAAATAAACAAAGGTGTGAAGCTGTACAGAAACACTGAGGGAGTTATAAATATTAACAAAGAAAATGTTTTGTTTCGTTCATACTAATGACAGCTACATACTACGTATGTATTGCAGGTTTATTTAAATATTTATGTTTCTAAATTAATCTAAAAGGATAGATAGACACAACTTATTGCTCATTTTTTTCTTTTCTTAAAAGAACGCGTCTTTTTCTATTAAAAAAAATAATCCTCTTTGGAGATTTGAAAGTTTTCGACTTTTACAACAAAAGTACCCAAGTGGTTCTAAAGTAATAAAAATACAAATTTTTGGCGCAACAGGCTCATTACTATCCAAGGCCGAGCGTTCTCACAACCATTCATGTGTGCGTGTCTACTTCTTGCATGATGCCGGGACTTCCTGTCTTATGCCGACTCCGAACGGAAATTTTAAGATAATATTTTCTTGACAATTGATACTACTCGAATGATTGGTCATATCATCACGGGAGGAGAGCCAGTGAAAAATCATTAAGGTGTTGCTACGGCTGAGAATCTTGCGGCCACTGAGCCCGTCGTAATGAACATTTAAAAATTAGTAACCTCTATAAATATTTGACCAACAAAAAAAAACTTAACTTAAGGCGTGGTTTTTCAGTGCAAGATCGGCCCAGTTTCGAGGATAAACTCGAGTTTACTCAAAAAGTTTGGTGAGTAAACCCTGGATCAAACTATCAGATGTTTTGACAAATGATAATATAGCAAGAGGAAGTTTATTTTCAATTCTATTTATGTGAAATTTTTTTAATAAATAAATTTGCAACAAAAAATTAAAAAAATAAATCTAAGCGACTGAAATTCGTTGGAAGTTTTAATGAGAAAAATGCTTTTAAAATTTCCATTTGTTTTGGAAAAGGGAAATCAAGCGATTGATAACAGAGCTCTTACAGAATCGATACATTAATCCTCGGTTTTATCATATTGAATCAGCACTCATGGTGTCACATTTAGTCCGGCACTGAAGAACTGATTCATGAGTTAACTCAAGATTGAATTTAGTTCAGGGTTAGTTGGATCTGGGTTAACTAAGCACTGAAAACCCGGGTCTAAGTGTTTTTTTTTTTCAGTACAAGATCATCCTAGTATTTTTCATCAAGTATTCTAGAGAAGCTTTAGTTAACTTAGACGGCTGAATTTTGAAGAGATGAACGATTCTGAATCTCAAAAATAATTGTTGAATGTTCTCAAAACCGTAACTTTCAAAACTATATTTGCTGACGATAGTGAAGGAGATTTTCTGCGTTATTTATTCTGATTATTTAAAAGTTAACTTGCATTGAAAAACCGGGTCTAAGTGTTAGTTTTTCAGTGAGAGATCATCCTAGTATTCTTCACCAAGTATTCTGGAGAAACTTTAGCAAACATAGAGGACTGAATGATGAAGAGACGAAGGATTCTGAATGTCAAAAATAATTGTTTAATGTTCTCAAAACCCTAACTTTTAAAACGAGACTTTCTGGGAGACTTTCTGGGTACGTTCTCCTATCGTCAACGAAAATCGTTTTGATAGTTATATAACGCGTACCCAGGTCTGTTGCCAAATCAAAAATGCCATACGTATGGTATTATGTTACATAACCTCTTTTTTAACTTGAATAATATTGAAAAAGCCGTCTTCTAGATTCTTCAATTAAAGCTTTTACAAATTAAAATTAATTCATTAAACAAGTGCGCTGAGGCAGGGGGTGGATGGTTACCGTAAGATGAAAACCACTTTATTAGCCTCTCATTGCATGCTGCAGGCAGCGGCGTTATTAAAACTCCATTTGTATTGACATCTCACTTAGGTGACGAATTTCTGTTTGTGTTTGAAACCACCTTTACCAGCAATATTTTGTGCTAATCCTAAAATAAACTTAAGTATGTACCCTAGGTAGGGGCATTACGATACACAATTTTCACGTCTGTCTGTCGCCTATGTTTTTTAAAAACCAACCTAAAGCAACAACAACAACAGAAAGACAGAGAATAACGAACAGAGATTAATGACTCGGCGAACAAGAAATTTCTGAGAATTATAAAAACCAAGAAACATTTTCCATTTTCCTTCAAGCTGACATCAAACAAAAATCTAGTGAAGTCGCGCGCAAAGTATAGACTGGCGCACATGCACATGAAGATAGATAGATACACCAGTATTTGCGTACTTGTCCATGTGCAATGAGAATGTATATTTTTATTTATGGGGCGCGCAGTTGATCAGTTTTGACTCTTGTATTGATGCAGAGGAAAACCATTTGAAACTGACTTCGTGGGTGTGGTTGGCTTCGGCTTCGGCTTCAGCTCTATCTAATGGTAATGGAGAAAAGGAACCGAAAAAGGCAATGTCATAAATTTTCTTGTAATTTCAATACTGATATGTATATGTATCTAGATAATTTTATGTACCATGGAGATATTTTAAAATCGTTCGATTTCAACAATCTCCCATGTCGTGTTTGGTTTCTTGTTGTTGTTGTTCTTCGAGATTTTGTGTAATAGTACCTCCTCGTAGGGAATAATGTAATGACACCAATCGGCTGATGGAATTCCGGTTTCGAATTCCGCCTTATTACTAATGCGCGACTGGTTGATTCATTCTCTACGATGAAAGATACTTTTGTGGGTTTAATGTTCGCATGGGGGATTTTTCGCTGTTGTTGTACGAAATTAATTGTAAAGGAGAATCGTACGCATTACTCATTAAGACTGGAATAAGAAAACATAGAGCATGCGGATTGGAGGTGAACTGGTGGATGGGGGGGTAATAGGAAGCGTTTTGATTTAAAGGCGCGATTTAGAATGCCAACTTGGAAGGCAGATGGAGTCATTAGCCGGGCAATGTCAGATGTCTGAAGTTCGTTGGAGTTGCTGCAATAAATTGTACATCCTATCCCATATATACGTCTGTAGCAACATATGTGTTCAGGGCAGTTAAGAGGACGTTCTGCGCCTGGATGTTGGGTTTGAATCTGCTAAATTCAGGTGAATGTATTGCAAGACCATTTACAACTGAAAAGTTATTCGTGGAATGTATGGGTCCACATTTAGAGTTCATTGTATCGTCCAATACTACTTGTTTAGACTATTTGTGAACATTTAATAATGCATCGAATCTACTTTTTAAAAAAATGTGTCAGCAAGGCGGATTGAATACTAAGGCGACCTCTACAGATGAACCTATAGGAAAATAATCAGCACAAGCAATGCTAAGGGGATAGTTCTGAACTGTGTACAATGTACACACAATCATCACTAGCTTAGTATCAGTTTCCCCGAATACAAATTGCATGTAAGTAAAACATACAGGATGCGCAATATTTTATGTCATAATGCAAACATTGAATAACTTTGTCATTTATCAACCGATTGACTTGTGTACACATGGTGGGACACCGAAACTACGAGCCGAAATAGTGACGTCAAAAAAATACAAATTGTTGGCGCAACAGGCTCGTTAGTAGTCAGGCCGAGCTTTCTCACAACCATTCGTGTGTGCGTGTGTATTTCTTGCACGATAGTGGGACCTCCTGTTTAATGCTGACTCCGAACGGCGACGTTGAGATAAGCTCTTCTTGACAACTTATACTACTCGGCTCATTTGTCAGATCATCACGAGAGGAGGGCCAGTGAAAAAATCATTTAGGTGTTGCTACGGCTGGGAATCGAACACAACAATCGCGCCACTGAGCCCGTAATAGCAAAGAGTATAGAACTACATAGAGTACGGATCACAGCTAAAAATTGTGTCGCCGTTACAGATGCGGGCGGAAAGCGCGAAGAGGAAATCTCATCGATCTTATGCGTTGGCTATGCTGTTGTTTGATGCTAGGGTAGCAATGTGAACACTGGGGTATCAATTTCAGTACCCCACATGGAAAATGTTCGTTGTATGAGATGAGCACTCTATGTAGTTCTATACTCTTTGGCAATAGTGACGCTATACATTGAAAAGTGTTCACTTGTGTTAATCCCAAATTATTCGTTATCCTCCTCAAATTTTGTTGAGTACGGGCAAAGATTATTAAGTATACATATGTCGTATTGAAACAAAATACAGAAACTTTTGCTCACCAGCTTCATGGTACGGGCACACCTGAGAAACATGAGAAACGAGATTCAAACATATGACACTGTGTGCCAGCACGACCCGCCATAGAACAATTTTTCTTCTATACGGTGCGTCATCTGTATGTCTTTATAATCTTTGGTACGGGACAGTGGGAGATACCAACTCGCATGCCTTTCCATTGAACTCGTTGAAGTGGTAAGAGAGAGTGTTTTCGAGACGCCACATGTGTCGTATCGTCAGTATTTTGGTGTCAATGAATCCATCCATAAAAACTGTGTTTGACTCGAAGAATATTGCCGACAGACCGTCCACTTCGCTTGAAATTCGACCTGATAGTCGCTCGAATGGTTGACTCTTAACCTGATTTTTGGAAGCAAATTTTTACGACCGACGAGGCACATTTTACGACTACTGGCGACGTTAAAAGCAACACTTTTGCACCTAAGAGCGAAAAATCTACAGGAGATCTATGAAACATCATTGCGTGACAAAAAAGTGACTATTTGGACTATTATTTGTAATTGTGGAATAAAAAAAAAACAATGCATCCACTTCCCAAAAGCTTAGTGAAGACACCACAAATGAATTGAAATTCCACTAATCGCACAATCTTTGCCACCTCTCTCATTCTTTCTCTGCTTATCTAATTTCCATTCTGTACTAAAACCCTATAAATGCATAAAAAGCATTAAAAACTATTTACAATATACAATTTATAAAAAAGAGGACATGTCTTGGCAATAGGAACATAGATGACCTAGGCGAAGTTACCCAAAGTACCAGTGAAGCCACGAGTCGAAGTGCAGCATACCCCTTGAATGTGTTGCAAATTGTAAAAAAGAGGAAATAGGTATCTCAAGGCAGATAAATACAGGAATGTCTATAAAGTGTGGAAGTTAAGAAGAAGGAACAGATCTGTGAAGGCAATAGTTCAAAATATTTAGTGCGGTCAAAAACCGGCTCAAGCAATCCGACAGAGATTGGAGAGGTTGTTACGGATAGTTTGCAATTATTTGACTGATCGTCAACATTCATATAAACGGGTGATTGCGGAAAATGCGGCTTAATTACGAATATCGAATATCTAAGGAAATCCAAGGAAGTTCGATATCTATGTACTTATGGGCCAATTTACTTTTACAAATAAAATGGCATTTGGTGACGAAGTGTAAATAACAGTACCTCGATTATTTCATAATACCTGATCACTTTAAATTATTCCGCCTAAACCTGTAATTTCTCCGTTACACCTTCTAATTCCTACACTGCCGCCGACCTTATCTCTAGTACTACAGAAACAGGCGCCAAAACTAAACAATCGACGATTTCCTGAAACTCTTAAGTGTAGAAACTTGAAATTGTTTTACAAAATTCGACTCTGAAGTGGGGGAAATGATAAGAACTGGCGCTTTATAGGCTCATATATACTTACTTATAATATCAGCTTAAAAGATACACGACCAAAGCCAGACGGACCAGCTATAGGCTCTGGTCCTTCCAAGATTTAAAAATAGATATATTGGTGCAAGAAAAAGGTCAATTGAGGCTACTTTTTCCCCTGGGCCTGGACGTAATACCCTCATTAGTCCCACCATGTATTTGATTTTAGAGATATTCCAAGGTGTGCATTTTATGTTAATCACATGAGATTCAGAAGATACATCTACTACCTGTTGAACTCTGTTTCTTATAGATAATATTATCTATGTCACTGGCAGCATATTTTAGGGATTCATTATAAAGTTTAAGCCCCCCCCCCCCCCCTTTTTTTTGAATAATTACGAGACTTGAATACGTACCGAAACTAGTTTGAAAGTGGATTTGGGGTCGATAAACTAATTATCATGATGATATGGATACATCGGGGACATCTTCAATGCGGGGCGCGCGTCAGTCAATTGTGACTTTCGCCAAGCATAACAAGATTTCAGATTTGTTGGACGGTGGCATGCTCATGTTCATGTTGATACCAATATTAGGCATATTGTGGTTTAAAATTTACAATCTAGGTTTTGAAGAATCATTTTGATAATTTTATGCATGGGTAGCTAAGGCTTTATATTGACACTCTATCCCATGAGAACGTTTCCTGCTCGGATGGTAAATTTTTTTTTTTTTTTTTTAATTGAGAAGCAGTTGTGTAATTTTGCTTAGAGGGGTTTGTTTTGTCAACTTTATTCATTTTACATTTTTACAACCCTGAAAAATAATAATATTGAGTTGAGCCTTTAAAAACTTGCAACCGATTCATTTTCTAGTACTTAAATGTTACAAAATTCTGGGGATAAATGTGTTTTTTTTATAAACAAACTGTGGAACAAACATGCAAACATGTACAATAACGCACGAGTATAACCCAAATTCAAATATCCCTCTTTGAGAAGTGAACCGAAGGATCCGGCGATAGTCGTGTGAATACTCCGTCAGAACATTCATTCATAAGAAGATTAACCTTCGTTAGGGTTGCAAGGATTTGAGACAAACGAAACAAGTTATGATCCTGATGCTTTAACAAAAAACATGGCTTAAGTTTAGCTAAAAACATTTTCCTTCTTTATTTTGATTCAATCACTTTTCTAAGGTTTACGGTCTTATCAAAAAGATCCGAGCAGTAATCAGTGTTGCCATTAGGTAAATGACAAGCTTTACATTTTGAGTCCACTGTTTGATCTCCACATTTGCCAACAATTTAGTTGGTCGAAATTGGTACGTGGATTTTCAGAGGTGTAGCATAAGCAGCTTATTAGATTAGCAGATTAAACCTTAGATAAAACAGCCAAATCAATCAAAATATCCCAAAATTTGAAAAACATGTTTTCTTTTTTAGATAATTGTAGGTAATGCATGTCAAATATTTAGGAATATTAGCACTTAAAATTGAAGAAGACAATTTCAATTGCAATCAACATGCTATAGCTACCATAATTATTCATATAAACTATTATCTATCAAGTGATTCTTCCTGCTTTTTCTCTCTGTGGTTCCCAAATATTATAAAATATCTTGAGAAACCTTGAAGCCCTTTGATGGTCTAGCAACAACTGAAAAGAGTAATTAATTTGACTACGGGATAACTTCTCAAAATGTTACATCGGAAGACATTAACATAGCAATTCGCGGAGGTGAATGTGTTCCTTAAACTGAGAAAATCATCGAGTGAGCTAAACTCTTTCCGGCCCATTTAACTTGTTTCAATATTTTTTTAAGTTTTTGAAAGGGTGTTACTCGGCGACTTAGTCGCAATTATTTATAAAAAAACGCCTCCCCAATTTGGGTTCTATCGAATTGCTGACGTGAACGAGACAAGAAATAAAATCGCCCTGACATATTGCTTGACGTCTCACAAGGACATGCCCTCTTTTGTATCAAGGAAAAAAAAACTCCGGTATCTTGTTGACAAAAAAAAATTGCAATGTTCCTCTTTTTAGGTTGGCTTAGTTAACTAAATTTTTCGACATCACAAAAATACAAAAAAAATTTTTTTCAACGACTTAGAATCGCTAGCTGAGTCGATCTAGCCATATCTGTCTGCCCGTCCGTTCGTCGATCTGTGTTTTTACTTTTGCAAGAGTGATGAAATTTGGTGTACAGATTCTCTGTACGACGGAGCAAAACAAGTTTAAAATGTTTCAGCTCCCGCAATTTTTTTAGTAGAACGTTGTTTTTGATCGTTTTTGAAAAAGTTTCCGAATAATATATTTAGACAATGCCAATATCTATATTTTGTGTATATATGTTTTCGCACACACACTTTTTGGCTGCGTTTTCAGTTAACAATGTTTTTTGTTCAAATTTTAAAATGCACAACCAAAAAAAATTTCGATGCAAAATTATTGGTAAAGTTTATATAAAATTTTCGTCAAAATAGACCATTTTAACCTACGGCCACTTTGCTGGGCGTGAAAAAAAATAAACTTGTTTTATTTTGGTTGTTATTTTTTGTTCTTCAATTTTTCATTTGAGACTTTTGGTCACCCTAAGCATGAGCCGTAATATAAAATCCTGATATATATCCTGCAAATAGACTCTTTCGTGTTAAACTTGAAAACGAATATTTGGAAAAATAATGGCAGGTGTTCCGCAAGGAAACGTCCTTGGACCATTCTTATACTTGGTATTTACAGGTGATATTCCGCATATTTGCCACCTTAGCTAACGATACTGCTTATCTAGCAATTGGCAAGACATTAGAAAAAAATTAATTTATATTTGCAAGATCCACTTAACGAGGTCAGTGTATGTCGGAATGCACTTAACGAGACCAAATCAATTCATGTAGATTTTTCGACACAAACGAATAATCATCTTGTTTGAATATGTTTGCAGCTTAACCTCAACAGCTACCTGCTTTTATGCAAGGAAACGCTTAAACCAGTTTTGGATATATTGGGGTTGTACCAGTGAAACGAATTTAAACATTTTACAAAATTTTGAAAACAAAATCTTAAGATCATTTGTCAATGCGTCGTCGTACATATAGAAACGAAGATACCAGCAAGGATCTGGGTATTCCCATGATGGAAATTGTTGCACCAAAACATAAAAAAAAACTTTATTATGATACGCTAACACTACGTTCCTCAAAATTCTTGATGAAACAAATTTATTATTATTGTGGCGTCTTCACACGACTAAATCCTGTAATAACGCCCGTTAATCAGTAGAAGTACTTTATGCAGGAACTCTCAACGCAAAATAAACAGCCAGAAATTATATAAAGATATTAGATACACGTCATAAGAAAGCTGCTCACATACTTGATTGCATTGCAATACAAAAACAAAAATTGTGGTGGTTTTGTTAAGTAAAAGTCTCACACTACTGTGAGCACGCGCTGTCGGTCGGAAAAATGTCCACTAGTGCAATTTAACGGAAATAAATTAGACAAATTTTTTAAGCCATACGTCAAATACAACAAACTTCAGACCCAACATTGAAATTTATGGCGCAACAAGATTGTTATACACCGGGGTATAGTTTTTTGTCTTATCATCACTAATTTATGCACGATGGGTTGAACTGAGTTAAAAGGCACACGATTCCGCTGGGACAATTTTGTATTACTTTACTCAGCCTTTCTGCTAAAGGATTACCTAAAGCTGGTTATTTTGTATGATCATGAATAGAGTGGCCAGATCCATGACCACGAAAAAGAGGACACCTGCAAAAATCTCAATTGAAAATTTGAATAGAAAACAAATGACCGATGTTTTATCTTTCATTGCTTTAATATCAACCACTTTTATATTAACATCTTGTTACTATTTTTTGAGTCGTGTTCGCATCAGAAAGATGAAGAAAATTTATAAATTTGTGTGGACATTTTTTTTGTTGGAACTTGGTGATGTGAAAAATTTAGTTAACTGAGAAACCCGAAAAAGAGGACATTTTGCATGTTACTCTAAGAGATAACAGACTTCTTTTTCTAAGCTTGTAAGGACATGTAGTCTTAAAAGAGTACGCCTGGTAAGCCTAATCATGAAGGAAATCTATCGTTATTTTTAGCTGTGAAGTAAGGGTCCAGTTATAGCGATCATTGAAAACCCTCATTAAAAAATTTATTTTGCTTCTTGCGGCTTTTATATAAATTCAATCATTGGTGAGTTGGTGTCAAAACAAAGTTTTAAAATGATTTTCAAAAAATATTTAAATTTCTAATTATAGTTGTCGCAGAAAATCACTTTTTGTTTTTCAATGATTTTGATTTTTTTGATCATCTTCATCATTGAAAACTAAAAATTGATTTTCTGCGAAGACTTAAATTAAAAATACATAATAAAATATTTTTGGATAATCATGTTTTAAAATTTATAAGCTTTTTTTTACACCAACTCGCCAATGATTAAATTTATAAAAAAACGCAATGAGTGACAGAAAATTTCACATAACTGGACCCTAAGCTGTAGACTGCAGACAAAGTTAACATCTGCTGTGAATGTTGTTCCATTTAATCAAAAAATATCAGCTGATAGAGCCGAGGAAATTCTCTGAGGTAAAACCCTCTTATACATTTTTGTAAAATATGTCTCCTGTACCGTGATTTATTCATTTTAAAAAAGTCTTTTACTCTTACCCACTGCGGTTTGTAAATTTAACCAACTCGTAGGTCCCCTATTCACTAAGGCGACCAAAAATATATCCAAATTTCTGTTTTTTTTTTCCGGCCATTAATATGTTTTTTAAGCCTATAAACATGAAATTATTTTACCTTGCATTGTCTTGCGAAACGTTTAAATTGAATTTCGTATCAATCGTCAATTTAAAACTTCCGTATAATATGTAGAAGAGAAGAAGAGTAGGATTTTTTCCCATTCAGCAATCAATTTACATTGCTCAACGGGAAAAATTCCTTGGGAAAAATAATTCCCGATAACCCCTATTATGTTTGATATGTAGTTTGATTGTATGATTGCACTAGGCAATTCGAAAAAAATAATTAAAAGTCAATGTAGGTATTATTTTCGAGAAATCATTAAATGTATAAATTATTGTTTTAATAATTTTTTAGAAAAAAAAAGAGTAATCAGCATTCTTGAACACATCTTCAGCTTCAAAATCTAAACAACAACTTTAGAGTAATTTTCGAGAAAATCGACATAAAAAAAAGTTTCAGTAACATGTGTCGGTTTGTTAGCTGCTTTTGAAAAAATCTGAATATACAGTCATATCCAAAATATTCATGCCTATTCATATTCATTTGGATCAATTGACTCCAGACTTAGGTCCGCAGACATACATTAAAAATATACCCCCGGAGTCCAACATAAGAATTATAAAAATCTCAAATTAGATTTTTCGCGTCATCACAATACTTCTCCATTCAAGTATTTTATACTCGTAAAAAGGAACTTCTTAAACCGCACTATCTATTTGTCGCCTTGAATAGACAAAGAAAACTACTAAGACTACTTGCATCAACTTATTTATGCAACTTACCAGTTGTTGCCCGAATTTCACCAACTGCCTGATAAGAACAGGATATTTAACCAAATAAGTTTGTGCAAGTCACCTTTTAAATTAACAGCCTAAGGCCGTGTGTTAATTGCATTTAAATGGGGGTTAAATTTTATCCACTGGTTAATTTTTGACATTTCTGTGGGGGTGAACAAAATGTTGTCTTTTTGCTGTGTCGACGAATTGCCTTAGTGACACAAGAACGTAACTAATTTTTTTTACGATTTTGGGCTGGGCATACCTTTCTTAAAATATAGACTTCATATAGTGTGACAAAAAATTGTATCTCTAAGTGAAGAAGAATGGGAGTTAGCACTTTACAAAAATATTCATGAAACTCAAGAAAAATTAAGAAGTGGTAAAAAAAATCACAAAAACCACAAAAAAAAACTAAAATTATCAAATATCGGCCTACGACTTTGTGTCACTAAGTCGAAGAATTGGATTGTATGGGATTTATTTAACAATAGGTAATATTTTCAATAATTTCCCAAAAGTATTGAAACAAAATTCCTTTCTTTATATTTTCTTGTATAAAAAAATTACAAAATAAATTTCAGAGAGATCGTAGGTATCCAAAAAAGAATACTAACTGATTTAATATTATCAGTAAAAAATATTGTTGTATGATTTGCGTTCATGATTAAGGATATCCATCCTTTTTTGCTCAAGTAAAGCATATACAAATATAGCAAAGCGAACGAAATTATAACATGTTTGTAACCTTACATTTTAAAAATCCCAGTTTTAGTTTATTTACAAATAAAATTTATTGTTCTTTGTGTTTTATATTATAATCTGAATGGTGTTATTTTCCCGCCACATGTGAACACTGCGGTTATGACGATTTATCCACAAGTGTGCTTTCCTTTTCTCTCACTCCTCAGGAGGTATACCAGATCACAAAAATCAGCCACTGGGCAGATTCCAGCGAGCTGTTGAGCAGGTTGAATTTTTAAAGTCTCTATTTACCATACTTATGTCAAAAATTATTCACTGGCTAAAATTTTAACGCAATTGACACACGGCCTTAAACTCACATTTACTTTAGGTCACAATACCCATTCTTACATACAAAATTGACACAATAATGTGTTTGTAAAATGTAAGCTTGACACCTCATATGATCTTTAATACCTTGAGTTTGAAAACGTGGCTATTAATAAAAGGGCATTGAGTCAGCAAACTGAGTAAACCTACTCTCTACTCCAGCAACCCTGATTTCATGTCGAAAAGCTGACGGTTGATTGATATTACGATGTTTCCAATTTTTCGTTTTTTACAAAAAAAAAAAAAAAAAACTCCACGGGTAACTATGGATACCTACTCATCATTTCCCCAAACCTAAAAAGCATCAACCATCAAGACCAGCAAATTGCAATTTCAAAAATAATTTTTACCACAAATCAGAAACAAAGGCAACAACAACAAAATAGACTGAAGAAAAGAAAGACTTGGTGAATGGTGGTTTTGTATGGCAACGAAGACGGTAGGTCGGTGGATATTGTGGCATGCAATTCATCTGCACAACACGTGCACCTCTGCCTCCGACTTGCAACAAAACGCATAAGAAAAAATAAAAAAAAAATTGGAAAAATGTATGAAACTAGTAAATACCGATTGACGAAGTTAGGGGAAAAGCCAGAGGGAAAAAGGAGAGGAAGGCAACGAAAGCAGCACTCTTGTATAAGGAAGGTCATAAACCGGTTCCTTTTTAGTAATTCAGCTCTTTGCTTTATTTCCATTTTCTCCTGTTGCTTTGTAGATACTCTCTGACATCTGACGAACTATAAATTCGCAAAAACGCTTACCACTAATATTTCTAGAACTATAAATGTAGCAGAGAGTAATCTGAAACCAGAACAGAAATTTGCATCTAGATAGATGGTTGATGATAGATATAGTTTGACGACAGGTATAAGCCACTCACCTTAGAGTTTCTTTCTCGTCAGTGTTATTCCGATAATTTGTATGATAATTAAATTAGAGAGGATAGACTCGTCGATGCTATGATTAATCCGTTTGTGGCAATGGTTAGTAAATTCTTCAGATTTATGTGGAACTTTGTTATTTTTTTTTTGTTTTAGTGGTTTCCTAAAGAAAAATTTCACTTGTTGCTTGGTTATTTTCCCATTGAAAATGACTCGATAAAATATTTTGCACAAAATAAAAACAAACAGAAACACAAACACACTAGATATTTCGCGATTCGGGGATTTCGATTATCATGGATTTGGAAACACTTTACTCAGATGCACAAATCGAGGAAACACTCCGTCCGCCATGTAGTGTATCTATGCATTGCTACCTGAGATGAACGCCGTAGTGCAATAAATACTTGCTTCGATAGTTTCGCGCAAAAACACTAAAACAAAGTTCAACGAGACGACAGAATACACTACCGCACAGATGCAAAGCCGGTTACAAACTGTTCAGTCTCCTCAGTGTTCAATGTTCGGGTTCGCTTCGCGTTCGCATTCGGCTTCAGTTTTCATCGTTCAGCTTCAGCGGAATGGTAGCCGCAGCCAGCCAGCGCCACCACAGACAACAGCAAAGAAGCGCACCACTACATGGACAGGCGGAAAATAACAGCACACATACTTAGGCAGAGTCGAGTAACAGAAACCGTAGTGAGTGCCGAGTGGATGGGTTCCGTTCGGCGCCGCCCTGTATCTATGTGACGGCAACAGCTGTTATAGTTTTGTACTGCACGCAAATTGTTCTGCAGAGTGCATCAATATTCAAATATGAATATCCATGCTGTATGTATGTGATGTAGGGTTAGGGACTTAGGGTCTATTGAAACTGAAAATTTTGAAGAAACCTCTTCAAAAAGACCACGGCTATGGAATGCAGATGGTGCTGTTAAAATTTAATCCGATTTCCATTAAATTCAATTTGATGAAATGTTATCTATTTGCAGAGCTCTCTCTCTCTCTCTTTATCCTCTCTTGTATTCTCTTTATGCAGAAAAAATGGAATACGAGGAAATAGTGAAACAGGAATGGAGAGGAAACTACGGGAACTGTTAAAATGAAATCAACTCGAACCGCGAACGTGTCGAACGTGAGTGGGATGTGAATTTGGAAGTGTCGATGATTTCAAGTGGCAAACATATTTTTGTTGGAATCAAAATAGAATTTTTATTATACCTTACAGATTGTATCTATGGATTGTTTTATTGTCGAGCTGTTACGAAGGTATGTCATCTTCATTAGAAAAACCCACAATTTCCGATCTGATGGAATAAATAAACGTTCGATTATTTACACAGCTATACCCCAAAGGTAGATGGATTTCCTGTTGATGTATCTTAAGCTGCGTTTAAATTTTTAGACGCCTTTAGAATGACAAAGTTTGGCAGTTCTTCTGTTAGTCAATAATCGACACTAAGGCTTGTTTTTTTTTTACTCAAGTGGTACTTAAATAAGTGGCGCTATAGTAATAGAGCTAGCCAGCATCCCTCTTCAGTATACCCGGACTTAAGCAAAATTCCTCCAGTTGCGTACCTACTTCAAAGTATCTGTACTTATGTGCGATTCGTAAGACGAGGGGTTTCTCTACTGTGTCCGAAGTGTTAGTGTCCATACAGACCACATATTCTAGCCATCTTACATGCCTAATGCGGAGTTTTTTTTTACCATGTATATGTTTGTTTATAGCTCAATCAAAAGTCTACTTAACGTTTCAACGACAACAGTGCCAACATTTGCCGAAAAAAAAATCGCTCAAAATGATTAAGGATTTCTTAATCCGCTTTTGATACGGTGCATGCTTCACCTCTGTAGAGCAGGACTGGGATGCTTGGGGTCTTGTATAGGATTTCCCTAGGTTAGGTTGAGTGAGGAATTAACTACTTAAATGTCTTCTTATTCCGAAGAAACAGCGGTTCAAAAGAATAATTCTTCCTTGTCAGAGTTAATAGGCCCTAGCGAGGTATCCGTCGAAGCGGCCATTTCTCCGATTTTGTACGATTCGGAGGATTTCAGCTTCGAGGTAGGTACCTATTCTTCCGAAAAGCTGTTCAGAATATTTCTCCGATAGTTTATAACACACCCCGGCGAATTGCGTTGAAGTGCGTTCAGGTGCATTTTTTATGCAGTTTTTGACAGCTAAGTAAATTTTTTTCGATTTTCTACGACACAAATTCTTCGCGGAATTTATATAGGAATTGTAGTGAAACGATTTTTCTCCGATGACACAAACCTCGAATGGATCTTGAACCTCCGACGAAGTATGCGTTGCGGAAAATGTTCCGCTCTCGCTAGGGCAGAATAGCTCAGCCGATGTGGACATAGTCTCTAACTTGGTACTTTAAAGTTGCGTTCTGTTCAAGTCGTCAATGTTTTTTTTTGTGTTGACAATATATACTTGGTCTTGTCCTAAAACACAAAATACGCATATTTGGTGCAACAGGCTCGTTACTACAGGGTCTCTCTATTTCACAACCATCCATCGTCTTGCGGAAAGGCTTAGTTGAGCGTCTTCTGCCCGTCCTCTCGTGATGATATGACAAATGATCCGAGTAGTATCAATTGTCAAGAAAAGCTTTGTCAACTTAGCTGTTCGGATTCAACATAAAACAAAAGGTCCTACTATAGTGCAAAAAGTCGATGAATAGTTGTGGGAGAAAAGCCAGTTCCTGGTTACGAACGAATTTGTTGAGGCATACGTATGTACTTCTTACATAATGGCAAGACCTCCTGTTTTATGGGGAATATGGACGGCTGAGTTGAGATAAGATTTTCTTGACAATTAACAGCACACTTTTGATTTGTCAGCTCCTCCCTAGGGATGGGACAAACTTATACCTCTGTGTTGTCAGTTCATCACACTAACCATCACTCCACAGAGCCCGTCTTACCCACATTTACTATTTTTAAAGCTTCCTTCTCTATACCAGCAAACGTATCTGTTACATCACGTTAAGGTCAACTAAAGATGTTAATATCCTTGGCATTTGCAAGTTACATACTTAAGTGACGCTACAGTCTGGAATGAACCTGATCCTCAACTAACATGCCTCTCCAATTAGCCCGGTCCTTAGCTAACTGCCTCCAGTTTCGCACTCCAAGTTGGTTGAGATCGGTTTCTACTTGTGCGCGCCACTTAAGGCAACGACTTCCTCTACTGCGTCCGACGTCTGGATGGGAAACGAAGACTCGCCGAGCCAGAGTAGTGATGTCCACTCGTTTTACATGTCCTAGCCATCTTAAACGGGACCGAGGATTTTTCGAAGAATTTGCCTCTCGAATTGACCAATCATTTCTTCATCCGCTTTTAATACGGTTCAGCTTCAGCGCCGTAGATTATAACTGGGATAATATGGATCTTATATAGGATCTCCTTAGTAGTTCTCTAAGCCCGAGAAACAGCGATTGGCAAGAGACTTCGTTTAATATCTGACGAGATTTTGTTGTCAGAGTTAATAGCGGTGGTGATGTATACAAAGTCTCGTAATACATCAAAGTAGAAATGTCAATGGCGACGTTCTGTCCAGCTCGTCGATGTTGTCCTTCTTACCCTCATTTACTTCTAGACCCATTTTTGCAACTTCCTTCTCTGTAAGCAAACGTGTCTATAACAATGATGTCAATATCGTGTTCTTGTAGTTGCACCGATTTTTGGGAAATTGGGAATCTGGGAGTTTTGCACAATCCTCTCAAAAATAAACATGACAGCGCATCGCTTTGCCTTGCCTAAATCATTTTTTGGCATCGAATGTTTTGGTGTTTCCGATCCTGATGGAGCAGCGAGAATTCTCCATCGTCATTCTACATAAACGGACGAGTTTGGGTGGTATACCAAGACTAGACATGGCTCTGTATAGTTCGTCGCTATAAATTATGTCGTATGCGGCTTTAAAATCGATGAACAGGTGGTGGGTTTCGATTTGGAATCGTTGGGTTTTTTCCAGGATCTGCCAAAGTGTGAAATTTTGATCGGTTGTGAACTTTTCTGGCCTAAAATCACACTGATAAGGGCCGATAAGAATGTTATTCAATGGTTTGAGGCGTTTACATATTACCACAGATAGGATCTGGTATGCTTGAAGAGGTATATACCTCTCTAGTTAGCGCAGTTCAGAGCATCCACTTTTTTTGTGGTTTGCAAAAACGTTGCTAAAGTTCCATTCTTCAGGCATACTTTCATCCGACTAAATTTTACTTAAGATTTGGTGTTGGTGTAGTTCATCTCCACCGGCTTTATATTACTTGGATCGAAGGTTGGCATATCCAACAGTCTTGTTAAGATTAAATTTAGATATTGTTTTACTCACTTCATTTAGGTCGGTAGAATTCGCTGTCGTCGGCAGTTCTGCCTGACAGCGGAAGATTGTTTGTCATCGCAGTTTAAAAGTTTGCATAATTCTCTACAACGAATTTTCCTCTTTCATCTCGACAGGATTCTGCTGGTTAAAACTTACAAGCATTAGTCGGCATTCTTAGCCAAACCAGGGGTTTCTTGTTCTCAGAAATGGCATCTTATTCTACGTCAGGGAGTGAATGCATATAAGGCTCATGTTGGTGAATTTGGCCTTGATGTGGATGGTGATGTTACATAAGATAAGATAATAAGCATAAGATTTATTGCTTAAGGCTATCGCTAATAACATCCGCATGCGAATATGTAGGCATTTTGAGTGGAGTTTTTCATTATTTTCCTGGATAATCTCATCGTATTTCCTGGATGGCTGTAAAGTCTGGATTGTAGCAGCCTACAGGTTCAAGGTCGTGGTATTCTTTTTTCATTTAGCATAATCGTCAACAGTATAATAACTTTTTTTCGACGCCTTTGGTTGTCCCGGCCTGACTAACCCATGAAATCCCTTTATCGTCTGTTTTCCAAATATGTCAGAGCAGCTAGTGTAAGTTTTTCACTTCGTCCATACTTCTACGAAGATTATGGAATCCTCCTCGAGTGTTTTACCCAAAAAAGTAAAAGATCGGGAGCGTCGAACTCGGCAGTTAGGAGACAGTTCGTTGTTGGGGATAGGTTACGTAGCTTTTCGAGTACTAAGCTAGCTTTGTAGCAGAAATATCTTCCAAAGTGCATCGATAACCTTGGTTAGTTCAAAGCACCAGCTTTTGATATCCCGCTTTGTTTTATAGCAAAAATTTATAAAAATCTTAGAAAGTTTAGTAATGCCGAACTAGGGAATTTCCTTCGGAGCCCTTCGATAGTATGAATAGCCCTTTCTTTTATTTAGTAAACACATTATCATCTTATATACTTAAAAAAAAAGTATAGTAGCAAGATTCCGTCAGGGAGGGTCATAACCGCTTCAATTGATTTGCGTTTGACCTTCGAAAAAAGTACGTTTGCTTTTATAAATATCTATCAAACTTTGTAAGTTCGAATATTTTAATTTAATTGGCTTCAAAGACTGATAATGGTAGCCTTTGATTTTTTTTCTCCGGAAAGTGAACGTCGAATAAGGCAAACTTTTTGCTTTTACAGTGATCGGTTGTGATTTGATTTTTTTCCTAAGTTTATATTTTGAAAAGTGCGCTTAAAGCCATCAAAACGAAGTAAAGTGTGAAAAAGTGGATAGTAAAAGACAGTGACTTATTGGTTATCCAATCTTATATTTATATTTTGTATGATTCACGGTGCAAAAAATCGTTTTTTTTTTAATTTCATTGCCATCATTCTTGGTTGCTATATTTGTTCTTTGTCTGAAAAAAATTCCTATCTCTTGTAATAAACTCTCTCTTTCCCCTAAAATTAAATATGCATGTGTGCAGTGAATGTTTCATCGACCTCCCCTCTGAAGGGGATTTTGTGACATGCCATAGGTGTGATCGCAAAATGCACTTTGGTTGCACCACCATCTCGGAGAAATCCTATAGGAAAATGACCATGGTCAAAAAGGAAGAATGGAGATGTGCAACCTGCAGAAGGGAACTACAAAATCCTGTGGTAGATGGTACACTAAAACCTGTACCCGTGGTAACCCCAACTCAGCCACCACCAAAAAGAACAAGGAGTGCTAGTTCCCCTGATGTCAGTGAAAACCCAAACACATCAAACATCAACAGCAAAATGCTTATTGAGGAAATGAAAATAATGAGAAAAGACATGTCCGAAATAAAAACAAGCTGTGAATTTGTTGCAAGCAAATACGAACAGATTAACCAGCACATGGAAATGAACAACGACATTCTACAAAAACTTTCTAATGAAATAAAACAACTAAAAGAAAATAACCAGGTAAAAGACCAACAAATTCTTTTATTAGAAACAAAAGTGAACACACTAGAGCAACAAATACTAAAAAACAACATAGAAATCAAAAATGTCCCACCCACGGCCGACGAAAATTTGACAGAAGTTATCAAAGCAGTAGGCAAAACACTAAACTGTGAAATAAACACTTCTGATATAGCCGACTTTTATCGAACAAATAAGCGAAATCCGAACAAATCATCTATAATAGTATCATTTACAAACTACGCGTGCAAAACAAAGATGATACGAAATGCAAAAATAGTTCGCAAAATTGAACTCAAAACAATTAGAGAAAATACATACAACAATCAAAACAGAGAGCGAGAGAGTGATGCGATTGTATTTGTCAACAATCAACTGACTCCAACAAATAGGCATTTGCTCTGGCTGGCCAAAAACAAAGCCAGAGAATGCAACTGGAGATTTGTGTGGGAGGCTTCAGGCATAATACTTGCAAGAAAATCGGAAAACGGCGAATCTATACACATAGGCTCGCTTAACGATGTGAGTAGAATCTGCATCTAACTGATATTCACAAGATGAACGAATTGGAAAATCAAAACAAAATAAAAAATATAATGGAATTCCAATATAATGACGCTGACATCGATTTTAAGGTAATAAATGGATTTACTGGCATCGATGCAGATTTTATTAAAAAAATGAATTTTTGTTGTGTGTGTTTTAATATAAGATCGATAAGGAAAAATTGGAATGTTTTTGTTACAGAAATTGAGAATTTCTTAGATTATGTTGATGTTATTGCTTTAAATGAAATTAATGTGAGAGAAGAAGAAAATGAGCTCTACAGCCTAAATGGATTTGATACTGAATTCTTTAATAGAAAAGAGGGTAAAGGCGGAGGAATCGCAGTGTTCATAAGAAATCATATACGATACAAACGAATTTATGATAATACTGTATTCTATGAAAATGTCCAAATAGAAATAGATGACAATCATAGAAAAATATTTATTCACGCGATATATAGACCACCAAAGTTAAGTGTCGCGGAGTTTATAGAAGAATTGGACAATCACGTCCATAATGAGAGAGAATTGATTGTTATGGGTGATACGAACATAAACTTAAACAAGTCAAATGATCCCCATGTCAATAAGTATTTAGAAATAATGGCATCAAAGGGCTTAACCAATGTAATCAACCAACCCACACGTGTAAATATAGCTGCAAATACTTCTACAATAATTGACCATATTTTTGTTAGCATTACACAACAAGATATAGTGTCGGCTGTTATTGAAACCGACATATCTGATCATTACGCCGCAATGTATGCTACAAGAAACTACCCTGAACGTCAAATAATAGAAGAAATGCCTGCGAAATTTAGCCAGCAGAAAGTTAATCAGTTAATTGAGCAAACTAACTGGGAAAGCCTATGTGAAGAGCATGACGTTGAAGGTCTATATAATAATTTTGTAAACAAAATGATGGATATATATACACGATCGACAAAGGTAACGCAAAATTCAAAAAAACGAAAACACAAAGCATGGATAACTGCTGAAGTAGTAAGAATGTGCAAAAGAAGAGACGAATTATACAGGAAATGGAAAAATAATCCACTTAACCAAAGCTACGAATATATTTACAAACAATTTCGAAACGAAGTAAGTAAACATATTTTAACTATGAAGGCAAACTTCTACAAACAAAGTTTTTTAAATGCCAAAAACGACCCAAGAAAAACATGGAATGTTTTAAATGAACTTCTGGGACGAAATAAAAGATCGATTGATAAAGTCATTATTGACAATTTTTCCGACAACATAACGAACACCGTAAACAAATTTGTGGAACAATTTTCAAACCAAGTGTCTAAAATAGTACACAAGTGTAGTCAGAAATCATCTAACCATCGAAATATACATATCACACCATCAATCTATTTAGAGGAAGCTAGCGAAGCAGAAGTGTACAACATGTTGTGCAGTTTAAAATCCGATAAGGGAGCAGGAGCAGATTGCATTAGACCGATTGATTTGAAACTTAACGCTTTATACCTAACTCCTATAATTAAAACAATTATAAACCGAAGCATAAGCCAATGCTGTGTTCCTAGGTTACTTAAGACGTCAATAATCCGACCAGTATACAAAGGAGGAGTGAAAAGCCAAATGGAAAATTATAGGCCGATCGCAAGTCTTTCTGTTATAGACAAATGTTTAGAAGAAATAATAGTAGGAAGAATAACGAAATTCATAGTAAAGCATAGAGTCCTACAACCAAATCAATATGGTTTCCAAAAAAATAAAAGCACTGGATTACTATTGGGAGAACTTTCGAGTGTGGTGAACGCAAGTCTTAACAAAAACCACCATGTACTAGTAATGTTTCTAGACTTTAGCAAGGCCTTCGACACATTGAGCCATGAGAAGATAATAGAAAGTCTTAATAAAATTGGTATAAGAGGGACCTTAGCGAAGTGGATAGAAAGCTACCTATCAGGAAGAACCATACGCGTAAAAGTTGGAAACGCTGTTAGCCAAGAAAAACAATGCTTATATGGTGTACCACAAGGTTCAAAACTTGGACCGATACTTTTCATCTTGTTCACAAATGAGCTACTTCGTGTATTTAAACGAAGTACAGCTTTTGCATATGCAGATGACATTGCAATTGTTGTCAAGCACAAGTGCCTGGATACTGCTATAGGAATAATGCAAGACGAATTTAATAATGTCTCAAGATGGTGCCATGATCAAGGGCTGGTTATCAATGCTGTTAAAACAAAGATGATGCATATACGCATGCCACGTCAACCTGAAGCGTCTATACGTATATATCACCAAAACGAAGACTGTTCAACCACAAGCAAAAGTGATGCTATTGAAGTAGTGAAATCAATAAAATATCTAGGAATCATAATTGATGATCACTTCTTGTGGCATGAACACATAAATAAAATACGGATGCAATTAAAAAGTGCTGTTTTTGCGATGGTGTATCTAAAAAGATATACTAGCGTTGATGTCCAAAATCAAGTATACCTTTCTCTCGCTGAATCTCGCTTAAGATACGGAATATTAGCTTGGGGAAATGCATCGAAAACCCACCTAGATAAGATACTTAATATTCAGCATCGATTATTTAAAATAGTCAGTACTAACCATTTTAATTTAAAGGTATTAGATGTTAACGGCATATATAAGATGACAGCTTTATTACAATACTATGACGATCAACGATACCAACAAAATATACGCCATAATCTCAATACAAGAAGAAGAGCTCAGGGATTGCTGGAAACACCTGAAACCTATAACATCTATGGGAGAAGACATCCAAGCTACGCCCTACCAGCAATAATGAATGTACTACCAGCAAACTTAAAAAACATTTTAAACTTTAAAAAACGCAAAAAAGATGTAAAAAAGTATCTTTTAAACATACATCATGTATATTAACTCCATATGAACATTTGTGAATGACTAAATTTATTGAAAATTGTAAATTAATTATAAATACCTACTCTTTCAAATTTCCACAACCGTTAAACTGTGAAATATTATCAATATAGAATATGCAACCACCTGCAGATAAGCAATAAGCTTCGCGGGTAAATGAATTATTATAACGTTTTAAAGAAAGAATAAAGAAAAAAAAAAAAAAAAAAAAAAAAAAAAAAAAAAAAAAAAAAAAAAAAAAAAAAAAATTAAATTGAATTGAATGGTGTGAAGTTCGACTTTTGTGAATTAATCACTATAACTCTCTGAATTATCAGAAAAATCAAATTCAATATGATACAACAGTTTGTGGATACAAATTTAACTATCAGCACAATCAAATTCAATATGACACCATATTTTATGGATATGCCGAGCTACCGATACAAAACACAACCCAAGTATCTGGGGACACATTCTTGAAGCGCACAATATTGACTCAGTTGACTGTATACGAATGTTGGTATTCAAAACAAGCCAGGACTATATTCGCGTATTTTATTTTTAAAACGATTGCACTTATAATATGTGGTCGTCATAGGTTAATATACGTCTGTCTTGTACAATTATATATGAGATGTAGATCCTAGACAATTGCAATCAAATGATCGACGTCATTTGATCACAGGTTGTTAGATCCCAACAAAAAAAAAACAACGGAAAAGCACTTAGATTCGAAAAAATGCAATCGCAAGAAACTCTTAGAATCTTAGCCGATCGCGTAGCTAAAAAAGAAATACAAATTTTTGGCGCAACAGGCTCGTTAGTTCCTAGAATGGTTGTGAGAAAGCTAGGACTTGGGTACTCCAGTTCTTCTTCTTTTTTCTTAAGTAGCGCTACAGTCCGGAATGAACCTGGGCCTCAACCAACATGCCTCTCCAATCAGTCCAATCCTTTGCTAACTACCTTTAGATGCATATTCCAAGTTGGTTGAGGTCGGTTTCTACTTGTGCGCGCCACTTAAGGCGAGGTCTTCCCTTACTGCGTCCGACGTCTGGCTGGGAACCGAAGGCTCTGCTAGCCGGAGTTTTGGTTTCCATCCGTTATGCATGTCCTAGCCATCTTAAACGTCCAATGCGGAGTTTTTTGACCAGGGGCATCCTCTCAAGAATCAAATTGAAGAAGTCACACGACAGCGCATCGCCTTGCCTGAATCCTGTTTTTGGTATCGAATGTGTCGGTGAGGTCGTTTCCGGAACAGCGAAAAATTCTACATCGTTCTACATGCTGTCGTATGAGGCATTGAAATCGATGAATAGGTGGTGGGTATCGATTTTGACTTCTGCCGAAGTGTGAAAATTTGATCGGTTGTGAACTTTCTTGGCCTAAAACCACACTGATAAGGGACGATCAGGTTGTTGGTAAACGGTTTCAGGCGTTCACATATTATGGCAGATAGGATCTTGTAGGCGATGTTGAGGAGACTTATGCCTCTGTAGTTTGCGCAGTTTTTTTGTGGATTAGGCAACCGATGCTGAGGTTACATTCTTGAGGCATACTTTCTTCAGACCAGATTTGGCTTATGAGGTGATGGATGTTACTAACCAAGTAATATCCGCCTGCTTTATAAAGCTCAGCGGGAAGGCCGTCATTTCCGGCAGCCTCTCATCCGACCACATTTTGTGGTCTGCCTGACAGCGAAATGTTGTTCGTCATCGCCATTTAACAGTCTGCAGAGGTGGTTCTTCTATATCCTCAGCATCGACTGTGTCTCAACTACGATATCCCCTTGTTCATTTCAACAGGATTCTGTTCGATCCTAGTATCCTTGACATTGACGTCTTACACTTTGGTAAAACTTGCAAACATCGTTACTGGAGTGGCACCTCTCTATAACCTCGATCGCTCGCTTTTCTTCGTCTTTTTTCTTTTCTTTTCTTACCTCCTTCTCTGCTTATAGAACTCAATGGCAGCTCTCGTCTTCACTTGCAGCTTAGCCTTGTAGGCCTCGTTCTTGGCTGCAAGCATCTTTCGGCATTCCTCAGCGAACCACGAATTTCTTGCTGGTGGGAGCGAGAAAGCTAGCAGTTACGGCTGATCTAGTAGCTTGTTAGTTGCCTCCAGTTGCATAGTAAAACTTGGTAGAGGTCGACATTCCTTCTGGCTGCACATCGAAGTCTATGCGGATAGTAGATATTATTGGTGTTCATTAGCTCTACATGTCCTTTTTTCTTACCAGTACAGCGCGTTCCTAGCAGACTCTTCGTCTCCATAGGCTGTCAACTCAAAACGACCATAAGGATTTTTTTATTTGCTCTTGACATGCCCCATGTTTTTGCGACTTAATGAAATGGCATTGCATGGGTTTTATGTAGGATCTCCTTGGCAGTTCACATGAGGGCCGAAAAGAGTTATTTTTCATCCGATTAGTGTTTATATGGCGTTTTCAAAGTTAACAGCCGAAGGTAGACAAAGGATCTTCACTTAAAAGCTCAATTATCGATTGTGAAGTTCTGTCCACTTCGTTGGTGGTTTGTGGATCTTCTCGTTCAATGCTAAGCCCACTTGAGCCGCTTCCTTTGTTCTTCGTTCGTGGAGGTGACATCTTGTTCAGTCCGACCAAAACGGTATAAATAACGTCGACATACGTTCGTTTTGCCCAGAAGATTGTACTGCTGGCGTTACTTCTAAATTACTCAGAAATGCCACCAATACGAACTGCCATATGTTCAGACTTGAAAACCAATCTCACTTAACTGTCGGACCAAAAAATACCTGTTTTGGTCTATATGGGGCTAAATTTTTCAACAGAGGAGCGCCTCTTTTATTTTTTGGTACTGTCATGGTTTACGCTACTTTTCAGCACGACGGATCTTAATCTTGTTAAAGAAGGTTGGTGACGATTGCTGTCACGAGTTGCAATGCTAAATTCGGCAAAATGTTGGAAAAGACCGCACGATTTTTTTAGAGTTTGGCTAATGCCAATGACAATAGTCTCTATCGTTAACATGTGACCGTTTAGTTTTTTCATCCGAAGTCGACAATTACTGACCATTTAGTCGAATCCGAAGTATAAGGCTATGATATGCTCGCCATGGTTCAAGTGGGGTTATTTAACAGATTAAACGCCGTGACTTTGTCGTTAAAATTTTAGGCAGTTGATAAAATCTGGCAAGGAAAAGATACGTCCTTTAAACTTCATTTGTTAGCAACCGCATCAGCCTTTTGCCATGCTGAAATTCTGCTTATGTGGCGATGCAATTTCATTTTTCAACATGGCGGCTTAATTTCATGAAGTTACTCGCTTCGGGCTTGAATTCCGCAATCATGCTAAGCTTTTCCACCTGTTTGTGTCAAATTAATGGCATTTTGGCCTTTACTCAGTTATATACTAATATGGGATTCGGTTTAAGGTTTGGTAAAATATCAGTTAGGGACGTTGTAGAGTCTTTATATGTAGGTTTTATAAGTCTTTTGGTTTTATGTAAGTTGCAGCTCATCTGTATGCCATTTGGCCCTCTTAAGACGCCTATTGTGTCTCTTACTCTTTAATGTTGATCAGACTTTCGCTAGAGGTAGTGATCACGGATCGGTGAATAAACTTATCTTGTCCCGAAAGCGGTTTTCAACCAGGCCATCCGCGCTTAGTAGTTTAACACACGGGTCGGTAAATTAAAGCATTTGTGATTTAAAAAGTTTTAGCTGCCTTAAGCCTTAGGTTTGGTTACCACCAATTCCTTGAACTAAGTCGATTTCCTTACAAGTTTTTTAGCTGGTTTGGTTTTGGCAACACTGGTTTTGACAGCTGACGTGTGTTTAGTACCTTGTGTCACTGTCAAACAGCTTCAGTTTGGTTTGCAATTTAACCATGGATCGTCTTACAAATGAACAACGCTTGCAAATTATTGAATTTTACTATCAAAATTCGTGCTCGTTACGAAATGTTCATCGCGCGCTGCTTCCATTTTATGATCGGCATTCTCGACCTTCTGAGCAGTCTATTCGGAAGATTGTGACCAAATTTCGCACCAAATTTACTTTGTTGGACATTAAACCACCAACACGTTTACGTACTGTGCGTAGTGAAGAAAATATTGCGGCCGTATCAGCTAGTGTGACAGAAGACCGCGAAATGTCGATTCGGCGCCGTTCCCAGCAGTTAGGCCTTTGTTACAGCACTACGTGGAAAATTTTGCGGAAGGATTTGGGCGTAAAGCCTTTTAAGATACAGCTGGTGCAAGAACTAAAGCCAGCCGACCTACCACAACGCCGAATTTTTGGTGAATGGGCTCTTGGAAAGCTGGCCGAGGATCCGCTTTTTTATCGAAAAATTGTGTTCAGCGATGAGGCTCATTTTTGGTTGAATGGGTACGTAAATAAGCAAAATTGCAGCATTTGGAGTGAAGGTCAGCCAGAAACATTGCAACAGCTACCAATGCATCCCGAAAAAGCCACTGTTTGGTGCGGTTTATGGGCCGGCGGCATTATTGGGCCATATTTCTTCAAAGATGATGCGAATCGCAGCGTTACTGTCAATGGTGAACGCTACCGAGCGATGATAACAAACTTTTTTTTGCCCGAAATGGAAGTTCTTGACTTGCATGATATGTGGTTTCAACAAGACGGTGCCACATGCCACACAGCACGCGAAACAATGGCGCAATTGCGAGGCGAGTTTGGTGAACAGTTAATTTCACGTTTCAGGCCGGTCAATTGGCCGCCTAGATCGTGCGATTTGACACCATTAGATTATTTTTTGTGGGGGTATGTCAAGGCTAATGTCTATAGGGACAAGCCCGCTTCGATTGACGCACTGGAAGCCAACATCCATGCATTCATTCGTGAGATACCGGCCGATATGTGTGAAAGAGTATGCCAAAATTAGACTCAGCGGATGGGCTACCTGAGACGCAGCCGCGGTCAACATTTGCATGAAATTATCTTTAAACATTAAATTGCAAGGTTCAAACTATCGATTCAAATAAATATTTCATTCATTTTTTCGAATTTTTTGTGTTTTTTTTTTTTAAAAAGTTCTAAACCTCTTAAAAAATCAACCGTTATAAGCAGTTTCTGCCCAAATTGTTGCAAGTGGAAAATTACTTCAACTCAACGACATACGAGGTTTATTGAAAAAAAAAAATTCGTATCATGTTTCGATAGAACATAGTTTCCACCCATTTACAAGAAAGTACGGAACCACGGAAAACTTTTCCCATTCATGAAAGTTTATAAAAAAAAGTGGCGACCAGTCATTTACGCGACCATAGTTACTTCGTGGGAGCTCATCTCACCAACGAGGCTTACATTTCCTCTCAACATATTTGTTGTAAATAACTTTCATATACACGCAGTTACATACCCATTGGCAGGATACAATTACTGGACTACCAGGAACGCCGATGAATACCTTTCCTATCTGATATGCATTCATATCGACCTGTTCCCTCTGCATTCCTTCGCTAGGAATTTAATTTCATCATGTTCTGCATCAGTAGCTGGAAAAATGTGTTAAATGTTTGAGCATAGGAATTCAATAATTGGATTGATAACATTATTCAGTAGTCATGGACTTGTGTTGGATATTATGCATTTCATAGGAATGGACATTCTCTAAAATCGTTTTACTTGATTGGGCATGATTTGGAATTAAATGTAAGGATCCTTTGGAATTGATATGTGTTGGCTTTGATTTTAGTAAACCATTCAGTTTTGCAGCCGCACCTAATTACCTAATTAGTTGAGGTATCTATGAGGAGATTTCAAGGATCTATATTGTGCCTTGTACCGGTGCGTTACGTGACTTATGTACATAAATCACATACTATGCTGTGCGGTTTGTTTGCATTGGTTAAGAGATAGGATCTGTGTGGTAAATATTTACGTTGAGTTTTTAGAGTATAAGAATCTGAGAATCCTCTACTGTTTCTCACAATAAAACCAAGCATTTTATTTCCAAAGTTCTTCCGGGAATGTCATAACACTTGGTTAGGTTGGATTGGCTGCCAGCGTTCAGCAGCAAACTTATACCATTTTGGTCCATTGTGATACCTCGTGGATCTTGCCCATTCTCCTAACTATCCCTGGGAAAACCATTCTGATGAAGCGGAGGAGGCTTTTCATTGAAAAGATGTAGCTGTCAATATGTAGCTTCCTTTTGTTTGATAGGGCCGGGCAGTTACATAGGATGTGGAGTATTGTTTCTTCTTCCTCTTTGTTCATGCAGCTCATACAGAAGTCATTTGAGTAGATGACCAGCCTTTCTACGTGCCTGCGTTTTAAACAGTGTCCCGTGATGACACCTATGGTGGCGCCAATATACTGTCTATCGAGCGAAATCAGTCCCTTTGATCTTCTCAATTCTAGCTTCGGCCAAATTTGTTTGGTTATTTGATAAGTCGTGTCAAGACTCCATCTGAGGTTTGAGTTGCTCTTACAGAAGTCATTTGAGTAGATGAGCAGCCTTTCTACGTGCCTGCCTTTTAAACAGTGTCCCGTGATGACACCTATGGTGGCGCCAATATACTGTCTATCGAGCGAAATCAGTCCCTTTGATCTTCTCAATTCTAGCTTCGGCCAAATTTGTTTGGTTATTTGATAAGTCGTGTCAAGACTCCATCTGAGGTTTGAGTTGCTCTTACAGAAGTCATTTGAGTAGATGACCAGCCTTTCTACGTGCCTGCGTTTTAAACAGTGTCCCGTGATGACACCTATGGTGGCGCCAATATACTGTCTATCGAGCGAAATCAGTCCCTTTGATCTTCTCAATTCTAGCTTTGGCCAAATTGGATTTTAGTATGTTGCGCTAGTAAGCTTTTGTATGTAGCAATAGGAATACCTATTGCACCTGTGTCGGGTAAAACTGGTAGTTTATTTCCATTTCAAGTGAGTTAATCAGCCTTACAGTTCCCTAGAATGTCACTATGCCCAGGCACCCAGCATAGGGGAATGTTAAATTGCTTTGGCATTTCTGCAGAGATGATCGGCAATCTAGTATTGTCTTTGATTTGGTTGAGACTGATTCCTGGGATTATATGGCCGCTTGGCTGTCCGAGAAAATGATTATATCCATGGCAGATACAACATTCTCTTTCAGCCAGGATAAGACTTGTTTGATCGCCATGAGATTGAACCTGTCTGAGAAAACACCAGCACCCTATTTCTACTTATCGGGCTCCCGACCCGTGAAGAGTCTGTGCCTGAGACACTGCAACCTTCCATCCAGCACCAACTCCGTCATTTTTTTTGGAGCCATCGGTATAAAATTGGATCGAGTCGCTTAGCACAGGTTCGTGACTTTCCCATGAATTTCTGTCTGGGATTATTTCTCGAAAACTCTTACCAAAGTATAACTTGGTAATGTCTGGGTATGTCATAACAAACAACAAAAATGGTATTGGTCCTAAATGACTGCCCAAATTAAGTTCTTGTTACCTTTTTTTTGTTAGGATTATTTTATCAGAGGAAGCAGCGTTTCTTTTTGAAACCAATTAGTTCGGGTATTTTTGAAATTGATGTAGAAATAGTAACGAGGGCTGGCGTTTGTGTCTGCTTTCTCTAGATTTTGAAATATTGACAGGAAATACTCAGTTCAAGACGATCAAATCTCCCGTAAGCTATATCCCGCCTCATTTGGACTAGGGACTAAAATATGATATATCTTCGATCCTTAGCATGTTGCTTCAAGTCATTCAGTCCGAGTGCTCTGGCATCCGCGATCCATTTATGCTTAAACCGTGTATTTGTCCTTCCTTGTCGCCCCGAACGTAGAGGGTGGGATTTGAAGATTCTCTTGGTTTAAGCATTAGTGCTCATTCGCTCGATGCGGTCGAGCAAATCTAGCCGACTTGTTTTTGCGGTTTTCATGAACAGCAAATTTCATAAGCAATAACCCGATTCAAGGTTGTCAGCAAGCTTAACATTTTAAGCTGATTTATGGTCTTTTTAGTTTGCCAGCTGGCCTGGTGAGTTAGAATTCAGGACAGTTTTAGAGTTTGCTGTCTGCTAGCAACCTGATGTTAATTTTTAGAAAGCTTCGAGTTTATTGATGATGTCAATGTTGTAAATGTGGTTCAAAAATGAACCAACAGACATTGACATAGGCAGCCTGTATGCAATTTAAATAATAAATTTAGAAAGTCTGACTAGGTTATCTGCTATTTTCAAGAAGCTATTTCTTCTATAATGCTTTTTTATACTTATGCAGAGAAGTTCATAATATATAGTAACTCTGTTAGGTTAATGCACTAGCATTATAGAAGATAAATTGGCATAAGGCTTCTAAAAGGTTTCTGGGGATGTGTGTACATGTGACAGTTGAAAAGATGTTTTGGTAGAGCTTCCGCCTTATTAATATAGGTAAGGCTTCGGTAAGGAAACCTTGTAGAGTACCCCAAAGTGCACCAAACGTGTTTCCATAAGACTTAATACAACTTATATAACTGGAGGGGAAATAGCTTTGATTGTGCTTTGTGAAATTGTTAGTTGTTTAGCCTTGATCATAGCGACAACTACGCGTTCAAATACACTGCAGGATTTAGCTGAATTGAAGAAGTCAAATACAAAAATAAGAAAATACAAATTTTTGGCAGAACATGCTCGTTGGTACCCAGGGCCGAGCTTTTTCACAACCATTAATGTGTGTGTGTATCTCTAGCTACTACTACTCGCATGCTTTGCCAGATCAACATCAGAGGAGGACCAGTGAAAAATAATTTAGGTTTTGTTACGGCTGGGAGTCGGACCCAGACTTTCTGCGCGGCAGTTCACCATACGAAGCATCGCACCATTGAGCCCGTCACTGTAATGCAAGAAAGCAAAATATGGGGATTCTACAATTTTTCGGGCGCCGCCGTGTACAATCTGAAGAATTGCCCAAAATTGAGTAATCGAGGTTAAGGTCCATTACTGTAAGTTAAGAGTTGGTTTTTATTAGAATAGTTCGTTTGGTTGTTGGCATTTTACGCGTTATAATTTTCCATTGTTTTTTTTATAATCTTTTCTCAGTTGAGGTAAATTACGGTTCAGGCTATGCTTGCAGTCGTTTTTTGGCTCTTGAATTATTGCAGATTGTTTGTAAATGAAAATACGTCTTGAAGTTCATTCCATTGGTTGATTGTTCTGTAACAAACATTGACATTGACATTGAAATCATATTATTGCGCACATGAATGCAACGAAATGTAACTTACAAAAAATTGGTACTACGTTGTTAGATCACCGCGGAGCTCTACTTTACTAAGTATGCAGGAAGAATTATGTTATAGCTCCATGGAAGTTACCTTCACAGAACAAGCAAGAATTTCAGTAGAATCTCGCTGGGCATTCGTTGGGATTAAAAAAAATTAAATATTTGCGGATAAACCCCCGTTCATGACCTCAAACCTATCCTTTCCATTAAGTTGTGTGTACAAAGTTACATATATGCCACAGAGGATGGCAACTCATTTTCAACGCCGTATCCGAAGCTTTAAGAAGCTTCTCATGACAGTTTTATGTATATACAGGCCTATTGCGAATAAATTTTCGGTGGAATTTTTCCCTTGTCACCAATGTAAATCGGATTACTGAATGGGAACAGTTTCCCGGAAAAAAAATATTCGCGATAGGGGTGGGGTGATAGTGTGATATAAGCTTACGTGTTGTTACTTTCAGGATTAGTCACTAATCAATGTGTCACTCGGATGACGTAATGATTGTCACATTTAAAAAAAAGAAATGAATTTCACACCCAGGCTACAGCTTGTCATCCAAAATGCAAGCTTGTTTAAAGCGAATTGCCTTATATCTGATAGTTTTTGTGGGGGTTTACTTGACTTATATCAAAAATTATAAAGTCATACAGATGACGCATTGAAAACAAAAAACAGAAACGTTTTCTCAACACATGAGAAACGAGATCCAAACATATGGCGGGCTGAGCCAGTACGACATGCCGTAGAACAATTTTTCTTATATGCAGTCTGTGCAAACATGTGCATATGCGAACGCTGCCACGAATTATCCAACATCCTCAACATTTGAAAGCAAATTTTATAAAACCCGGCTCAAGGGAAGAGTCGAACTGGGTTTTCAAAGGCTTGATCATCTAAGTCGTAGAGCATGACGCTCATTTTGGCACAAACGGATATAGTCGGAGAAGATGCCAAGTACCTCTGAAATTGATCCCCGGGATATGCTCGACGTGACCTCCTTCTAGCTGAGATTTAGCCAATACTGGCACTAATAACTCTGCTATTTATGTGATAGATGACATTGCAGATTGAGTTGGCGATGCACACTTTTTGGAGTTTAGATAGGTTACCTCAATGACTATGAAATCCTTGATAATTTTGCTATTGATGTAATAATTGCATTCTACAACTGACCAACTAGGGTCGCTTCTGAACCAGCTTCACCCTAAATATTGCGGTACCTTATACACTTTTGTTTTTGTAAAATAACGTATACGTCTAGGCGTTAAACCGCCCCAAACTCAATAACTCAGCAAGCATTAAACACTTTATTGTACATGTGAAGCTGGTCAAGTTATAAATATAAGGAATACGCTAGTTAATCCAATAGCTGGCTACCATATTTGGTCATTAATTGATAAAACTGCCAACCAAAGAGTAAACATTTCTACGCCCATATATTATTTAGTTCCCCAATTAAGGCTTATTTATCACTCGCACTAAACCTCGTAAATGGAATATAATCGTAAGCGAAATTCAAGCCTATAATGTTGATGAACATACACACCCAAAGGTACACGCAGTTGTTCAAAAGACCTTAATGTCCCCCCAAAGCTGTTAAAGGATTTTTTTTTTGTAGACTCCCTCTTTTGTTCTTCATGTAGGTAACGACTATCCGAAGGACTAAATGCGATTGCGGTTAAACTATATACAAGTGCCTATAGCTCTATTTACACATTTTATCTCGCCGCAAAGGATATTGCAAGACCACTGGTATAGAGTGCGAAAACGTTCTGGGATGTTCCACACTTAGATTTGATTGCTGATTTACATAGATACACCGAAATATACCACCAGAAGGATACTCTATGGACATGCAATCCAGAGATTCTTTGATGATGAGCTTCTACGTCCCATTATTATTCATGAGCCAGACAAAGCGACCATAATTGGAGGTATAACGTTTTGAAGGTGTCAAAAAACAATGCTCATGGGACGTTAGCAAATTGAAAGCCCAGTAGGAAATTTCTCATCAAGATGTGAATATTTTATGATTTCAGCTCGTTTGCTGGATTTAAAAACGCCATTCCGACGAAGAGAACTATTTCAGATTGCCCCTTCGAGCCAAGTAAACTGCAATTTACTCGCCTCTAACCCATTTCCCTACTGACCCCCTGACTTGAGTTATTTATACTCCATGTCCAGACTCACATTAATCTGCAGCCAACAACTACCAGACACAAAATCACCTAATACTCGCCTAAAGAAGATGCCGATATCTTCCTAATAATTCACCAGTTAAATGCAAAGAAGCTATAGCTTAACTTAACCATCATCCATCGATCAGCAACCTGCATTCACCTCTTCCAACCGGCCGGCGCGGCGTATCTATGTTCTTATTGCATACTGGAACAAAGGCTTTGGAGTGTGGGGAAGCCAAAGATGAACAAAAGGCTATGCGCCATGAAAGTGCACCGACTTTGCGTGCATAGAATACTGCAGCATTCCATTGCGCCGCATATATGATAGCCATAGCCTGCTCCAACCTAGAGATAGAAAATTGATCTACTCGGAGTGTTACTTCTTTTCTTGTCTTTTCAAGGGGCGGCAGAGGTACTCTGCATATCCAATGTGATGGAGCAATTTTGGAGCCCACTTCACTCTCCATATGTAAATCGGAAAACGTTTCCTTCAAATAAATTTCACAGGTGAGTTGGTGATTTATGTGCCAAATGTGAGATGCATAAACCACTTCAATTCTGCTTCAATCAATCCATCAAGCTTCCCTCTGAGAGCGGCGGCAGGGTCAAAAATTCTTCGCCGCTATAGTGTAGCGTAATGTGGGGTGGGTGTGGTGGTTACCAGACATCTGAACGAGAAAGAAAGGATATCAAGGTCTAAGGAAAATTCACTTGCGCGGATATAGCAAAATTCTGATGATGAAATTTTCCTTTGCTCGGCATTTTCATAATTCCCCACTTTATATGGGGTTAAGCCGCAAATCTATTCATAACGTTGAGGGATACACAATTGCATGTCTGTGGATGTGGGGTAAAATAACAAATTAAACGGGGTTATGGATGGCAAGGATTTTTCATGAGAATTCGTGGTTTGTCGACGAAGAAACGTTTCGTTGTTAACTTTGAAAAAAATCAGAAGGGTGTACGAATTTAGACGCAGGATACTGAGAAACAGATTTGTTTCGTTTAACTGGATGAAATGTGTCCCATTCGACTGTTAAAAAACAATAAAAGATCTGTTGGACAATTCGAAGCCAAGAATTATCCAGTATCCTCCATTTGTAAAAGTAAGTTTCAGAAAACCTGACTCCAGGGAAACCTCGGACTGGGTTTTCAGAGGGTTGATCATCGAAGTTATATTGCATTGCATGATGATCATTTTGCCTTAAAAGGATTTAGTCGGAGAAGATGCCAAGTCGCTCTGAAAGTGATCCCCGGGATATGCCTCGAAGTGACTTCCTCCTAGCTGAGATGTAGCCGAAAGTGGCGCTAATGATTCTACTATTCATGTGATAGATGAGATTGCAGATGGAGTCGGCAATGCACATCTTTTGGAGTTTAGAAAGGATACCTTATTGACTATAATGAATTTCTTGATAATTTTGCTGTTGGTATAGCCACTGCGATGGACTTTGGGTCTTTTTACATGCTTTTTAATTTTCGGCTAAAACATTTGATTTCTGTTTGTAAGTGGTAGACAAAAACAGCGTTCAAGTTTGGCTCTTTTTAATTTCTGAGAATTTAACAGCCACACAGCACCTAGGGTCCAAGTTTCCAGTCATTTGTGTGTTCCAATTTTTAACTTTAGCACAGATTTTTAATTCCATACTAAAAGGAGCGAAATTTGTAATTAGAGTTGGGCCAAAAGAGATCACCCTATTGGAAGATGCTCTTATTACAAGATACAAGATACACTCCCCAGGAACGCGGAAAAATCGTGTCTATTTTTTTGCGTAACAACCCGTCTGTAGTGTTGGCGCAGCGCGAATTCTGTCGCCGATTCCCCGGCCGTCCGACACCGACTACGCAAACACTGCGCCGTTTGGCCTCCAACCTTGAAGAGTATGGGACCACACGAGACGTTGTCAAGACTGGCCAGCCCCGGAGCGTCCGTTGTGCCGAGAATTTCGCCGCTGTTGCCGGAAAAATCGACCAGATGCCGTGCCTCGCAATTAGCCATCAGCCGGTTGTCCCTAAGGCGAATTTTGTCAAAGACTTGCGGATGTTCCCGTACAAAGGCCAGTCCGTGCATCAGAAACCATCCTCAATCTCGAGGACGAAGTGGACGATTTTTCGAACAAAATCATAATGAGCCCTGAGGCTCATTTCCACCTTAACGGGTACGTGAACAAGCAAAACTATAGCTTCTGGGGCACCGAAAATCCACGAGTAATGCAAGAGGAGCCATTACACCCGTTCAAAGTTACTACATGGTGCTCTGTTCACGCTGGAGGAGTCATTGGGCCATTTTTTTTTCGAGAAAACAGGTGGTCAAACGACAACAATGGATAGTGCGCGCTTAAGGGCCATGTTAACCAAGTTTTTTCTGCCGCAATTGGACGAATTAGGACTGGAGGACATGTGGTTCCAACAGGACGGAGCAACGGCACACACTGCGCGAGCCACAACAAATAAAAATTAGAGCCAACAACATCGGATGACTTCTTTTGGCCCACCTTGTATACGCAGCCATTCAGGGCCTAGGAGCATCTCGATTCATTTGTGTGTCCAAATTTATAATTTTGTCATATCCAATTGGACCAACAGTTTAACAGCGACCCCTGCCTGAGATGCGACAAACTTTCATTTTATTCGATCCTGGGTACGTTGCTTCTAGTCGTAAAGTCGTTGGTCTTATCCAGGTCTTGCCTTAGCGTGAAAGTTTGGTCTATGGCCGATTTTGCGAGCCGAAAGCAACACTGGTACGTGCCGATTTCATTTGGTAGTTGTTGAAAAATGCTTGATCGCCAGATATTCCAGCATCGGGCTTCCTGAACACCTCCGTATTTGCAGGGTTCTTATCGTAATCCATAAGGTGCGGCTGACTTGTTGTTTTTCAGTGGATCCAGTTACATAGTGGGTTGGCCTTTTAGCTCGGGGTTGCTGGTTCAAATCCCTAAAGTGACAACACCTAATTTTTTTCAATGATCCACCTTTTGCGAAAGTCTGACAAACATCCAAGAGTAACACTGTCAAGAGAGGCTTCTCACATTTGACGTTCGTATTCGGCGATAAACAGGAGGTTCTAGGAGGGAACGTTGAATACTTCGTCGTCGGTGGAAGTGTTTCTGTGAGTCTGTGCCTCGTTTGCCATTTGTTTTTACATTGAAGACAGCTCCAAGAAGGCGATGGTAAAATGCCAAAGATGTGAGCAACCTACATAAGCTTCTCCGACATTTCGGACAATGGGTCATTAAGTAGTCTCAAGACTTAGTCAGTTCTCTTGAACAGAAACAATGGGGTATCTAAAAACGTCTAATAAATGGGACATCGGGCTAACTTATTTGCCATATATGAAAACCGTATGCTGTTGCGTATTTCTTTGATTAACCTGTACTAGAGGGCTGCGTATTATCGTTTTTTCTTTTATCTTCTTCTACTGGCACTCTCTTCCCACGCGCAGCAGGTTTTTTCCCTGTAACCTCTTTTTGGTACTGCAAATACCACGAGAATGTTTTCGAGGGTCGCTACCCATTGTGGATTTGGGTTACTATACTGTTACCACTTGATGCTAATATTGGTAAAGTATTAGGGCACAGTGGGGATTATTACACAGCGAAACGTCTCTCATTAAATTGCACCTTATAAACAACCTCCAGAGCTTTTAGGGAAACCAACGAAAAGTCTGTTTTTCTGGACCATTTGGAGCTTTTTCTAATTGGACATTTGTGTTTTGAATTGGGTTGCGACGAGAAAATGATCCAAGTCGAGTCTTACCTTTCTAAATGTATGTAAATCCGGATATATTGGATGCGTGTCTCATCTACGATCACAGGTCGATTTGGTTGGCGGTTTAACCATCTGCATATAGACTTTTGTTTGTGGAATCGAAGTTAGCTTTGTGCCGCTGAACACACTCTTACATGATGCTGCAAAATCTGTAAGTCGGAAACCCTTATCTGTATCGTGAAGGCTTTGTTTTCAAACTTGTCCGCCGAAGATGTTTTTCATAGCTATTCATACATTGACGTCCCCAAATACGATTTAAACATCTTATACCGGAATGAAGGCTCCTTCAGGAGGGGTAAAATACTTCGTTGATATGGTCTTCAGTCTACTCGGTGGGGACGTTGCTTTGAAGCGGAACATAGTCAAAGCCACATACAATAGATATTGACTACAATAGGGTACCCATAACGAATGCGCATCCTAATACGTATATGCACTATGCATCCTTTGGTGACAGCTATCGCATATTTTTATTTCTTTTCATTCCTGAAACTGTCCATCGTATTTTCTTAATCGGGGTTAAATCGGTCCTGTACCGCACGAGAGCAGATTCAAGTTTTTTCAATTGCTCCAGGGGTATACAATGTACGAAAGTTGCGATTTCATACTCTTAAGTCGTTGTCGGTGTTCGTTCCGGATCTGTTGAGTCGGTTTCTTCTCTCATAAAAAAACGACATTTAATGAGACTTAACACATTCGTTAACATCCAGCGGTAACCACGTGGTGGACGATTTTCAGAAGCTTAGTGGTTAGTGTGCAGAACGACTAGTAAGCGCGGGATCAGTGGTTCAAATCCCCTATGGTTTTTCACTGACAAACATGCGAAAGTCTGACAAACATCCAAGTTGCTTTTTGGACTCGAAGTCGTGGGAATATAGTGCTACTAATAACCGTATTAAAGGGTGATTTTTTAAGAGTTTTTCAGGTCGGTTAGTAATGGCCTCCAAACTTCATCTATCAAAGTGAAATTTTTTCAATATACTCTGCCATTTAATCATGGAAAGACTTACAAACGAACGAGCAACGATTGCAAATTATTGAAATTGATTATCAAAATTCGTGCTCTGTGAAAAATGTGCACCGTTTGTTACTACCATATTATGGCGACCAGCGATGAAGCTCATTTCTGGCTCAACGGATCGGCCGAAATGCTCGAAAAAGTGATGCAAAATTGGACCTTTCGAATGGACCCTTTGAAGCGTAGCCGCGGACAGCATTTAATTGGAGTTTTTATCGATTACAATAAACATTTTGAATATATGATCCAAATTTGAGTGTTTTATTCGATTTTGAAAAAAAAACTACGCTTAAAAATTCACCCGTTACATGCCTTCGAGAAGTTTGTAAGTTGGAAGCCATTAACTGTTGTTGTGCTTTCCAACTGACCCGCCAAAGATGTTTTCCTTACCGATTTTTGCATTGTAGTCCTCTTGTACGATTTTAGAATCTAATTTCGGACAGGCTCTGTCCAGGATGTCGCAAAATTCCTTACTCCTTGATAGGGTCTTCAGTATCACCGGTAGAGACGTGTGCCCATATAAGGTTGATTTTGCAAAACGTTGCTCAGACGCGGGTCACAGCCAGGCGATCACCAACAGGAATAATTACTATTGATCTGAGTTGGCTCTGCACAACGAACCTACGCCCTAATATGTTCAGCCTTTGGTGAGTGGTGACAGATAAAATATATCTGTCACATGTTTTTCGTGTGTGTATTCTTGATCCGGCCCAACGTATTTCCTGGATCGCGGTAATGCCTGCACTGTACCTCGCGAGAACAGATTTAAGTTTATGAGTAGCACCCGGGGTGTACAGCGTGCGTACTCGTATATTGGGTCTGGTTGGTATCTGTTAAAGTATCTGTTATCCAAGGCGGCTGTTGTCTCTCTTATAACTATTTATTTTTTACGTGATAAGGAAGTTACCCTGATGACACAACCCCAACCTGCAGGGCGATATAAAATTTATTAGATACTCCCAGGACATGGGGCCATTTCCATTAGTATCCACTACGGGATTGAGCGCTGCCGTTGGCCTCCGCAAACATCTTTGGTCAATATACCTGACCTAAATAAGGTGTTGTAGACAGGGACTGTAGACGCCACCGTTGACTACATATTGGGATTATTCCGCTGCCGCCTGGAATGGAAAATGTGCTCTCATAGTTTTATCTGCTGCTGACAAGACTTTTCTAACAATTTTGGTTCGAAAAAGTTTTATCGAAGCTATTTCCCTACAGCAATATTAGTTGTATAAAGTCTTATGGAAACACGTTTAGTGCAGTCTACGGTACTCTATAAGGTTTCCTTACCGAAGCATTTACCTGAAAGAGTTTTTATACATACAGAAGAAAAATGTTTAGTTGGGTAATAGCACTCAGCGGTGGCTAGGCACGTGGATGCTGAGAGTCGGAGTTGGTAGGTATCAGCTAGGTGAAAACTCAAGGTTTCATATAATCGCATTGCCTACCATCTGATCACCTTGCAATTGTCATCCTGTATTTATTAAAAGAAATAGAAAGGGTTCTTCAGATTTTTTTAAGACCTTGCAGTAAATATTAGTTAGGCTTAAGTCTCTTTTAGTGTTCTGTCACTAGCATATCAGGTGCATATAAATCGAATCCCACGTATACTTACTTACTTACTTAAGTGGCGCTACAGTCTGGAATGAACCTGGGCCTCAACTAACATGCCTCTCCAATTAGCCCGGTCCTTAGCTGACTGCCTCCAGTTGCTCACTCCAAGTTGGTTGTGGTCGGTTTCTACTTGTGCGCGCCACTTAAGGCGAGGTCTTCCTCTACTGCGTCCAACGTCTGGCTGGGAATCGAAGACTCTGCGAGCGGGAGTATTGGTGTCCATTCGTTCTACATGTCCTAGCCATCTTAAACGTCCAATGCGGATTTTTTTTTTACCAGCGGCATGTCGCTGTATAGCTCGTATAGTACTTGGTTGAATCTTCGTCTCCATAGCCCGTCAACGCAAACGGGAACGAAGATTTTGCAAAGAATTTTCCTCTCAAATCGACCAAGGATTTCTTCATCCGCTTTTGAGACGGTCCATGCTTCAGCGCCGTAGAGCAGGACTGGGATAATCAGGGTCTTATATAAGATGTTCTGTCTAACTCGTCGATGTTGTGTGTCCTTTCGTGTTGACAGCACATACTTCATCTTGCCGTCATTTACTGCTAAACCCATTTTTGCCGCTTCCTTCTCAATACTAGCAAACGTGGCTATGACATTACGATGGGTATAGAAAAGTCTTTTTTCAAGATATTGCCTTCGTCAACTTAACTATAACGATGCCTGAAAATAACCTCGAAATCGAAATTAAATCGTTTATTACCTATATCAAGTCCGGCAGAAAAAACTCCTTGTTAGCTACCTACGTTTCTGAAACTAATTATTATCATAAGAGTAGGTAGGTATGTCATACCTCCCATACTTTTTTTATGACACTTTTCACGTATCAATTCAATCATACTAGGTTGTAGGTATTTACATTTTACAAACCCGGCAAGTGTAATTTCGAGAATTTTCAAAAACCGCTTTCAAAACATGCATACAAATTGCACGATTTTATGCTCTATGCCCTTATAATCCCTTTCACCGCTTTGTCAGGATAATCATTTATTATTAATTTTTTTTCAAGAAATGATTTTACCTGCTGATGCTAATGGAATATAATTTCTGATTTATTATTTATTGCACCTATAAACACCACATAATACAAGAACTACAAACCTGAAACTTTTATAAATAATAAACACAAGCTTGGGTTATATCTATAAGCAAATCCCAAGGGTGGTAGCATGCATCGGAAATTGTTGAATCGAATATTCCAATAGCGGCCATTTCTCTTGTCTGTGCCCCACGTGAGGATGATTAAACAAAGAGTAATATTAATTGAATTGAAGGACTTAATTGGGTCATGCGATGTGCATTACCACATCACACAAGACCAAGAGATCACTATTTGATGCGGTTCAAGGCATCACATCAGAGAATGAGCTCACGCAAACATGTTCCCATGCAGATGCACACAGTGCAACCGTTACAATACCAATGCCGGTTTTGTTCCCTTTGGATGAAATCCACCCACCCAAACCACCACCATTATCAAGAGTTGCAACCCCAAAGTAACTATAAATTGTAGTAAAGATGATGCGTGATGATTATGTATGCCACAAGCTTCCACAGCGGGAAACACTGATTACCACCACCTTTACCGGCACGGCGTAAACTCTCCAAAGTGCTGGCGATGATTATAACCACTCAACCCCCAAAGACTCGACTGTTTATGAAAGCGCACAGGGTACTCGACAGGGGTGGGTGTGATTTTTTTATGTTTATGGGAAAACAGCTGCTTCCAGGGTTGTTTTGGAGTAAAACTCTTGCGAAAATATGCTACTAGACGTGTTCGTGAGAATGTAGAGTCCTGAAAATATTTTTCCATCACAACAAACGATTTTCTACCGTTAGTTGGTTTGTTTGTTGAAAAATGTGTGCACTTTGGAAAGTAGCTCCACCGTGCTTTCAGGTGGTTCGGATGCTATCGGTAGATTACTCTGCGTACAGAGGCGGCGGTGAAAGAACGTGCCTATTTGGGTGAGTAAACCCTTTTTTGTCTAGACAAATAATTAAAAATAATGAACAATATGTTTTGGAAGAAGAGATTTCCTTTGTTGCGCAGAATGTATCTGCAAGCAGAAGGGTTCTTGATTGATGTTGTCTCGGCACCAACTGAGATAAAGGCGTTTGATACAAAAGATACATAAAATCATGGTGTGAGAAATGCACCAAACATTGTTTTGTTGGAATAAAAATAGCTTTTCAGGAATTATTTTTGCATATATGAGCGCAAATGCGAGAGTTTTTCTTCTCGGTTGCTGGCAAATCCGCTTAAGGTAAAAAAAAACAGTAAAAAAACTTCAACACGGAATAGTTGGGTTTATCCCTAAAAAGTTTTATTGCAACCAGGCAACTGAGCCAGATGGAATTTAGCTTCCTGTTAAAGTCTGTAAACCGATGTTTATTGGGCTTTTTTGTATGCCCTATGACAAAAAACTAACCCCTCTAGCTGGGAAGTTGTGAAATTTAAGCTGATTTCCTAGAAGTAAATAGCTAACTTTGATAACCATACAAAAAAAGGGAACTGCAGAGAGTGCTGCTACAGGGGAAGTGTCTTTCAGGTAAAGCGTCTTTCAGTGCGCCTCCTATTTTAAATCTTAAAAAACAACAATGTGTGTGTGAGATATCATCGAATGTTCTTATTCTTTTGAAAGGTCTATCGATGTCATTATGTATGGAGTATATTATCGTTAAAATGTCGTCCGCGGCTTCAGCATTATTTCGCTGCTGCCAAATTTTCTAATAGTCTGGCTCATTAATAAGGCTGAATTAGACCGATGAGATGGGGTTTGTTGGCTTTAGGGGACGATGTGGTATGTGGCTTATTCAGACAGACCTGCGACTGTAGAAAACCCCACAAAAAAGTCTAATGGGGTCAAAACTATGTAACGGTGACCAGGGTACTCATTCCGTAACTTTAAAAATGCTAATCGTTGACAGTGAAGGAACATTTTTGTGTACCTAACGCGTAATTTATATACATGTGCACACATACAATATAAAAATTACGGCTTACGAAGATAATCAACGAATCAAATCACCTACCTCCACGTGAGATGACCATACCCGCGAATGACCATGCTTAACGCCGTCCTGTTGAAACCACATGTCGTTTACTCATCCAAAGAATTTGAAAATCATCGACATATAGCGCTCGCTTTTGACAATGATGGCCTGGCCACTGTCGCATCGTTCCACACCAAAGAGTGACTTTTTTGAGATGCATTGGAAGCTTTTAGATCTCATGTGGATTGGTATCGTTCCAAATTTAAAAGCGTTGCTTTTTGACGTAGATATCCATTCAGCCAGAAATTGGCCTCTTCGCTGAAGACGATTTTTCGATGAAAATCGGGGTCAGTTTCGAACTACTCCAGAGTCTGTTAAGCTAACACAAATCGTTGTTTATGGTCTTTTTTTTTACTTTTTAATTCATTTTTTATTTACTTAAAATATTAACTTAATACTAGACAAAAATGCTTAAATCTAACTTATCAATAACTGGTTTACTTAATCTAACTTATCGGCCCATAGCGGGCGCTGTAAGCTTATAACTAACATTTATCTTTTGCTTTTCAGCCTGAATTTGTCATTTGTTTCTTATTACTAATATAAAGACATTTAATTGATTTTTCAAAGAAAAAATTAAAACTTTGAACAGTAACCATTTTTTTTTTGTTTTATATAAAAACTTAATCTAGACTAAAACTAACTTAAACTACTTTATACTAGTTAAACCTAACTAACACTACTTAAGACTGCTTAACTACTTAAACCTAACTTAGTTATAATCGGGGTGGCAAGCACTCGTTGCATATGCCCCGAGGGTTTGCCATCCCGATTGCGTCATTGGGTCCAGCAAGCATTTATGCAACCATATTAAATAAAATATGGTGCATAAGCCCAGCCCTAGACCTTGTACCTAAATTTAATTTACTTAAGTACTAAGGAGTGGACTAAAAGTCCGCAAAGACCTGAGGAACTGCAGAAATACTTTCCTCGTTTAGCCACCAAAACTCGGTGCGCTGCTTTTCAGCGTCGGTCCTATCGCGATCCGATACCGCCGTGCTAAAGCGGAGGAGCTCCGGAGCATTGTCGACGTACCCATCGCGGACTAGCCGCTTGTCCCGCGCGTCACGGTAGCGATGGTATAAAACCGGGATACCGTTCCTGTCTTGTATTAACCCTAACGAATCGATATAAATGAATGCCTCTGGTGGAATAAAGCCGGACATGAGCGCACTCTCCATGTACATTTCATTGGGGTAATAAGCCCCAAAGATCAGGCTATTGTCGCTACTCATCGCCCTTGAAGCGTGCCTTCGAGTCACCTTAATTAGGAAATTGTCAATTCTATTCAACTGAGCCCCATTGTATAGAACCTCGTTGCGATAATATTTTATGTACTCGGAGTCCGGCGTTCGGTACAATCCTAAACAGGATCGGAGACAACGCCTCTCAAACAGCCGTATCCTTTCCATGTAGGATGGTGATACATTAAACCACACGGGACAACCGTAAGCGATGATCGGCCTTATGAGGGCCATGTAGCAAATGACTTTCACCCTTGAATCAAGTTGACTGCTATGAAACAATCTTCTTGTCAGAGCATAAGCCCCCCTAGCCCTGGCCAGACAAGCATCCACATTTTTATTAAAATACAGAAACTTGTCAAGCCAGATGCCAAGGTATTTGACTTCACTTCTCACCGCCAACGGCCGTCCATGCTGTCCCAGGATACACAATTTTTTCCAGTTTTTTCTGGTATCGTAAGAAGCCCTCTGCACTGGGGTCCTGAATAGAATTGTTTCGGTTTTTTGGAAATTGATCCTCAATTTCCAATCATCGCAATATCCCTTAATGTGATCGAAGTCACGTTGCAAAAGTGTGTTGATGACCTCGATTTTCGGACCTGATCTGTACGCCACTAGATCATCTGCGTACGCTATAGCGTGACTGAGGGAACCTACAAGATCACTTGTATAAATGTTAAACAATATCGGGGAGTTAACCGCCCCCTGTTGTAAACCGTTTTTAATTTCAAAGACTTTACTCGAAGTTACATTGCCACATTTGACAACGAACTTCTTTCCCATAAGCATTTCATAAATCATATATAGCATGGGTTTACGCATGCCCAGTCTGGTCAGCTTGTAGAAAAGCCCCTCTAACCATACGGTGTCGAAGGCCTTCTCAAAGTCAACCAGACAGGCCCCTGTGCACTGTTTTTTGGACTTATTCCATTGAATGTCGGACACTAGTTTCGATGCGGCATGAATGGTGTCATGCCTCGCTCGAAAACCAAACTGATTATCCGGAATAATTTTGTTTTCCTCAACCCACTTAAGCAGAGCTCTATTGACTATCTTCTCGAATACCTTGCTTACATTCGGCAGAAGGCTTATTGACCGAAGATTAACTGGGTTTGTTTTGTCCTTGCCCTTTTTGGGGATAGGATGTACCACCGCCGTTTTCCAGTGCACCGGATAATGTGCATTATTCAGTGCATTGTTAAACAGGGTGGTGAAGATATCGACTGCTTCTATTGGCAGGTGTCTCAATACGACGTTTGGGACACCGTCCTCTCCTGCCGACTTTTTATTTTTCAATGATACCAAGATGTCCAGGAGTTCATCTTTTTGCACGAACAGCATCAGGCTATTGGCGACTATGCCATTGGAAGGGTTTTCGTCATTGAATACGGAAAAACCGTGATTCTCAGATCGCCAAGCTTGAAGTTCAGTGCGCAGATAAAAGTGATTCAGAAAGGCTCTTTCCTCAATATCGCGATTTGGGCGAACAGGATTGTTCACCGTATACACGGTCTCGAAAATAGCGCCTATCGAATTCGCCTTCTCCTGAGGATCTTCGATCGTGAAAAAACCGTCGTTCGAGTCAACACTTTCCGGATTTATACCAACATCCGTGAGCGTCTGTCTGTTCTCTGTCGTTTGGGAAATTCGGACACATGGAATGTCATTATGATCTTTTCGCCTGAATATTTTATTTATTTGCGGGAACATATTCGGGCTACTGGTTTTTATAGCCTGAATTTTCTTGCCCCAGTACAAACTGACAGATTTTTTGTAATTTTCCGAGATTAACTGTTTAAGGTTTTTGATCAACGACTTCAATGTCCGAATCTCCGGGTCTTGTCTGTCAGTAAATTGTCTACGCAGCCGTTTAAGCCTGGAGACCAGTATGCTTTTGTGTTTGTGGAGTGCATCGATTGTTGGCGTTCGATACCGTTGTTTATGGTCGTTTACCTTCAGTTCCTCGAATTTTGTTGAATTTGTACGAGTGCAGCCACAGCTAGCTCAGTGGCGCGATGGTTAATGCGATGAACATCCGCGCAGAAGGTCTGGGGTTGATTCCCAGCCGTAGCAACACCCAAAAGATTTTTCACTCGCCTTCCTCTCGTGATGAACTGACAAATCATCGGAGTAGTATCAACTGTCAAGAATAGCTTACCTCAAATTCGCCGCCGGAGTCGGCATAAAACAGGAGGCCCCGCCATCGTGCAAGAAGTACACACGAACACATAAATGGTTGTGAGAAAGCTCGGCCCTTTGTACTAAGGAACATTAGTTGCTCCAAAAATTTGTATTTTTTTCTTGTCTCAGTTGCATTTTGTCGACGTACGGGTGTCTTTAGTTGAAATAGTAGACTCAAATTTATCCACCACACTGTCCTCTCGGTAGGACGATTATGGCGACGGTAAAATGGGCGAAGGGCGCGGAACGTTTCCCTAACCGAACACCCATTTATCTGCCCAAGCGAGGTATCCGTCGGAGCGGACAATTTTCCGCAACGTATACTTCGTTGGAGGTAAAAATTCCATTCGAATTATGTGTCATCGGAACAAAAATCACTAAATTGGAGAATTTTTCGCTCCGACGGATACCACGCTAGGGCTGTGTATCATTTGCACGTGATGTTGAACGTTATGTCCATCATGGTAATTTGGAAAGCAGAATAAATAAATGACAGCCAATTCGATATACGTAGCTTCAACAATATGGCCGCTATCAACTGTCGAAGTTCGGATGTCCGTTTTGGAAAACCCCTTAAATTCAACAGATTGGATGCCACAGCCAATGCTCAAGACGAGACATATGTAGGGTTGCTCGGACCTTAGATAACTGCCTATACTTGGACACTTCAAGTTGGTGGAGGTCGGTTTCTACTTGTGCAGCCACTAAATGCGAGATTTTTCTTCACCGCGTCCGACGTCTGGCTGGGAACCGAAGACTCTGCGATCCGTAGTAATGGTGTGTTCATTCGCTGTACTAATCTAAGTCTAGGTCTAGGTCTGACTAGGTATATGTCGGTTAGCTCTTGATTAAATTATCATCCATAACCTGTCAACGCGAACGGGCCCGAAGATTTTTCGACAATTTTTTCGTACAAAACGAAAAAGGATTTCTTCATCCGCTTTTGATACGGACGCATTTGAGCAGGACCGGGATGATCAGGGTCTTATATAGGATTTAATACTGAATTGCCATTTTCGTCCGAAGAAATAGCGGTTGGCAAGAGTACTTCTTCGTTTAATTTCTGAAGAGATGTTGTTGTCAGAGTTAATAGCGGATACGAGGTAGATAAAATCCCGTTCTACCTCAAAGTTGTATCTGTCAATGGTGAGGTCGTGTTGACAGCATATAAATACTTTGTCTTGCCCTCATTTACTGCCAAACCATTTGTTGCCGCTTCCTTCTCTATACTAACAAACGAGTTTGACATCACATTCAGTCCGACTTATGATGTCAATAACGTCGGCATATACTAGTAGTTGCACTGATTTTTAAAAGAATGTGCCTCTGGTCTTGGCTTGGAAGTTTTGCACATTCATTTCCAGAATCAGATTGAAGAAGTCACATGCCACAGCATCGCCTTGCTAAATTCTATTTTGGTATCGAATTTGTCGGTGCGTTCGTTTCCGACCCTGATGGAGCAGCGATAATTCTTCATCGTCATCCTGCACAGACGGACGAGTTTGGGCATTATACCAAAACTAGACATGGCTTTGTATAGTTCGTTATATGGTTGGTTGATCGATTTTATCATCTTGGCGTATTTTCAGGATCTGCCGAGGTGTAATGATTTTATCAGTTGTGACCTCTTCCGGCCCAATACAACACTGATAAACGAAAAACGGTTTCAGGCGTTCACTTATTATTTAATTTTTTAGGCGATGCTGAGAAGACTTATGCCTCTGTAATTGGCGTAGTTCAGATATCGATCGTGCAAACGATGTTGAAGTTCCACTCTTCCAGCATACTTTCTTTCAGATTTGTATTATTAATTGGTGAATGTTACTTACTCTGCGGGAAGACCATCATTTCCAGGAGCCTTGATCCGCTTGAGTTTAGATATTGCTATTCTCATTCACTTAGGTCAGCTGGTTGGTAAGTTTCGCTGTCATCGCCAAAATTGAATGGTTCGTTCTGCCTGACAGCGGAAGATTGTTCATCATAGACGTTTAACACTCTGTAAAAGTTGTTCTTCCATATTCTCAGCGTCGACTAGGTCTCAACTAGTTTATAAGTGAAATAGAAATGTTTACCTGTCATAGCTATTTTTAACTTTCTCTTACAAAGAGAACGATATTGTTTTCGTGAACATTTTCGACCTCGAGATTTCAATTGGTTCTAACATTACCCTGAACCCAAAAAAGTGGTTTTTGGAATTTCGTCCATCAGTTCGTCTGTCCGTAATGATCTCTCCAGCCTAAATGACTTTCTTGAAAGTTCATATCCAGCGTTCAGGCCAATTGTTTGGCTGCTTTTAGCCATGTTGTTACCGGTACCTGCCATATAAAAATTACACATAACCTCAATTTTCTCGAAAACAGCTCTAACGATTTTGATTAAAATTCATATGCACTATAAGCAATTCGTTTTAACAATACTGCATACCAAGTTTTTTCGCATCATTTTTAGCATCATTCATCAAAACAAATATTGTTTTGTATTTTGACCAAATTATTAAAAACGTCAAATTAATTCGCTGTGAAAGAGAAAGTTGCGTACGACCCAGTTGTGAACACACTAATCGTTAAAATCCAACACTAATTGGTACCTGACAGATAAACTTTTCAATCGTCAACTAACATCAAAACCGCGCAATACTAGCGACTATTTTACGGAATAATTCGTGAGTGAGTTTGGTGCAGTATGAATTGCAGCGGAGGTTTTTCGGCCGCCCATCGCCAACTGGTCAAACACTTTGAATTTTAGCCGTTTGCCTCAAAGAGAATTAAACAACACGCCACAGAAGTGGGATTAGAAGTCCATGAAAGTTCGGCGCGAGCTCCCTACTACAAATATGGAAAGTAACATCGGTCTCTTTTTATTTGTTACTAAACCACCTCTTGCTAAAGTTTGACAAACATACGAAAATATAAATCTGGCATGAGAAGCTTCCTAAATTTCCCATTCTTAGTCGATGCTTCTGTGTCATCGTTTATTCATGCATAAATGGTATGGTAAAGTTACAGGTTTAAGACCAAGAACCTCCACCCATTTCAAAAAGCAAAGCCGAAGCACCTATAGACATGCATCATAACCGCTCTAATCTCGGGAAAACCTGTACACGTTAAGAACTTTTTTTTTCACTTTTCAGTTGTCTGTACAAAGTACATACTTAAATATACTGTCGGTCAATGAGAAACCGCCCTAAAATTCAAAGCATATCCATATTCGCAACAAAAAAATCTTTGATTCATCAAAAACCTATCCACTCTGGCATAAGAAATGTAAAAGCACTTTTAACATCAATTTTGACATGATTGCATGTCAACCGATTCTCAGGCCTTCCCCTCACTTTCGGGAATTCTTTTTTTTTTCTTTTTAACGTTTGGAAGTAGATTTGAATTTCAAATATTTTCGAATCGTCAAACCATTAAAATGTACATGTAACTACTTCAAGCACAGGTACGCCATGGATATGCAAAGTTGAAAAATCTTTCCTTGAAAATTCAGCATTATTTCGTTACAACACATCGGTGTGTTCCATTTTGCTTTCCCCTTGTACATGAATGTTTCACTAAATTTAGAATATTATGTCAAGCTATGTATTATCACCTTTCTAGCGGGTTGCTTAGAATTTATGGAATGTACTAATTTTTAGTTTCGAAGCGGGTGATGCAGATACTTTGAATATTATCACGTAGGCGAATTAAGATGCTAATAGATAAAGAAATGTATTCGAACAGCTTTTAATGAAAACTGAAATGATGAATGTCGAAACTTTTTTTTATATATAAATTTTTCACAGGTTTGGCGAACCAATAAGGCTCCAGGAGCCCTCTAAGATGATGCTTGCTGATGTTTATTGAATTCTACCCTTGAATTGTTTTCGACAAAAAGTTTTCTTACCAAATACCGACCAGGTTTCGTTCGACGTTTCATAAAACAAAATAATTATTAGGGCAGCCCATATTGCCTTCAGCCTTGAAGACGTAATCACGGATGAACTGTTGATGTATTTATTTGATATATCGAAAAATTGCACTTTTATTAGGTTTTATAAGGTTTTCAAAAAGTTTAAGGGCAATAGATTTAATTTTTTAATTTGGAGATATATAGGACAAAAACATATGTGAATACTATCGGGCTTTTCAACAGGGACACTACAAAAGTTGAGCGACAGGGACAGCAAACGACGCCATATTATCTTGTGGCTCTTTTGACATTTCTCTTCATTAAGGTTTGCCATTTCATGATGGAAAGATATACGATCCAACAACGTGTCGAAATTATTAAAATTTACAACCGAAATTCAGAGTCAGTGGCCTCAACGTTAAGAGGGCTACGTCCAATATATGGTCGTCATAATCATCCTAGCAGATCAACAATTGAGCGTCTAGTGGGAAAATTTGAATCCACAGGCACAGTAGAAATTGTTCCCGTGCCAGTGAGACAAGGAAGTGCCCGTAGTGTCGAGAATATTGCTGCCGCTGAGGCTTCAGTTGAAGAAAGCCCAAATGTGTCTCTCACACGTCGTTCTCAAGCTTTGGGCATCTCTGTGACGTCATTGTGGCGAATTTAGCGAAAAGATCTTGTACTACATCCTTACAAGATTAAATTGACGCAAGAACTGAAGCCTGAACTGAATGTTCAATGATAACCGAATATTTTTGGCCCCAATTGGATGATATGGACTTGGAGAACATGTGGTTCCAACAGGACGGCGCCAGAAGCCACACAGCGAATGCCACAATCAATTTATTTTAAAACCAAGTTTGGAGAACGTGCTATCTCACGAAATGGTCCAGCCGCTTGGCCGCCTCAGTAGTGCGATTTGACGCCGTAAGACTATTTCCTGTAGGGCAACGTCAAGTCTATGGTCTATGGCAACAAGCCAGCGACGATTGATGAACTTCGTACGAATATCGAACGTGAAATTGCAGCAGTATCGGCCGATTTATGCTTGAAAACCATCGAAAATTGGGTTCAGCGTCTGGACTTCAGCAAGCGTGCCCGTGGTGGCTATGCAAAAGAAATCGAGTTCCATACATGATGGCATCGAACGTAATTTCGCATGAATAAAGAATTTGATTGATATCCAAAACCATTTTTGTTTTATTTATAAAAACTTTTGTAGCGCTCTTATTGAAAAACCCTTTACTATCGGGTGTACGGATCGTTTAATACCCTATCCCATCCCATTCTTAAGTTTAATATCCCCAAAATGTGGGGGGATTTATCAAAATCTCTTATGGTTCGACAAAAAACAACGTTTTTCGCTTGGTTATGCTATGGGAAAGGGTAAACAAATGGTTTTTGTATATAAACGCCTCAAAAAAGTAGGCGTGGGTTAAAATGATATATGGAAGAAATGTTGATGTTATCAGGACCAATGATTTTGCATCAGAAGTTTTCTCGAATATTTTACGATTTTATCGTTTTTTACGGAAAAATTATCCAAAAAGTGGGCGTGACATAAACTGTGTTAAGACGAAATATAGAAATTAGGATTGTCTAAATATCTTGTACACAAACTTTTTCAAATTTTCATAACATTTCGAAAAAAATAACGTTTTTTCTTAAAAGTGGCCGTGCCAGTTTGCGGATTTCGAATATGCTTACACATGTTCTGCTTCGTCGGAAAGAAAGTCTGTATACCAAGTTTTAAAACTGTAGCTTAAAATTTGAGGCCCAAATAGCGATTCTGAGTCGATCCGTATACTTTGAGGTATAACTATCGAAATTATTTAACTATGTTACAAACTTAATGTCAAAACTAATATACCCCAATTAACGATTTTAATTGAAAACGCCCCCAATAAGTGGGAGTGGCAAAATAAGAATGTAGTCAAATTAGAAGATATTCATATGTTCTACATTTTTATTTGGAATTTAAATAAATACGGTTAGGCCAAAAACTAGGTTTTTCGTAGTAGTATGTGGATTTCAAAAGTTTGTACACTTGCTCTACTGGGAGAAACAAAGAGCACGTGTTCCAAATTTTATCCCAAAAACTGACAGACTTGAAAAGCGGGCGTTCCAGTGAGCGAATTTTGAAAATGTTTTAACTTAAGAACAGCGCGGACAAGGATCGCATATACCAAATTTCATTATCTCAAATCAAATTTTAAGGTCTACAAATTGGTGACATAGGCATACCGACAGAAGAACGGACGGACAGACAGACACGGCCCAACTAGCGATTCTGAGTCGATCCATATAAGGTATTTCTAGTTTATTTGTTTCTCTATGTCACAAAATATGTATTAAAACTAATATATGCCTATGGTATATGATCGGACACAATAGCTCCAACATCATTTCCAATTCTCGAATAAACTTCTTGCCGTTATAACCGGTACATAATTTGTTGGGGTCAACAACGTGTCGGTTTTATTAGTCATGCTCATGTGATCTCTGAATTTTCATTTCGTGGACCAACAAGACGTACACTTTTTGATAAGGGGTCAAATCCGCGTTTTTCATCAAATTGATGACAATTCTTAAGATGCCTGGACTTATATAGATTTTTGCTGCCCATACTTACAAAGTTGGTACTGCGGGACTTACTTAATCACTTACTTAAGTGGCACTACAGTCCGGGGAATGAACCTGGGCATCAACCAACAAGTATCTCTACTTAGCCCGGTCCTTAGATAACTGCCTCCAGTTGCGCACTCCAAGTTGGTTGAGGTCGGTTTCTACTTGTGTAAGACTCTAAGACTCTGCGAGCCGGAGTATTGGTGTCCATTCGTTCTACATGTACTTGCCATCTTAAACGTCCAATGAGTAGTTTTTTGACCAGGGGCATGTCGCTGTACAGCTCTCATATTTCTTCGTTGAATGTTCGTCTCCATAGCCCGTCAACGCAAACGGGCCGAAGATTTTTCGAAGAATTTTCTTCTCGAGTGGATCAAGAAGTGATTTCTTCATCCGTTTTTGAGATGACCTATGCTTCAGCGCCGTAGAGCAGGACTGGTATGATCAGGGTCTTATATACGATCTCATTAGTAGTTCGAGTGAGGGCTTTACTACTGAATTGGGTACTTAGCCCGAAGAAACAGCGGTTGGCAAGAGTAATACTACCTCAAAATTATATATGTCAATGGTGACGTTCTGTCAAATTCGTCGATGTTGTGCGTCCTTTCGTGTTGAAGCATATACTAAGTCTTGCCCTCATTTACTGCTCAGCATATTTCTGCAGCATCCTTCTCTATACTAGCAAACGTGGTTATAATATCACGTTGTGTCCCATCAATGATGTCAATATCGTTGGCGTACGCTAGTAGTTGTACCAATTTTCGGAAAATTGTGAATCTTGTGTTGGCTCAGGAGTTTTGCACAATCCTCTCAAGAATCAACTTGAAGAAGTCACATGACAGCGCATCGCCTTGCCTAAATCCTTTTTTGGTACCGAATTGTCGGTGAGGTCGTTTCCCACCCTGATGGAGCAGCGAGAATTCTCCATCGTCATCCTACACAAACAGACGAGTTTGGTCGGTATACCACAACTAGACATGGCTCTGTGTAATTCGTCTCTTTAAATGCTGTCGTATGAGGCTTTGAAATCGATGAATAAGTGGTGGGTATCGATTTGGACTTCTTGAGTTTTTTTTTTTCAGGATCCGTCGAAGAGTACAAATTTGATCAGTTGTGGGCGTTCCTGGACTAAAACCACACTGATAAAGGCCGATCAGGTTGTTGGTAAACGGTTTCAGGCGTTCACATATTACGGCAGATAAGATTTTGTAGGCGATGTTGAGGATACTTATGTCTGTAGTTGGTTCAGTTTAGTGGATCTCCTCTTTTGTGTATCGGGCAAACGATGCTGAGGTTCTATTCTTCAAGCATACTCTCATCCGAACAGATTACCAAGTCATCTCTACCGGCTTTATAAAGCTCAGCGGGAAGGCTATCATTTCCGACAGCCTTATTAAGCTTGTTCAAATAATCTTAACAATAAATACACTTTTTCAGATCGTACCGCTACATTTTAAATTTTCAACTTAATTCTCTATCTGTCTAGATTATAAATGTCAAACCGCAATGACATTTGACAAGCATTCAATAAAGAAAATACTTTTGGTTGCATTGCATTGTAGCAGCTTGGAGTTTCCATGAGTTGTTCGGCTGTAGTTCTTAAGTGATCTAACCTACGAACGTCGTTGTCCTTTTTTTGCGTTTTAAGTGAATCTGTTAGTTATCTGTTACTCAGTTGCATTTCTCTTGCTTTCTTCGTCATTCGCGCTTACTTCAGTAAACCAAATCCGCTATATATAAAAAAACATAATTGCTGTGAAGTAAAAGTTAGGACACTGTAAATCCCGCTCAGTGCCTACCCAGGTGTTTCAACACCCGAACATCATCTAGCCCAGATCGATAGGAAGCCCAACACATTCAGTTAGTCTTCATTGTATAGAACACCTTTTACGTTTGGTCCTACTTATACAACAATTACACGTACGAGGAAATGCCATTAATACTTCCCATCCCAAACATTTCCATATTTTATGTGTACACCATTTTGTTTAATGATTCCGCAATACCAGTCCTTGCTCCTACTCATTTCCAATTCTTAAACGAAAAGTTTCACATTAATGACATTTATACGCGCAGCTCCATATAAGCGTCCCGACGGACGGACATTTTCGAAAATCCCCGACAACGCTGACGTGAATGGTATCGCTCGACATTCAAAGGATTTGACTTTACGAATACATTTGGTATACGGGTATCATTCCAGGTTCCCAGAGCATATTTACATTGAATATGAAGGGTGAAGTTTGTTTCAAAAAAAGACCAAACGGATACTCCCGGGCGGTAATATGCAAATTTTTGCTCCGTCAACGATATAACCGTATGCGGGTCGTCACTTTCGCATTTTGTTTGCTTTTGTGGAACTTTTTCGATCATCTGTGGAACATTCACCAAGTCGAATATGGGTGTGGTAGAGTCTAAAGTGGTGAAGGGATAACCGCTGTGTTAGTAATGCCTTAAATATATTTAACATGTATGGAGTAGACGGCAGTCTTTACATAGATTTTTTGAAATTGGAAAGGCGTTTTGTTTAGATAGCGTAGTGCTCGCAAAGTAACTTCTGATTTAGTTTACAATTTAGGACTTTTAGTTGCAGACTCAGTGTAGAGTGTTTTACGGTGCAGCATTGTATTTTAAGAAAAACATAACGAAGATTTTTGATGAGTCTATCAATCGGGTGGATATGAAATAGGATTTTAACTGCTCAAATAATTTTAGCATGCGTTCGCTGGCGGGCAACAGGGCTATTCAAAACCCGAAGGACATTGTGACAATATTTATTTATTTAAGCTTAGTACAAGCTAAACTTAAGAAAAAATTACCCTAACTGAATTTATTTGTTAGAAAAAGGGTTAAGGAGTTCGGTGGAAGTTGAGTCGGACGAGGGTAACAGATCTTAGATTTCGGGAGTTGACGTTTAGGGATATCATAAGTAGCAGAGCGGTGCAATCAATATTTTCTGCTAGAAGCTGACGTGCAAATAAAATGTCGGCTATTTCATGGCGTTTGTGAACTGATTACTTCTTACTTACTCTAGCGGCGCTAGGGTCAAGAATGAACCTGGTCCTCAACCAACATGCCTCTGGAATTCGCTAACTAGCTCCAGTTGCGCACTCCAAGTTGGTTGATATCAGTTTCTACTTATGCGCGCCACTTAAGGCGAGGTCTTCCTCTACTGCGTCCGACTTTTGGCTGGAAATCGAAGACTCTGCGAGCCGGAGTATCTACTTGTTCTACCCATCTTAAGTATTCAATGCTAAGTTTTTTTTACCAGGGGCATGTCGCTGCACAGTTCTTATAGTTCTTAGTTAAATCTTCGTCTCCATAGCTCGTTTAAGCAAACGGGACCGAATATTTTTTGAAGAATTTTCCTCTCGAACCGACCAAGGTTCATCCGCTTTTGATACGGTAGATGTTGTAGCGCCGAAGAGCAGGACTGGGATGATCAGGTTCTTATATCGGATCTACTTAGTAGTTTCAGTGAGGGCTTTACTAAAACGTTCCTGGAGTAGCACCTCTCTATATCCTCAATCACGAGCTTTTCTTGCTCTTTTTTCTTCTTTTTGAAAAGCCGGTGTTCTTCCCTTCTACTCTGCCTATATAGCTCAATGGCAGCCCTCGTTTTGTTCTGCAGCTTAGCCTTGTGCGCCTTATTCTTGGCTGCAAGCATCTGTTGTCATTTTAGATCAAACCACGGGTTCCTTGCTACTGGGAGCGAGAAACCTAGCATATCAGGTGCGGCTGACCTAGTGACTTATTGGCATCGTTTCTATTGTTCTTCGACATTCGATGATGGTGGTATGACGTTAACCGAGTGGTTTAGGGATACGCATTGCACGAAGGCCTTGGCAGTCTCTTACGACTGCAGTCTTGCGACATTAAATTTCTTCGAAGTATTTCTGGTTTGTTAAGGCGTGGTGGATATCCTAATTCTTAGCTTAGCTGCAACAAGCTATTGGTTCTTGTCGATGTTAGCCCCTCTAATTGTTCGTACCTCCAAAATACTGGATGCATGTCTCTTGTCTATCGCATTGTGATTATTTGGTTGAACGTTCGTTGATCTGGAGACCGCCATGTCCCCTTATGGATATCGAGGTGAGGAAACCGTGTGCTGACTATAGTGGCATTGCGTTCCGTAGCGAAGTCAATTACCAGACGTGTTGTCGTGTCTGCTAAAGATGTCTTCTCTTCCTACCTTTGCGTTAAAATCTCCTAGCACGATTTTAACATCATACTTCGGTATTCGCTCATAGGTTTTTGTTTTTGAGCTTCTAGAAACAGTCTTTCGCTATACCATTTATTTATTCTTTCGGGGCGTGAGCGCAGATAAGGCTTATGTTGGCGAATTTGGCCTTGATACGGATTGTTACACTGCGTAGATGTCACAGTCTTTCATCCTCTTTTTTCCCGGGCCATCCCATGGTATTTCTTGGATGGCAGTAATGCCTGCTTTGAAGAAGCTAGGGCTCCCGCTAGTTATTCGCATGCACCTATCCTGTTTAATGTTATCACATTCCAGGTGGAGATACGAACGTCTTTGTCTGTTTTTCGTTTAGCAGGTGTCATCAACAATAAAATCAGCCCTTTCCGAGGCTATTATTTGCTTCGTAACAAATACTTTTTCCTATGGTAGTTAACCCAAAGCACAACCCCTAACCTGGAGGACCAGTTCAAATTGATTAGATACCCCTAGAACAAGGGGCCATCAGAATCAACTACAGGATTGAGAGCTGACTTTGACCTTTCAATTCATTCGCTGTTCAAGGGGCCTGACTTACCCTTGCCCAATCTGAGTCTACCCTTATTCTATACAACACCCAACCACTTCAAAACCGCTTCAGAGAATTAAAAAAAAAAAACCCAACACTTTATTTAGTTGCACTGCAAAACGTAATCGAAGATAATACCTTTGAACAGACTATTTCCTTCACAACTTGCAACCGCACAATAGGCTTAGCAAATTTAATTGATTTCTTAGTTACACTTTTTTAAAGGCATTTCTTCGAAAACTCAATTAAAACCCCTTATTCAAACTGAAACAGTTAGGTGTATATAAACCAAACCATAGGAGACAATCAGATACTTTGAGTACGCATTACGAACACAAGTGGCCATCGAAAGACTTGATTACTTGATAACTTCAGGAAGACATGCACTCACACGTAACACTTAAACTGAAAACTAAACAAGACAAAGACCGTTTCAATAAGATAGAATGCAATTTGTGTGTACGTAACGGTATGTTCTAAAAAAAGACACCGTCCTACTCAAACTCAAGGGTTGTTGAATGTAATCTACTTCTGACAGAATTCGGACTAGAAAACTCTTCACACAAAACTTGAAGAACTAACGTCTCTGCCATTTAATTTTTCTTCCAATTCTGGACGCTGAATGATGGAGGATTAGATGCCATCATACCTTTTTTTTTAGTTATTTGATGAAAATAAGAGTGTTCGCTCATGGAACTGGGTCAATTGATATTCATATTCAATTGAAGTTCTCTTCTACAATTTAATTAAAAAAGAAATCAAGAATTGTGTTCGGTGAAAGGGAAAATATAAACAATTGATGAATGAGCTCTCAATAAATCGATGAACCTATTTGTGGAAAATGGTTCTTAAAGTAAATTCATTGAAAGTATAAGGGTAGGCGCTGAAGTGGCGGGCGTACTAAAGCTATGTAATTGCAAATTGACCCCACAAAATCAACAGCTAGAGAACACTCATATAATATCGATGACGACAGTTTGGAAAGGAAATTTGATCGAAAAAAAAACTTATATCCTTAAAAAAAAAACGCTCGAATTTTTAAGTCCTAATAAACTACTTACTTACATAAGAGGCGATACAGTCCGGAATGAACCTGGGCCTCAACCAACATGCCTCGCCAATTAATCCGGCCCTTAGCTAACTGCCTCCAGTTGTGCACTCCAAGTTGATTTTGGTCGGTTTCTACTTGTGCTCGCCACTTAAGGCGAGGTCTTCCTCTACTGCGTCCGACGCACGCCTGGCTGGGAATCGAAGACTTTGCGAGCAGGAGTATTGATGTCTATTGTTTCTACATGTCCTAGCTATCTTAATCCTCTCAAGAATCAAATTGAAGAACTCACATGACAACGCATCGCCTTGCCTAAGTCCTCTTTTATTATCTTATGTGTGTGAAGTCTTTTCCGACCCTGATGGAACAGCGAGAATTCTCCATTGTCATCCTACAAAAACCGGCGAGTTTGGTCGGTATACCAAAACTAGACATGGCTCTGAACAGAGCATGTCTGTTCTCTGTAAATGCAGCCGTAGTGTGAAAATTTGATTGGTTGTGGACCTTCCTGGCATAAAACCACACTGACGAGGGCCGATCAGGTTGTCGGTGAAGGGTTTAGGCGTTCACATATTACGGCAGATAGGATCTTGTAGGCGATTTTGAGGAGACTCATGCCTCTGTAGTTGGTGCAGCTTAGGTGGTCTGATTTTCTTCGGGATAAATGAAGGTGTCCAATATTTCACGCAAAAATTTTAATTTTTTTAAATTTTTTTAGACTTGTTCTGTAATCACGGCCCATGATCCTATGTACCAAATTTCATTATACTTGCTCAAAAATCGGTGACGAACATACGATCGGTTTGACCGACTGAGCTGGCGATTCTGAGTCGAACCATATACTCTAAGGTATATCTATAGAAATTATTTCTCCATGTTACAAACATAATGTCGAAAATAATATACCCTTAGGGTATAAAAATTACCAGTATAGGGAGGTGCCTCTATAACACACCTTGTCAAGAGCTCGCGACACGTCAAGAAATACGGCTGAGCAAATTTATGTTCTTCGAAAGCTTTCCAATGGCTTTCTCAATTCGATACACGCTCTATTTACTAATAAGCCTGTTGCGCTAAAAATATTTTTTTGTGTTTTAAAGCCAAATTACTTATTTTTTTACACAACTTTTAACTGGGCAACCCGCTTAAGATCGCAATGATATTTGCTGCCGATGAGTATATTCCTCATGTTCCTTCTTCAATGACCTCCTGACTCCGGCATTCATGGTCACACGAACAGCGTTCTGTGGTTTGGTAGAACCACACTAGCGGTGCCATCTTGTTGGAACCAAATATTGTCGAGATCAAGTTTATGCATTCTAGGCAACAAATAGTCTACTAGCCTGCTCCAATTAATATGCATGGAGGATGGTCCATTTCGAATTGTGGAACTATGGACGTTTTTTTTAGTAAAAGCTCTATACTGCGTTTTATTTATTTATTTCAATTGAACTATATTTTATTTTTCACCATTGTTTAATCGTTTATAGGTCTTAGTTAATAGAGCGAATTTGTTAGCATGTCTGCTGGTGAGCAACTACAGCACCATACGTGTCTAGCTGAAGTTGCCTTTAATGACAAATAGCCATGTCAACGATGTATTGTCATCTGTAAAACTAAAATCAACATGAAAGATTTTTAATATTGATAATAAATAGAATGGGTGATAGAATTCAACCTTGAACTACTCCAACGTTTATAGAAAATCTACCTGAAGAAGACGAAAACTCATAGCAGTCGAAGTGTTTCAAATACTGTGCGACTGCTCACAAATCTTTATAAGATTTGTATTTGTATTGTAAAGAAATTTCCCCCCCAACTGCATAGCATTTAAGGCTGTTCGTTAAATTTTTCAAGCAAAACACCATCCCAAACACGAACGAAAGTCTTGGAAATTTACAATGCAAAAGCTTTCGATTCTCCTTGTTGTTCCATCCAGATGCCCATAAATTGATAACATAGCAGGTCTCTAATGAGCTAATTAGAGATGTATGTTGATTGCGACCCATGTTCATTCGGACTGTAGTTACATTTAAGTAAGTCAAGGGTAGATGATATCCGATCGTAACTTTAAAGTCATTCTGTAGTTTACCCTCTTTTATTGAAGCCTACTCCACCAACTTAAGTTTATTTTAAATATCTCTGGAAGTTTGTTAAAATTATGTAGGACCGCCAGTTTTTTTTTTTAAATAAATCCTTGTAAAATTGTGCTTTCTTAACGTTTCGAGACCAACGTATTTGTACTAGATCATGTCAATGCTAGAAATCGCATAACAAAAGATCTATTTGACATGCTTTTGAAATACATCCAGTGCTTCATTTTGCAAATTGGAGCGATCAATTGAAATATGCTAGACCTGCTACGCACTCAAAAGAGTGTGCACAATTAGGTATTCAATTGGACAGATTGCAAAGACAGGTTTTTTAAGTTTTTTTCCAAGCAATTTACTTTAAAGGAAATGAAATTTACTTAAAAGGATTCCTTTTCGAAGTAAATTTTTTGTTTGAGTTTTCTGTTTTCTTTACAAAGTAGGAGGAGAGATACCTACATAAGTGCTGACATACCCATTGCGAATGAATGGCATTATGCATTCTTGGGTAACTACACTTCAGTGTCATAGAAATTCAAATATCGTTATCGATATACGGTACAAAACACGAATTCACATATTTATTGCAGATACAGGTTATTTGTAGATACCGAGAGTAGTGTCATAGTGTGTACCGACATCCGCACTCCGCACTCCGCACTAGCCAACAAACCCAGCGCATGTTGTCATCAAAATGTCATTATATCATCAGACCCATCCTTGTACGGTATGTTCGAGAAAAACGCATGTATTCACATACACAATCCCATGTTCGTCCATTTAATTTTTTGTATGTGAGAGTTGGTCTATTTTTTGTAGGTAACCTATATATGACTGCGATTCCTTTTTAGAATGTGTTTTGTAAGCTTCACTGCAATAACGAAAAAAGGACTCTTTTTTTATGAAAATGCTAAGGGAATTAGCCATCTAATAGTTATAAAAGATTTCAGCTTATGGGGGAGGAGATTTCGTTGTAAAAGAACTGTCATCGATGAGAGAGTAAAGAAATATGTGTTGGCATAAACAAAAAAAAAAAATTTACGCCGTGAATTTCATTGTGGAATTTCAATAAAACTCCATCCACCTGTAATCCGAATGAAAAGGGGAACTGATTCGATTCGTGATTTTTAAATCGCATCACATGTCACATATCCGAAAATTCTGGGATTTTTATACACTAATTGGGATTTTTTGACATGACTTATCACGATTTTTTTTATGTGACTACCTACCTAGGATGATCATGTTCGTTAGAACTTTTTTTTTTGCTTATCGTCATTACGACATAATTCGTGTAGAACTTGCTAATAATTGAAAAGATATCCCGATTAGGGGGTATCTGTTCGGCACGATAAAATTTAATAAAAAAAAACGTTTGATTTAATTGTCATCGAGTCACGATATGAAAAATGACCCAAACACTTTTTGCTCAATGTCGTCGAAAACTCACGAAAGTCGGACAATCCGGATGTATGTAGGAGTTGATGATTTTTAGGAACTTTTCATGCAAAAAAATGTTTGGTCGAGCTTTTTCATAACTTAGGATTGCGCAAATTTAATGAATTAATTATTTAGAGAGACTTTATTGCTTATTGATTGTGGTTTGTTTGGATAAACCATTACCAATGAGCACCTTAGTGCACGTTTGGACTGCGATTCCGGCACGAAGAATTATTGGCCCGTAGTTGTTCGAATATGAAAAGTGACGTGCAGTCACAAAGAAATCAGAGTTTCAAAAGCTTTTAACAGGGTTTGGCATCAAGCCCTTTTGTCAAAAATGCGTACATTTGGTATCGATGAAAAACTTCTTCTATGAATTAGACATTATCTTTCAAAACGTTCAATTGAAGTTGTTTTGGATGGTTTCAAGTCTGCAACTCACCAATTAAATTCTGGTGTCACTCAAGGCTCAGTTTTGTCTTCGACTCTGTTTCTCATTTGCATAAATGATCTCCTGTCTGCAACTGCTAATCCAATTCATTGCTTCGCTGATGACAGTACTCTCAGGTTCTCATATTCTTTTTCAAGGCCACGTTACTCATCTTCGAACGTGGAATTGAATTCCGACCTTGACAGCATCATCAAATGGGATAAATCCAACAGAGTAGAGTTCAATGCTTCCAAAACACATTGCTGTCGTCTTTCGATAAAGCGAAACCACAATCTAGAGCCATTATCATATATGGCACTTACGTCGAAGAAACCGAAAAACTTTTCATGCTAGGTATGTGTGTTAGCAACGACTTACGTTGGAACGACCACATATTCCAAGTCGCTAAAAACGAAGCCAAAAGTCTAGGTTTCCTTAATCGATGTATTAATATAAAGCGTTTATACGCCCTAAACTTGAGTTCGACGCCCACATCTGATCGGGTGCACCAAAAAACAACATTGCACCACCTAGATAAGACTCAAACGCGTGCGAAAAAACTTATAGGAGACATTAGAATAGCGAACTCCTTAGTTTCGCTCGAACATCGTCGAAATATCTCCTGTCTTACATTGTTTTACCGCTATTTTAACAACCAATGCTCAAATGAAATAGCCAGCTGCCAATTTATCCTCAAGCCTATCTTCGGACGAACGCTGAAATATGGAGATTCGTACGTAAACCGAACAAAACGAATGTGAAATGCTCTACCAAATTCTGTTTTTCCTTTCCATTATAACTTACAGGCTTTCAGAACCAATGTGCAGAACGAATTTCCTTAAAGCCCGCACTGTGCTTAAAGATATAAATATAAAACCCATTGAGTGCGCGCAAATTATAAAAAAAAAAACATATGAGAAGGCTAAAATCCACTATATGGATCGTTTTATACCCTATCCCATCCCGTCCCTCAAATAATATCCCAAAAATGTGCGCTTTATGGAAAAGAAATATTATGTCTTGACATTCTCATAAACAAATTGTTCACAATCTTTTATGGTTCCATAAAAAAAAACACGATTTTCTCCTGCCTGTATGGCGTAGGGTATACAAATGGTTTTTGCAGAAAAACGTCTCCAAAAAGTAGGCGTGGGTTAAGATGAAATATGAACGAAATGTTTGTAATAACATAACCAATGATTTTGCATCAAAAGTTTTTTCGAATATTTTAAAATTTGACCGAAAAACTTTTTTTTTATCGAAAGCGCCTCAAAAAAGTGGGAGTGCAAAAAATTATGTATAGACAAAATATAGATATTAGGATTTTCTAAATATCTTCTTCACAAACTCTTTTAAGGTTCTTTACCGTTTTGCCAAAAAGAAGGTTTTTCTTAAATGTATGATCACATTGGTCCCTTTTCACCCCACCCCTCCAATTAATACAAACAGTTGCATCATTATTGTAAAGCGCAACCTCTAATCCAGCAGAGTTCCAAATTTCATAAAGGTCCATTGAATACTTTCCGCGTTATCATTAAAAATGTAAAAACAAATGGTTGACGTTGCCTGCTAGATTTCCTGAGCGCCTGGTGTTTCTCAAAAATTCGGTTTTTGGTGACAAAATTTTCCATACAAAATGTTAAAATTTTAGTGAAATCCTTATAACTCGAGAACCGCTTTATGGAATTCAACGAAATTTCACACAAATAAGCATTAGGTATTGCCCTATTTGATAAAGGGATGTTACTTCAGGTCAAGACATAGGGGGGTCATAAAACAAAATGGCGTCAATGGCTCTTTCTTTTTTCTGTAATGCGAAAACTACTTAACTGTCTTTTAGTTTTGTTTGACAAAATGATTCGGTTATCAAAAATGTTTACACTGTTCTGCTTCGTCAGATAGAGAGTCTATACACCAAATTTCAAAACTCTAGCTCAAAATTTAAGGCCCAAAAATCGGTGACGCAGAGACGGACGGATGTACGGAAGCTAGCGATTCTGAGTCGGTCCATACACATTGAGGTATATCTAACGAAATTATTTCTCTATGTTATGTCAAAACTTATATACCCCTATGGGATAGGGTATAAAAAGAGTGTTATGTAGCGATAAAAGAGGACTTCTTGGTGCCTGACTTGCAAAACATACCTGGCTACAACCTGGTTACAACGGGGAGCTACGTAGCACACGTCCGTTCGTGAAAATTTGCAAGGCAAATTGATCTCTGGGAGAGGTGACATGAATTGAATTTTTCTGTGGAGCTTTCTCAAAATTTATAGTGAAAGTCAATTTTCATATCGCATTTTAAAGACAATGTTCATCACAAAATGGCAGCAATTAAGGAATCTACCTAACGAGCCATCATTTCGACTAAATGAGTACCGTAATCCATTTAAAATGATCTTTCTTTCTATAACTGGGATACTCTCACACCTGCTTTCTACTTTTTGCACCCTTAATGCATATTGTCACATAATAGAGTGACATCACTGCTCCTAATCAACATAAGGCACTTTTTGCAACATTTGGTATTGGTTCTCAAATACCAAATGTTGTGTCAACTCTCTCTCTGTCTCTCCAACTTCATCTTCTCGAAAAGATAAAGTTGGAGACCGTGTCAAAAGCGGAGAAGGTATGAGGGCAGTCATATATTAAGCGTTGGTCTGTTAAGTGTATACTTAATACTAAATTGTGACTTTAAACTTTAAATAAACATAAAGTATGAAATTATTGTCGTGTTTCAATTCTACTTAATTGGCGCAGTCGAAAAAGTTCGAGTGGAAAAAGTTTAAGAACATAAAATAACAAAAAAAAAAAAAAAAAAAGACTAAATATAAAATTTATAAGTATTGTGCTTCGATAATTTGCGCGCTTATAATTTAGTTCGAAAACAAGATCACCACCGAACATCAAAGCTCCCTGTTTGAAGCGGCCGGCAGCTCAAATAGTTTCAAACGCAACATCCAACAAATGAACTTGAGCATACCTAAGCTCTTTATCGTGAAATAAAGCAAGATCAAGCCGAGAAGAAAAGCTCCCGATTATTATTTTCGTCTAAGAAGGGCTTTTTGTAAACAACAACGAACACCAGCGAACTTGAACACACCGAAGCTTTTATCATCATTTAAATCAATACCAGCCGAGAAGAATATCTGCCGATTATTATTTCCCTATAAGAAGGGGTTAAAAAAAAAAAAAAAAAAAAAAAAAAAAAAAAAAAAAAAAAAAAAAAAAAAAGTAATAAGCTATCAGTAATCCAAGTGAGTACATACATACATACCAAGTAAAATTGCTATCCGAAGACAAGATGGAAGTCCTGAATGCAGTCGATAAATTTAAGATTATTTTAGAGCTTATAAGTAAAATTACGGAATTTGACGGAAGTGAAAATTGTGTGATAGATTTTATAGAAAGGGTTGATTCGCTGTTACCTACTTTGGAGGCTTTCGATGAAACTACACAAGCAATCCTCACAGGTTATATTAGGGATAAAATTGTAGGAAACGCAAGGCGCGAACTTCAAAAACGCGGGAGATTACAAACTTGGTCTCAAATAAAACAAGTATTGTTAAATGTTTTTGGAGAAAAACTTTCAGCAGGAAAATTAATAGACAACATTAGAACAGCAAAAATAATAACAACTATAGAAGACTACTACAATAGAATTAATTCATTATTAAGTAGAATTAACAGCAAATCTCTACTGGAAGGTAATTGTAGTGATGATCGCCTAATGGAGTCTAACAATAGGATCGCATTAGAAAGCTTTAAAAATAATTTGCCAGAACCAACAAAGTACATTATACTGAGCAGAAACCCGAAAACATTGGACGAGGCTTATAACATAATTACTGAGATTGATCATCAGGCATATGGACCAAATTTCTCCTTCCAACAATCTAGAACTAGATATCAATATTATGGTCAGGTAAACAATAATATTAGCAACAGAAATGTACAAATTCGACCTGGTAATTACCATACACCACGACAAAACCAAAACTACATTAATAACAATCAATCACGACAAAATAACAACTTCAGACAACATATTCGACCACAACAGGACATTCAAACACAGAGTAGACAATCCCAACAACACAACAATTACAGAAATAGTGGCCAATCACGACAAAGTTATAATTATAACACTACACAAGGTAATCAATCGCGACAAACAAACAGATATGTGCAAAATGGTAACAATGAACCCATGGATATTACACTTAATGAACAATTGCCATATGACCAACAACATACACAGAGCCACCAAAATTTTCTGGAAGACCAACAAAACAACTACCCTATATAGTAATCGAAACTGAAGTTAGACCCCTTAGATTTATTATTGACTGTGGCGCTGAGTAGAGCATAGTAAACCAAAATGTTTGCAACCCTAAATGGAAATTATCCTGTGAAAATCATACACTTAGAGTTCTCGGCCGCAATATTGAAACAAAAATAGAGTACCGCACTCCTTTGTTTAATGCATTTAATAAGACAAATTATTTTGTTAATTTTATTGAATATCAGTTTCATAATTTTTATGATGGACTTATAGGAAACAATATTCTTGTAGGTCTAAATCCAATTATAGATTATAAAAATAGGTCCCTCATAACAGATGACGCAAGTATCCGTATATTTTTCAACAAAGAAGAGGAAATCTATGCCGATAGTTGTTATAATCAAAATCTTTCAAACGTTTTTTGTAACGAATTTTTTGAAAACGAAATTTCTGGAAAGGTGTACGCAAACCATTTAGCTAGTGCCGATGTCACCAAGCTAAGATGTTTGCTTTATGCACACAAATCAATTTTTTACAAAGAGGGAGACATATTGACATTTACAAATGAAATAACACATAAAATTAATACAAAAAATGAAATACCAACTTATACTAAGCTTTATCGGTATCCAGAAATTCATGCTCAAGAGGTGGATAGACAGATTGACGAAATGCTGTATCAAGGAATTATTGTGCCAAGTAATAGTGCGTACAATTCGCCTATCTGGGTAGTTCCCAAAAAAGACGACACGAATGGACAAAAACAGTGGCGAATTGTCATCGATTACAGGAAACTAAACGAACAGACTGTAGATGATAGGTTTCCTATGCCAAACATAGATGACTTGTTCGACAAGCTTGGCAAATGCAATTTTTTCTCCACTATCGATCTTGTCAAAGGTTTTCACCAGATTGAAGTTGAGCCACGCGACAGAACAAAAACTGCTTTTTCCACCAGGAGCGGCCATTATGAATTCGTGAGGATGCCGTTTGGGCTTAAGAATGCCCCTGCCACATTCCAGCGGTTAATGAACAATGTCCTAAAAGAGTTCATAAATAAAATTTGCGTTGTTTATCTCGATGATGTTCTTGTATTCTCCACAAGCTTCGAAGAACATCTGGAGTCACTGAGAAAAATTTTCCAAAAGTTAAAAGATTGTAATTTAAAAATCCAGATTAATAAGTGCCATTTTGCAGAATTATCCACTTGCTACTTAGGGCATATCATTGTTAACAATGGAATTAAGCCAGATGAGAATAAAGTAAGGGCAATTACTGCAATGAAGATACCAACCAATGTCAAGGGCATAAAGCAATTTTTAGGTATAACCGGATATTACCATAAGTTTATAAAAGATTATGCCAAAGTAGCATATCCCATTATTAAATATTTAAAAAAGTCTACTAAGATAAATGTTTCAGATCCTCAATTTATAAAAGCATTTAATAATTTAAAAAAATTACTTACTTCAGACCCCATTCTTAGAAGTCCTGACTTTGACAAACAGTTCGTCCTTACCACCGACGCCTCGAACTATGCACTTGGTGCAGTGTTAAGTCAAAACAACCACCCCATTTGCTATGCCTCTCGTACACTGAACGATCACGAATTTAACTATTCAACGATCGAGAAGGAGCTTCTCGCAGTCGTTTGGGCCGTTAAATATTTTAGGACATATTTGTACGGTAGAAAATTTATTGTTCGCACAGACCACAAACCATTGGTTTGGTTAAATGGTATAAGGGAGCCTAACATGAAGCTTCAGCGGTGGAAAATCTTTCTTAATGAATACGATTTTGACATTGCATACCTTAAAGGGAAAGAAAATGTTGTAGCTGATGGTCTTAGTAGGTACATAGTTGAGGATGAAAACATAAATAACCCTAACCATAACGAAGAAGTTAGTTTAAGGGCTATTTTTAATAACGAAATAGTTGTTACAAATTTGCGTGATACTAACGATGAAGTTATTTCTGCAGTTTTGAGGTCTGAAAATGAAGAAGCTATGTCTACAGCTGCTACCATACATAGCGCAATGGAGGACGAAACGCGTCATATATATATTACGGAAAAGCCTATTAACGTATATAAAAACCAGCTATATCTATCTTACGGTAATAAAGAAAAAATTACACTTAAAATAACACACAAAAAACTACAAAACCACGTTGTTTTAGAGAAAGAAAGATGTAACCTTCTTGAACTAATGAAGAGATTTCTCATCAATAAAGGGCTCATATGCATTTATTGTGAGGATTTATCATTATTTCTTCAGTTTCAGGAGTTATACGTTAAATTTTTTGCCATGAATAGAAACCTTAAATTACTTAAATCCAGTCTGAGATTACAGGATATTACAGATAAAAACGAAATGTTAACAATAATTCAAAAAGAACATATCAGTAAAAATCACAGGGGGATAAACGAAGTTTTTTCTGAACTAAGGAAGCTTTATTTCTACCCGAATTTACAAATCGAAATACAGAAGTTTATCAACAACTGTGAAGTATGTAATCTCGCAAAACATGATCGTCAACCTGTCCGAATTCCAATGCAAATAACTGAAACACCCAAGTGCTTCAATGAAATTGTTCACATAGACATATGGTTTCCGGAGCGAAACAAAATGTACCTTACTACTATTGACAAGTTCTCGAAGTACGCAACAATCCACATGTTAGAAGATAGAAATTGGATTGCTATTTTAGCTGCCATTAAACAAAGAATTCAATTTCTTGGAAAGCCGAAGAAAATTGTTTCTGACGGGGAAACTTGTATTTTGCATTCTGCAGTTGAACAATTTTTGAAAGAGAATCAAATATCCTTTCACCAAACAACAGCATCACTAAAAACCGGAAACGCTGACATCGAAAGACTACATGGGACATTAAATGAACATTTAAGGTTAAGAAACGCGGTTAAAGACCATTTAGAGTTAGACGATAAATTGTTTAATATCATTAACATATATAACACTACGATACACTCTACGACAAAACTTAAACCATTGGACTTCATTTGCAAAAATCTTAGTAAGGAAGATATTATTGTTCTGGCTCAACAATTTAAAGATGATAAAGAGTGTAGAGTAGGAAACAGAAACAGAAATAAGAACAATTATAGACATTTAACTCAGTGTTCCAATATCGTTAAAAATAGGACAATTGTGAAGAGTAAGCCGAAACACAAGAAACTGAACAAATTCAGAACACAGGGTAACTACGTAATAGACACATCAACAAAAAGAAACACTAAATATTATCTTAAACAACTTAAGCGAAGATATAAATATCAAAATATTAAGGATTAAACAAAATTGAACAAAATAATACAAAAAATATGTAGCTTTGCATTTGAATAAAACGCTACCATAACCAACTGCAAAGCGATTTAGCCGCTTCAGTACCTTTTTTTATTATTATGTTTTCGTTTTCCTTCTCAATATATTTTCTGTATGGTTATTAGTATAGCTTCTTTCTTTAATGTGATGGTTCAGGATAAATTGTATAATTTATCTAATTAAACATAGGAGTTCATTAAATACTTTGGATTGAAAAAGTAGTTGACAGCGAAAGCCTTCAATTAAATTAAAATTGTACCTACTCGTCAAAAAAAAAAAAAAAATTGTACACGTAGAAATGATCAATAAATACAAAATAAAAAAAAAAACTAGTTCTTAAGTGCATTAAAATATTGATAATTCTGTAAAAAAAAAAAAAAAAAAATATTAATCAATTTATTCAAAGAAATACCTAGTTATAGACTTAGGATATTATCTATAGAATTAATTATGTATGTTGAAAAAAAATAATTTGAATTTTTCTAAAAAAAAAAAAAAAATAATAATTTGAGTTTTCCTAAAGATACTATTTCAATCTAATATTAATTAATTTTTGCTATACAATTTGTTTATAATATTAAATTGAAGCTGTTAAAATATATTTGCCGACAGAATTGAATTATGTCGGAGTTTTTGGAGACCAAAAATGCTTGGGGGGGAGGTGTCACATAATAGAGTGACATCACTGCTCCTAATCAACATAAGGCACTTTTTGCAACATTTGGTATTGGTTCTCAAATACCAAATGTTGTGTCAACTCTCTCTCTGTCTCTCCAACTTCATCTTCTCGAAAAGATAAAGTTGGAGACCGTGTCAAAAGCGGAGAAGGTATGAGGGCAGTCATATATTAAGCGTTGGTCTGTTAAGTGTATACTTAATACTAAATTGTGACTTTAAACTTTAAATAAACATAAAGTATGAAATTATTGTCGTGTTTCAATTCTACTTAATTATATGATGTGTCAATAGACTGAATTAAGTAACGTCTTCTCACTACGCTATGCTTTCTTCTTCTTTGTTTGGTATTATGCTTCAAGCTTGGTACTCCTAACTGCTGAGGCTGCTGGAATACGTACGAACGCTCATTAATCCGTCTCCAAAAATCTGTCAAAATCTCTGTGCGACTGTGAACGGCACTGATACAAATTCCTTCGATTATGTTCGTACCATCCCCATTATGTTAGGTATGTAGAAGTGGCGGTTCGGCATGCACCCAAGTAGCAATAATGTGCCTTTTTCTTACCACGATTGTTATTGTGGATGTGATGCAGACGTTCTCTATGTCCAGGCTGTGAGGTTTAGAAAGTGGATAAGATCTTATATCCTTCTACCCGAGATGTCGCTAAGGTTGTCGAAAAATGGTTGGTCTAACGCACGCCATCTGGCTCTTGCTAGTGAGAGGGTTTCTATCTCATATGTGTTCCCGCAACTGCGGCATTGAGGGTTGTGTGGGATCCCTAGTTTGGCCGCATGGTCTCCAATTGGCCAGTGCCCCGTGACTATCGCCGTAATTCTTGCGATATCTGGGCGGGTTCTATTTAATAGACGCTTGTTCTGTTTTTGTCATAGGAGGTCCATATCGTCCTCGATATGACGCAATTTATTTACCTTCTACATTTGGAGTCTGCCTTTTTCAGGAAGTATGAGTGTATATTTCCCTTAACGGCACCTAGCGGGATGCGGACCCTTGTCGCAAGTGAGTCGTGATAAGCCTTGCCTGGCTAACTCGTCCGCACGCTCGTTTCCTTCAATATCACTGTGTCCTGGAACTCAAAGAAGTATGACCCTGAAGTGTTGGCAAGTTCGTTCCGGCATCCCTGTACCAGTTTGAAGGACATGATAGCCGAGTTGATGGCCTTTGAAACCGATATTTTCGATGATTCCGAGTAGACCCCGAATCACACACACTGTTCATCTTAGATCCATCGATTTAGACGACCGTGTCGAAATTTCTTACTACTTTGTTCTCTTTTACTGAGCTCTGGTAGGAAATCCTACGTGGAAGCCTTTCTTGAAGCTTAGTATAGCTGTAGTCTGTTAGAACGTGACCACGCCGTTTGGTAACGAGTCCGGGATATTACTGTGGCCATACGGCCTTGTATTCCAGCATCCTGACTCCTTGAGTCTTACTGAGCTGCATAAAGCGGTATCTTTAATGTTTAGGTCGTGAGGCAAGATATGCAATATTACAGTAAGGCCATCCGTTTGCGCCGACATCAGCGCGCCCGTGGTGCACTACTGGCTGTTCTTTGCAGCCTTTATAGTTTTGCGAGGTTGTAGCCTTTACTAAATGTGGGCATACTAGTGGGCCGTATGTGAGAACTGGTTGTACCACTGCAGGTCCATCTTTGGTTGAAGTCCCCACTTCTTTCCAAAGGTTTTGCTACAAGCAAAGAAGGCAACACAGGCCTTCCTTACTTTATGTTCGATGTTGTTTTTCTCGTTGAGTTTTGGGACAAGCAAGACACACGCCTTCCTTACTATATGTTCGATGTTGTGTTTCCAGTAAAATTTTGGGTCAAACATGATAGCCAAATACCAAGCGCTGGCAGATAGTGTGAGAAGTTAGCCATTAAGACGAATAGCACCAATTTCGTTTTGCTCAGGCTTACGCCGAGGCCACAACTTGCAGCCCAGGTGCTTACCTTTGAACCGTTCTTCCTCTAATTCAACTTGAATACTCTGGCTTATGGTTACGAATAAGCCAGAGTAGAGGGGAGATTCAAACCCATTACTAGAACATCTTTCTGTTTCGGGACTTACTTCACTTCGAGTTGTCGGGTATCTAAGATCTAAAATTGCATACCTTAAGAAGTTTTATCCTAACATAGTTGGAAACCAGGGCTTTAAGAACATAACAATCACATGTCAACAACAAAATATGTCCTCGATTCATAAAATACTTCAACAGCGGTTAAGAAAACGGAACTCTTAATTACCCACATCATTTAAATCGTCCACACACAATAGGTCAAGTCTCAAGTAATTTATCGCCTGTACTTGCTGCACCGTAAGGCTGCCTCATTCGATATTTATAGCTCTGACTAAATTTCTAGACAAACGTTTTTTTCGTCTTGTATAATTTTGTTTAAGCTGTCAAAGGTTCGACACGACGACGCCTTCAAGGTCAAATTACATACATATCCACGTATTTTAATTAACCGTCCAAGCTTTGCAATTTGGTCATGTTTTCCCACCACCACTATCCAAGCGGTCTTTAAAATATTCCTCAAGTGGTTACCTCAGAACAAAGCTAAAGACTGATGTGTGTTTTTATGTCTAAAACTGACGAACGTTATTTTCACGACCAAGTCAGAATTTATTTAATCATCTGCCTCATTAAGCATGGCATCCGAAATGGTTATCCGCTGCATCTACAGGCTGTCAAGTGTCACTTGAGTTGAGGATTCATTTTAAAATTATCTGAAAACTTTCAGTACACTACTGACAGCTGATGTCAGCACGGTGAATAAAATTACCGTAGAGGTAATTAATCTAAATCTCGAGGTTAAAGAGATTTAACTGTTTCAAGATGGATTGGGAGTTTAAAAATCACAATAGATACGAGCTCAAGATGAACTTTAAACAAGTTCATACAGTAATATCAAACAAACGGGTACAACAACACCATATGGCCGGGCGCTTATTTTAAGTCCACTCGCATACTGGAATGCCTACGAATTCGCCCACTGATCGTAAAGCCGCTTTGTCGAAATGACCTTCCGCGACGCACGCTGAATTCAATTATCGCCTCGCGGGGGGAAATTTCAAAGTCAACTGTTTGCCCGTGAAGGAAGTGCAGACTTCATACAATTTCATCACACCCAAACGCTGTATACCCGACTGGGGTAATCTCGAGTGCTTTTCAGCCGAAGACCAATTCAAAGGTACCTCAACATTCATGAGGTATTGCTCACCATCAGTAGGCAAGTGACTTGACTACCACTGCAGGGCACACATACGCACCACTCGTCTGTACGGCGTGTGAGTAATCTCACAATAAATACCGTTCAAGAAGTAAATCAAACAACCGCATCGCGTTATCCAGTCATCGGTTATTTACTTAACCCGAGGTAGCGATATTTACAAGTCACTCTGAGTGTGCCTCGGAGTGACCACTTTTCCTCGGCAAGAAGTGATACACACAGGAAAGACGTTTGCTTTGATATTGACTTTGAGAAGACTTGGGAAAGTTGAAAAAAAATGGCAAAAAAAAATACTCGGGAGATTTTTAAGGTTCGTTCACATTCGCTGACCTGTGAAATTGATGTTGGGGCGCAGAATGACGCAAATGACCTTCGATATTCGTAACGCTCAGGTGGCGACAAGTCCATAATTAAGATTCTAAAATTAAGCAGCGAGTGATGCAGCACGAAGAGTTATGTAACCGCAAAATGGAGCCCATCGCAATGGGATTAATTCCAAATCGGATTTGTACTGTATAGATGCATATACTTCTAGTTTGTGTTTGTTTTAGAGCGACGCGACGCATCGGCCGTGAAAATGGTTGCGTCAGCCTTCGGTATTGCTTTCGTATTATAATTCCGTTTTGCAGCACAAGCTGTGGCGCATAAAAATGCTGACGTACCAAAACAATTGGATGAAGTACGGTGTTATGTAATCGGTGTCAGTCAAACGATAGATCTGAACTTCTGCCATGACAAGCACTTCCGTCAACTTCTGTCAGCGACCTTAACTTGTCACAAACATATGAAGAAGACCATTATTAGGTATGTTTTGTTTGTTAGCTTATGGACAGTTGACCTTCAGAGCTGAAGTACAGTGATATGAGCACGAGTACGCTTGCCAACCAAGGTTAGGAGCAACAGTATGCTTGTAGCCTAATAACAGTGTAGTGTCATGGTTTTCGTGGGAATTCAAGAACTCTCGTAAATGGTGGCTGGCGTTGTGGAATATTAATTTTATATGTGCTAAAATTATAGAAGTCGTCACAAGCTATTAAGTGTATCGGCTTTGAATATGGAGTCCAACGGGTGTGGTGATTATGCCTAGTTGGGTCATGGTAGTATATTAAAGTTTTTTGTTTTCAATGAATCTACAAGCGAGGGGTTGTTTAATTGTTCGGCCTTCATCTAGACATATAATGTGAATTGAGTATTGGGATGTAGAGTAACAAATTATTAGACCTGCTCCCGAGCAAATCATTTTTTTATAACCGTTCCCGTACGCAATTTTTCTTTTCAATTAAAGTTCTGCAGTTCAGTAATCTCAGTAAAAATATATTGTACGGAAACTTACTTACTTATTTGAGTGGCGCTACAGTCCGGAATGAACCTGGGCCTCAACCAACATGCCTTTAGAATTAGACTGGTCCTTAGCTAACTGCCCCCAGTTGATCACTCCAAGTTGGTTGAGGTCGGTTTCTACTTGTGCGCGCCACTTAAGGCGAGGTCTTCCTCATCTGCGTCCGAAGTCTAGCTGGGTATTGGTGTCCATTCGTTCTACATTTCCTAGCCATCTTAAACGTGAAATGCGGACTTTTTTGACCAAGGGCACATCTCGTATAGTTCTTGGTTGAATTTTCGTCTCCATAGACCATCAACGCAAACGGGACCGAAGATTTTTGAAGAATTTTCTTCTCGAATCGACAAAGGATTTCTTCATACGCTTTTGAGGTGGTCAGGGTCTTATAAAGGATCTCCTTTGTAGTTCGAGTGAGGGCTTTACTAATAAATTGCCTTCTTAGCCCGAAGAAACAGCGATTGGCAAGAATAATTCTGCGTTTAATTTCTGACGAGATGTTTTTGTCCGAGTTAATACCGGAGCCGAGGTAGACAAAGTCTCGTACTACCTCAAAGTTATATCTGTCAATGGTGACGTTCTGTCCAATTCGTCGAAGTTGTGTGTCCTTTCGCGTTGACAGCATATACTTCGTCTTGCCCTCATTTACTGCTAAACATATTTTTGCCGCTTCCTTCTCTACAGTAGCAAACGTGGCTATGGCATCATGTTGGGTCCGACCAATGATGTCAATATCGTTGGCGTACGCTAGTAGTTGTACCAATTTTTGGAAAATTGTGAATCTTGTGTTGGCTCAGGAGTTTTTCACAATCATCTCAAGAATCAAATTGAAGAAGTCACATGACAGCGCATCGCCTTGCCTAAATCCTTTTTTGGTACCGAATTGTCGGTGAGATCGTTTCCGACCCTGATGAAGCAGCGAGAATTCTCCATCGTCATCCTACACAAACGGACGAGTTTGGACTTGTTGGGTTTTTTCCCAGGATCTGCCGAAGTGTGAACATTTGATCGATTGTGGACTTTCCTGGCCTAAAAACAACATTGATAAGGCCCGATCAGGTTATTGGTAAACGGTTTCAGGCGTTCACATATTACGGCAGATAGGATTTTGTAGGCGATGTTGAGGAGACTTATGCCTCTGTAGTTGGTGCAGTTTAGAGGGTCTCCTTTTTTGTGGATCGGGCAAACGATGCTTAGGTTCCATTATTCAGGTATACTTTCGTCTGGCCAGATTCGGTTTAGGAGTTGGTGGATGTTACTTACCAACTCATCTCCGCCGGTTTTAGAAAGCTCGACGGGAAGGCCATCATTTCCGGCAATCTTGTTAAGCTTGAGTTTAGATATTGCTATCCTTCTTCATTCAGATGGGGTAGTTGGCAGTTTACGCTGTCGTTGCCAATATTGAACGGTTCGTTCTGCCTGACAGCGGAATGTTGTTCGTCATTGCCGTGGTTCTTGCAGTAGAAGCTGAGGAATCTACTGTGTCTCAAGTACGATATTTACCTGTTCGTCTTGACAGGATTCTGTTCGAGCCTAGTGGGCTTGGCTTTGATTGTACACTTTGGTCAAACTTGCGATCATCGTTCCTGTAGTGGCGACTTTCTATATCCTCGATCGCACGCTTTTCTTGCTCTTTTTTCGTATTTCTGAAAGGCCGGTGTTCTTCCCTTCTTCTTTGCATGTAGAGCTCGATGGCAGCTCTCGTCTTAAGCTGCAGCTTAGCCTTGTAGTCCTCTTTCTTGACTGCGAGCGTATGTCGGCATTCCTCATCAAACCATTTTTTTTCGTCGGAGCGTTAGCGCATATAAGGCTTAATTTTTTAACAATTCATTGCCTGAGGTCCTTAAAACAAAAATTCTTGCCGAAGTCTAGCACGTGTAACAATTTCACATAGTCATTGTTTCTACTCGCTGTCACAAGGTCCGTAGTAGGTGTCACAGTTTTCCATCCTCCTTTTGCCGGCTCATCCCACCGTATTTCCTGGATGGCAGTAATATCTGCTTTTTAGCAACTTAGTGCTTCCGCTAGTGGTTTAGCTGCATCTCTTCTGTTTGTTGTTTTCACATGTCATAGCATGTAGGTTTTTCACTTGTCCATGCTAACTAAGACTGTGGAAGCCATACTGATTCCATCTTGGGAACCCATCCGCTACCGTATTGGAAAAGAATTATCTGCTCTCTCGAAGAGTTTACCTAGAGGTTGAAGCTTTAACTATGGTGATGGCAATAGGCACTTAGTAGTCGCCACGAGAAGACTAAGAGTCAGAGTTGGTACGCATCAAGGCGGCGAAAGCTCATATAATCATATAAGTTTCATATAATCGAATTGCCTTCCATTTGACCAAAGGGTTTCGTTAATAAATAAAATGACCAAAAGTTTTTGAAAACCAGAAATTTGTAAAAATAAAAAACAATTTGAAGATGGTTTGGAGATGTTTGCGCAAAAATCAATTTTTGGTTCGCAATATAGAAAGCGAATTAGCATCTTTCAACTAAAATATGAGACACCCTCAGTACTCAACGTCAAAGCAAAACTATTTTCATTGACTTTGCCGCTTAATTCGGCTCAGCTTTCACGACTTTATTAATAAACAATGTGAGGTCCTACATGAGAGGGACTGCGCTTTAATTGCAATTCCATTCTTAATTGCAGCAAAAATTTAATTTATTAAAAATTCATTTGCAAGTACAACACTTTAGAACGTCGAACAATGCTCGACAAAAAATGATTTTTTGAGTGTGCATTCATATTTTATATTTTTTAACGAACTCGGGACAGAGGTGTTTTTGTAATGTGGGCCTACGTAGGCGGTTGGTAAGGTGCAGGTGGAGTGAAGTACCTTCTACGTTTTAATGCAACCATGATAAATGAATAAATATTTATACAAGTGTGTGTATGCATTTGTTTTGAGAACGACCTAAGAGCCATGAATGAGATTGTTTGCAGTTTGCAGTGGCGATGAAAGTGATATCTGGCGTTATAGTGCTCTGCGGTGTCAACTTATGAGATGCGTGTGCATTTGCAATTATCAAATGAAAACGTACGAAAAGTGCAAACTAAGTGCGATGAATATATTTGTTTACAAATTCAAGTGACATGGCATAGTAAAAGTATTTTGTTTTTGTAACAATCATCTACGGTAGATGTGCAATCCTTGACATACAAAAAGGTTATACATTGCAGTCAGAGATTATGAGAATGCACATGCCCATTGAATATTTCGATACCTTCCCGGAAAAATGTATTAAGCAACAATTTTTCAGGAAATTATTTTTCGACTTGCCTTATAATTAATGCAAGCGCCACGTTTTCGTCTTGGTTTGAGATTTCTACCATTAATACGAAATAAACTATTAAAAAAAAATTACAGAACACTACACAACCGATTACCTACATAAGAAGTTTTTTTTTTCTCCTGTACAATTTTAAAAATGTCGCTTCGTAGATTTTTCCGGGAAGGTATTGATTTGTATGTTATCACCTTAAACTAATTTGTTACTCTGTCTGTTCCAAATTATATTAATGAACGATATTTTGATTAAAAGGTTTATTTGGTTTTCTAATTGAAATTCATTTAATTACGGAAAATCTACCTCATCGTTTAAGCTCGAATATAAGAAGAAGGGTGTAAAAAAGGAATATTTGGCCACATGACATTGACAATACCAGGGTTGGTAAACGAAATGCCAAAGGATGCGTTCGATGATTAGTACACTACAATATTAGTGTAACATCGTGGTTTGTTTGGACTTATTTATAAAACTGCTGTTTTTATTTAAAAAAAATCGCAAATCCAATATGGATTCAAACGAGAGCTCTGCAGTCCAAAAAGTGACATAAGTAAGATACTCGGAAATATTCGGACAACAGGTCATTTATGAATCTCAAGGGTTATTGGTATGGGAGTTATAAAGTAGCTTAAATGTTCGAAATGATTTTCGTACCTGCACCCAGAATGTTAGAACAGAAAAGGAGCAGCCAAAAATATTATGCGGAAGTTCTTAGTTTCAACAAAGCAGATATTTTACCATGGAGAGGTTGACATCTTCACGTCCATTTTTAGTTTGCGGAGTAGATTTCTGTGGTCCAATCAGCACATATCTGAAGATTCGTGGAAAGGTACCCTACAAATCATACGTGGCGGTATTTGTGTGCTTTTCTTTGAAAGCAGTTCATTTGGAGGCTGTGACAGATCTGTCGGCTGAAGCATTCATTGCTGCTCTTAAGAGGATGATAGGTCGTAGAGGTCTGCCAAGCAATATTCATTGCGATAATGCTACCAATTTCGTAGGGGCCCATTCAAAACTTCTCGAATTGCGCAATATGTTGATGAAAGAACAAGAAACCATTTCAAAATTTCGTAGTAACACAAATATAAATTTTAATTTTATACCCCCCAGGGCACCTCACTTTGGAGGCATTTGGGAGGCAGCCGTCAAGGTTGCCAAAGGCCATTTGTATCGCAGCCTGGGCGGAGCCAAGCTAACCTTCGAGGAACTGTCAACTGCACTTGTTGAAATCGAGGCGGTGATGAACTCAAGACCCATCAAGCAGATGACAACAGATCCTAACGATTTCGAGGCATTAACCCCAGGTCATCTACTCATTGGTTCTTCTCTGAAGGCCATTCCAGAACCAGCAACAGAAGTACCAGACATCAGCTATATTCAGCGGTGGCGCAGAATAAATGCCGTGAAGACGCAGCACTTCTTGAATTTCTTCAAATTTAACGAACACAAGAAAAAGTGACTCCCCGAAGCTAGTTCGGACACCACCCATGGAGTTAAGTCTCCACTACATCCAAAATCTTTCCTATCCTCTCTTTCTTCCCCTTCTCTAACGCTCGTACTATGGTAACATATAAAAAGGGTATTCATAGCCCCTTGAGTACGTGTAAATTATAAAAAAAAAAAAAAAAGATGGTCAGCTGAATACGTCAACGAGCTTCAGTGTCGCTCAAAATGGTTGGCAGAAAGGCCAAACATTGAACTTGGCAGTTTAGTCATCGTATACGAGGACAACATGCCACCGCAAAAATGGCAAATGGGAAGGATAACCAATGTCATCCAGGGTCACGATGGAAAAGTTCGAGTGGCAGATGTGAAGACAGCAAGGGGCACCATACGACGACCTATACGAAAATTAGCTGCGTTACCAGTTTGAAAGGCAGTGCTTTCAAAGGAGGCGGAATGTTGGAGCACAAAAGGTTCCTATTATTATTTAAATCTGGCGCCTTTTTTATACCATTCGCCATCTTTTTTTACTATTTAAAATTGTATTGGTTTAAAATAAAAGCTTTAAAATAAACCAAGATTGAAACCGTTTTGTAAAATAGTATAAAAACTCTCAACAATAAAGAGCTTTCTTAGCATTTTTGTACAACCACATCGGTATCAACCTCGATCGTTTTATTCGCTGCCGCATGACGTAGAATCGAAATTGTACATTCGTGAGTATCAACCAGAATCGTACTACGACAAAAGGAAGTAGAGATTCTAGGTTGACGGTTAAAAACGCTTTAATCGTTCAACTACCATCCATGAAATACATTCTGATTGGGCCCTCAAATGGAGGATGAAAAACTATGACATGTTGTTAAATGTTTGATTCACACTGGAAGATTTTAACACAAAGGTAGGAAGAGTAGGCATATTAAGTAGCATTGTCGGAATACAGCCTACTCGACATCGACACACCGGCAACGGACTTAGGCAAATTGACTTTACTACGGAACCTAATTCCACCTATAGTCAGTACACGGTTTCTTCATCTTAATATTAATGAGAGTATATGTGGCGGTCATCAGATTAACAAGATCAATTTGAATGCCAACAATGCTAAGAAAAGACATAAGCATCCATTGCTTTAGATGTCCGAACATTCCGAAGGGCTAACATAGACTCGGACTACTACCTTTTTGCAGCCACGGTAAGAATGCGGATATCCAATACACAACAGAATGCATATCCTCTACATAATACCAGCATCTACTGTTATAAACCAATGGCGAAGATGTCAATAAGCCATAAGATCGGGCGAAATAGATTTGCAGGGTTTCTAGAAACCGGCTTTGTGGAAGAACGCTGACCGATTATTCTCGCTGCCAAAAATGTGACCAACCCATCGCCATTGAGCAAAGAAGGATGTGAAAGAGTGACAGAAATAGTGTAGGAAAAGCGTGCGATAGTAGATATACATAGATAGGGCCACTCCAGGAAAGATGTTCGGAAGTAGGCAGAAGTATCAACCACATATCGCATTGATTTTAATCGAGTGATATGAAGGAAGTGGCTTATGTCGAGCTTTACGCTCCTGTATATCAATTGACGTTATATAGAAACCTGATGTGAAAATACCTACGTAGGAATTAGTACACATGGCTTCTGCTGTAAGTAGATTGCAGTTCCTTGTACATTTTCTATATAAGTAAGGGTTGATATAACTACAGCTGGGAACTTTCGGGAATAGACGCCATCTTTTTTGTGAATTCTGCTGCAGTTTTACAATTTTTGCATCCTTCGGCATTTCCATCATATTATACAGGTTTTTGACTACTTCCGTGAGGTGAGATTACACTATTTCACTCAGGGTCGATGGGAATTTGCCACATGAGAGCTCTTTTTTTATTCTTAAAAAATGTTTATTGGGATACGTTTACACAAAGGTCCTCAAAATTCTTGACAAACAAATTTATTGCGGCGTCTTCATAGAACTAAGCCTTTAGATTTGGCCCGATAATAACAAACCGCAGTGTAAATTGCGGAAAAAGCAGGAACTCTCAGAGGAAAGTTACCTGGCAAACATCCATTAATCGTGTTAAAAAAAACTGATAGATAAGCCGCATGCTTAGTTGCAATACAAATACAAAAATGGTGGTGGTTCTGGTTAGTAAACATCTCACACTACTTTGGGCACGGCAAAAAAAAAAATAAAGAGCTGTACCATCTGCATAGGCCATGTTCTTTATTCACTTAAGCTATTAACAATCTTTGTTCGGCTCAAATATAACATATATGTAAGTGCGCGCAAATTAAATTAAAAAAAAATGTTTGTAAGTAAAAGACCTTAAAGGCCCTGTCATGTCATTGCCAAAAAGCCGACAGAAGAGTTTCGGAGTCACACTTTTCACAGCCGTCGTCAGATCATCAATCACATGTCAGAGCCTGATTTAACTTTGGTTGTCTTCTGCTTATATATTGGAGTTTTCATTGAGCCTGATATGTATCCAGAAGCAAGAATGTCTCCGGTGCTGGAATGAATTCAGTTTCCAAGGCCGTATTTTGAAAAACACAGGTTCAGATAAATCAACCCCAAGATAAGCTCATGTACCACGACATTCGCCGAGCGTACAAAGTGATTTTTCCTGAGTTCGAGTATTACATTACTCCAGCATTTAGTAGGTTATTGTTTGATAATATCTGCATGCAAGGTCTTAGGAGCTTAAAGACTCGTTTTCCAAAAAAGAGGTTAATGTTCTAGCATAAGTCAGATGTCGGATCTCAGTCAGCTGGAGTAGAATAGACTTTTGAGAGACATAATTGTTGTTCTTGTCTTCTTTAGTTGGGTATTTATTTACGCAACAACCTTCTTCGACTCCACGTGAATACCATCTATACTCGTAAATCTGAGGTTCTTCCAGTTGCTTCTCAAATCCGAATTAATGCTCCTTATTGTGGTAGGAACAACATGGTTACACTTTTCCCAGAATTTATTTTAAGCTTCACAACCGATCAGAATATTTAAATTTTGCCAAATTTGCGTTAAACCTTAGTTTGGATGTCTTCGAGCGAGTTGCATATACATCATCATCGGGAATGGTTGGTAGTAAATATCAAACCGCTAGATATTGAGTACATACTCAGTTTTTTTTTTAAAGAAAACTTCCTTTGGGGTGGTTGAATTGGAGTTTATGAAACGAAAAAGTGTAAACGAAAATGAGTAAACAAATTCAGCAGCTGGTTCTGGAGTGTTGTGGCTGTTTGACCGTATGTATTGCAATGGTTGCATGTATTGCAGTCAATACATTCAAACAATCAATATTGGTGTGCAAAAATGGGGATCTATTATCGGAAGTGCGCAGCTGGTATGATATTTAATCTAAGTGTGCGGTGTCGTCTCGTTGCGTTGACGGTTTTGGGTTGGCATGTTGGTTGGAGAACTAAGAAACATAAAGGAGTGTTCGTGTACCGTCACCCCAAGAAGGGGAGTGGTGTGACGTAGGTACTATCAATGAACTACATAGAGTACGCATCACAGCTAAAAATGTTGTATCCGTTTCAGATGCGGGCGGTAAGTGCGAAGGGGAAATTTCGTAGATCGTATGCGTCGGCAAGGCTGTTGTTTGATGCTGGGGTAGCAATGTGAACACCAGGGTATCAATATCAGTACCCTAAATAAAAATATTCGTTGTATGAGATGCGCACTCTATGTAGTTCTATACTCTTTGGTACTATGCATCTCAATAATTAAATTTGAACGCAATATTCCGTTGCTAGATAAAAGGATACGACATTTGGTAACATGTTCGGAAAAAGATTCTGCTCTCGAGAAGGTTTGAGCGAAGGTGGGTAAAATGGATACTTTCCCCTGAATGTTGCAACGACAGATGACAGTACTGGCTTTTCTTTGGTCTGTGACAAAACAAATTGGCGCAACAGGCTCGTTAGTATCCAGGGCCTAGCTTTCTCACAACCATATGTACGTGTGTACTTCTTGCAGGATGGCGGGACCTTCTGGTTTAAGCCGACCCAGAACGGCGAAGAGGTAAGCTATTCTTGACAATCGTCACGAGAGGAGGACCAGTGAAAAATTAGGTGATGCTATGGCTGGGAATCGAACCCAGAACGCAGAAGCGCGAAAGTACATCGCACTAACTATCGCACCACTGAGCCCGTCTCTTGTCTGTCAAAAATGTTTTTTTGGTGTGAGGCGGTTTTTGAGATGGTGTGTGCCTGACGTCTGAAGCCTGTAATTTAAGCTTGAATCTAAACAGGTAGATTTCATTGTGTTGTGCTTAGTAATAATGGAAATGTATTTTTGGAATTGAAGTGCTGGCTCCAGGAATGACGGTGTTTTACATATAATTAAATTTTTTTAACGAGATGTTTTTGGAAATGCCTCTTATGTTTGTGGATGTAAATACAAATGACGATGCTTTGAAAAGGACAGATTTGATGAGAGAGGCTGCAAGATGAATATCGAAGTTTGTATGTAGTCAGAATTGATGATGTAGGTCTTCAGTTGTATTACGGTACTTTTGGCTAAGATTGATCTTTGAATGTGTTTCTCGAGGACAGCTTTAACAGTTTTGTCGAAAATTGAAAGTCTTTCCGAAAGGTGGAGCGTGTAGCTTTGGTTGGATTTTTTGAGTTGCTTCCAATAAAGTGAGCATATCTTGAAATTGAAGTTCTTGCAGCAGGCAATATATGTGTGCATGTCTTTTAGAAGTGATTGGATTTAATGAAACGAAAAAGTGTAACGGAAAAGAGATCAATCGCACTCTCTCTGTGCTTGCCACCTCCATAGTGTATTCATCTCCTACAAATAACCGACAGTACAGTTTCACTTGTACCGCGTGTGAACTCACATTTTACATTCCCAACCGCGAAATATGCATTCTTGGTATCGTTATTATAAAGAAAATATTTAACGGTCCATGAAGAGCTTAAGTAAATTAAATTTAGGTACAAGGTCTGGGGCTGGGCTTATGCACCATATTTTATTTAATATGGTTGCATAAATGCTTGCTGGACCCAATGACGCAATCGGGATGGCAAACCCTCGGGGCATATGCAACGAGTGCTTGCCACCCCGATTATAACTAAGTTAGGTTTAAGTAGTTATGTAGTCTTAAGTAGTGTTAGTTAGGTTTAACTAGTATTAAGTAGTTTAAGTTAGCTTTAGTCTAGATTAAGTTTTTATATAAAACAAAAAAAAAATGGTTACTGTTCAAAGTTTTAATTTTTTCTTTGAAAAATCAATTAAATGTCTTTATATTAACAATAAGAAATAAATGACAAATTTAGGCTGAAAAGCAAAAGAAAAATGTTAGTTATAAGCTTACAGCGCCCGCTATGGGCCGATAAGTTAGATTAAGTAGATATGTTATTGATAAGTTAGATTTAAGCATTTTGTCTAGTATTAAGTTAATATTTTAAGTAAATAAAAAATGAATTAAAAGTAAACGGTCCATGAAGAGCCTGAAACTTAGCTACTCCGCTCAGTTGTGTGCGCCTACATAATTATATTTTGACACAAAGAATGGGACCTCGAGTGTAATTCTGTTTTCGAACAATAAATTTGAGAAGCATCTCATGATACTTTTTTCTCTTGAACATTTTTCGGACTTTCGCAAGAGGTTGGTTGGTAGTTTCAACCAGGACCTCGCGCTTAGTAGCCCAAGGAACGCACCACTCATATAACTAAGGCATAATTAAAATGGATTCAATCTATTCGCAATTATGCTTAATGCCTTCGGAAGATTGTCCTGTCGGTACATTCATTTCCATTCCAAAGAATTGTGCAACCAATACATTTCCTTATCAGACGGTCCCACTAATTGCTTTATAAACACGTATAGCTGTCAGTTGAAAATTGACATGCTGTTCATCTAAGAAACAAAAAAGAAACCAGTCTTCATGATATAATACAAATTATCCATGTGAAACTCGTTCATTGTACCAGATACAAGTAGAAAATCCACTCTCTAATTAAGCATGCATCCTGTTTTCAGATGTTCTAATAAGCATGGCCCCGAGGTGCGGACTACCTTTACACATCCTCTGCCATGGATCTTGCAATCAGCAGCAACCAATTAATAGTACACATGCATGTTGCAGATGGGTTCGTTATACCATGTGAATTATTTATAATTGGTCGTGTCGTTCTAGTCCATCTCGTTCAGATATACTAGGAGCAGTACCACCCATGGTATGGAAGAGTGTATCTGATTTATATTAAGTAGAAAATTGTAACATTGAATATGTACCTGCTCTGCGAAGCAATAAAACATTTGCATTTCAACATTTTTACAAAATATTACACTTTTCGGAAATTCAAAATATTCTCCATTGCATTCGAAAACTAGTCTCTCCCTCTCATGGCCATTGTACTGTGTATTCCTAATAGGGTTTGAATGAATATTAAATTTGATTTGCATCTTGCAAAATTTTGCATATTCTGAAAACTTTTCGATATAAAACGAACTAAACTCTCTAAACTGTATCTAGTGTATATACTCATCGCCATCAGGCGCATCCATGCAACCGAATTCCTTGGGAATGGGGATTTGAGAGGTGCAAGTTTCACTTCAACTTGTTGCAGGTTCCTGCACTGGTAAACTGTGAAGTTCAAATGTAAGGGCAAATGCCATTGTAGCATATGTATGGCAGCTCCTCTCTCTATCCTAATGTATGCACACATTTACCCTTCTATTCAGGAATCGAAAATCCATGATTCAACTTTGAACTGAACCCGCACATTCGCAAGTTTATAGGTATACGAGTGCACTGTAATTATCCATATTGATTACTATCCTTTGGATGAACATTTTTCTTCGTAGAGCAGCCCTGTTTTGTGCCCTGCCAGAGCCGACTTGTTGTGATTTATAAATGCAACATTCCAAGCAAAGGAAGAAACAAAAGAAATTCAATTTAGAGAATGCAATTTACTGATTAGTTTTTTACTATAGGGGGAGAGGAAGTGAAGGTTGAAGCTGTATAGATGACAAAGACAGACGCAAGGTACTACACTACTGTGACTTACTTTACGATTTCTTTAAAATTGCGTTACGAATTTGTTTTTTTTTAAGAACATCACATCTTACAAAATGGAAAGCAATTGCAATCGATAAGTTGGTTCTTGCACATGAAAAGTCGCTTAACAAAGCCCTTTTCTGAACAACCCGGCAAGTCACCAGGAACATATCTAAGACTAAATTACGATCTACTCGACATGTGTTATGCGGTTTTGTTGAACAACAAGACCACTTATCACATTGAAACCAGATTTTTGTTGTTGTTCTCATATGAGAAGGCGTCAATCCGTTGTACGAAACTTTGAATACTCTTTCGCATTCCATCCGTAAAATTAATATTGAGCGCGACAAAAAACTGAATGGGAATAAAATACAGAATATGCCATTGTCACCCTATCTTGTTCAGATAGTCAGCCCTAGCAAGGTGTCCGTTGGAGCGGAAAATTCTCCGATTTTGTACGATTCGGAGGATTTTAGCTTCAAGATAGTTTTCGGAAAAGCTGTTCGGAATTCTGCTCCGACACTTTGAAACGCATTCCGGCGAAGAGCTGCTTCGAAATATTCAGACAATAGGCTGTCTTGGAATTTCAAGGGTAAGTCAGGCCCCTCAAACAGAGATGAACCGAAAGGTCGAAGAAAGCGCCCAATCCCATAGTGGATACTGATGGCCCGTGTTCTAGAGGTATCTAATAAATTGGAACTTGACCTCAAGGTCGGGGAACTTTGGATACAATTTTTTTCATTAAATTTTCATTTTAAATTTAACGTAGCTATGATTTCTTGAATAGCTTTAAAAAATATAACTGCATGTTCTGTTGTTGTCAGTTTTATACAAACAGGGAGCTTCATGAATTTTACAACATTAAGAATTTCAAAAACCTTTTTAGTAATTCTACTTACTTACTTACTTAAGTGGCGCTACAGTCTACAGTGTGGGTGGCCGCGGTGTAGTGGTAATGTGTTCGTCTGTTGAGTGGAAGGTTCCGCGTTCAATCCCAACCAAAATCCATTTCACTTTTATTTAAAAGAAATAAAAGGTCGGTGTAATACCTAAAAGTATGCACACCATCTTGAATTTCTTCAAATTTAACGAACACAAGAAAAAGTGACTTCCCGAAGCTAGTTCGGACACCACCCATGGAGTTTAAGTCTCCACTACATCCAAAATCTTTCCTATCCTCTCTTTCTTCCCCTTATCTAACGCTCGTACTATGGTAACATATAAAGGGTATTCATAACCCCTTGAGTACGTGTAAATTATAAAAAAAAAAGTCCGGAATGAACCAGGTCCTCAACCAACATGCCGTTCTACATGTCCTAGCCATCTTAAAAGTCCAATGCTGGTTTTTTTTTTAACCAGGGGCAAGTCGCTGTACAGCTCGTATAGTTCGAAGATTTTTCTAAGAATTTTCCTCTCAAATCGACCAAAGATTTCTTCATCCGCTTTTGAGACGGTCCATGCTTCAGCGCCGTAGAGCAGGACTGGTATGATCAGGGTCTTATATAGGATCTCCTTAGTAGTTCGAGTGAGGGCTTTACTACTAAATTGCCTTCTTAGCCCGAACAGTGGTTGGCAAGGGTAGTTCTTCGTTTAATTTCTGACGAGAAGTTGTTGTCAGAGTTAATAACGGAGCCGAGATAGACAAAGTCCCGCACTACCTCAAAGTTATATCTGTTAATGGTGACGTTCTGACAAATTCACAAACGGACAAGTTTGGGCGGTATACCAAAACTAGACTTGGCTCTATATAGTTCGTCTCTAAAAATTGTGTCGTATGCGGCTTTGGAATCGATGAATAGGTGGTGGGTTTCGATTTGGACATCTTGGGGTTTTTCCAGGATCTGCCGAAGTGTGAAAATGTTATCGGTTATGGACTTCCTGACCTAAAGCCACACTGATCAGGTTGTTGGTAAACGGTTTCAGGCGTTCACATATTCCGGGAGATAGGACATTATAGGCGATGTTGAGGAGACTTATGCCTCTGTTGTTGGCGCAGTTTAGAGGGTCTCCTTGTTCTTTGAATCGGACAAACGATGCTGAGGCTCCAGTCTTGAAGCGTACTTTCGTCCGACGAGATTTGGCTTATGATTTGGTATATGTTTCTTACCAAGTCATCTCCGCCGGCCTTATAAAGCTCGGCGGGAAGGACGTCATTTCCGGCAGCCTTATTAAGCTTGAGTTTAGATATTGCTGTCCTCGCTTTACTCAGATCGGGTAGTTGGCACTTTTCGTAGTCGTTGCCAATATTGATTGGTTCGTTCTGCCTGACAGCGGAATGTTCTTCTTCTTCGCCGCTTAACAGTCTGCAGAAGTGGTTTTTCCATATCCTCAGCATCGGCTGTGTCTCAACTAAGATATTTCCTTATTCATCTCGACAGGATTCTGTTCGAACCTTGGGTTTTGGCTTTGACGTTTTACACTTTGGTAAAACTTGCGAACATCTTTCCTGGAGTGGTACCTCTCTGTATCCTCGATCGCGTGCTTTTCTTGGTCTTTTTTCTTCTTTTGAAAAGACGGTGTTCTTCCCTTCTTCTCTTGCTATAGAGCTCAACGGCAGCTCTTGCCTTCACCTGCAGCTAAGGCTTGTAGGCTTCGTTCTTGGCTGCGAGCATCTGTCGGCATTCCTCATCAAATCAGAGGTTTCATTCTGGTGGGCGCGAGAAACCGACCACATCAGTTGCGGCTGATCTAATGGCTTATTGGCATCGTTGCCATTATTATTCGACATTCGATACTGGTGGTATGGTGTTAACCGAGAGGTTAAGGGATACGCATTGCGCGATGGTCTTGGCGGTCTCTTGCAATTGCAGTCTTTCGACATTAAATTTTTTCACAGTATTTCTGGATTGTTGTGGCGTGATGGATATCCGCATTCTTACCTTGGCTGCAACAGATTAGTCGCTCATAGGTTTTGTCAAGGAGCTCATAGAAGCAATCCTTAGCTATATCATCTTTTTTCTCCTTTGGGCGTGAGCGCATATAAGGCTTTTGTTGGCGAATTTGACCTTGATGCGAATTGTTGTAATGCGTTCGCTAATGTCTCAAAAACATAAAACGTCTTGCCTAAGTCTGGCACTTATAACAAATCTGCATGCGAATAGTCGCTGTTTATACTCACTATAACACGGTCCGTAGAAGATGTCACAGTTTACCATCATCTTTTTGCACGGCCAATCCCATCGTATTTCCTGGATGGCAGTAATCTATGCTTTGTAGCAGTTTAGGGCTTCTGTTAGTTGTTCGCTTCTACCTATCTTGTTTGATGTTCTCACGAACGTCGTTGTCCTTTTTTCGTTTATATTGTTATTGTTGTTTTTCTTATATTGTTTAAAAAAAACTGTAAAATTATAAAAACATATAAATATACGTGGACTTCCAATCTTTAATTGTTCCGACTAGTTGTTGGCTTTTGTTTGAACCACTAATATTGTACATAAGTCTCGTCAAGCCAATACCATGATCCACTAGAATCAACCAACTAAAATAAGTTCACGATTGCCTAATTTGGGGCAATGACTATGAGCTACAACCAACCAACACGCTCTTAAATTGACTCTTCCCTAATTATTTATAACTAAATAAATAACTCTCAGGGCTTTTTCAAGATTTCTACGCTTGAAACGACTAAGGATTTCTTCACCCGTTTGGTAAAATATTATTTAAAAAAGGAGTCGCTCTGGTTGTTAATAAACAAGATTTATTCTGGGCCTCAAAACATGAACAATTTACAAAATGCAATTTGTGAGTATTGAGAAGATCACCTAATATTTAATTACATTACCACCTAACGGGAAAGTAAACAAAACAAACCCTGGCTGGAGTGTCTTTTGTCAACACCAAAATGCTTTTCAATTTCCTTATTGCTGGTGATATGCAGGTTTTTCTTTTTTTGTTCGTTACTATTTTTATACACGAACATGGGTAGATACTCGTACTTGAAGTAGTATTTGCCGTCACACATTGCCACTCTCACCACAAACATAATTGTCCCATGCGACCCGTATCTATTCTCTATTCAATCGACCTCTATCGATTTTATATGTTAACGTCCATTTAACCTTTCAAATGAACGCTCAAGATTGACTGGAGACCGTTTCCAGACAGCATTTGTTACGTTGCGCCAGATTTCCCAACAAGTAGTGGACACGACGAGGCGAGGGAATGTGTTTCACTTGCTCCTTGTGGTGGTATATTATTAGGAAACACGTAACATCACATAGCATGGTCTCTTTAGCTGATCATTGATATGGTCAGAGTGGCAATTTAAGACGAAATGGAATGAAAATCAATTTTTGTGCAAAATGTCAGGGAAAGCTTGAAAAAAAATGCTGACGGTGCTTTTCGCTTCCTTATGAAGACCGGTGGAATGCACCGAAGAAAAAAGTGGGACAGCTTGGTTTAGTTTTTAATGATAGTGACATAATCGACAGCGGGTTTAGATGTCTCGAAATCACCACTAGACATCTTTAGCCTTGCTCTTCAATAGTAAAACGTTAAAGACGCTACACAGAGTAATCGAGAATAATTATAATGCTGAACTGCTAAACCAGTTTCTGGCAGTAATCTGGTGAAATTTTTACCCATTCATCCTTCAGAGCTGAAATCTCCACACATGCTCTATGGGATTCAGATCCGGTGACTGTGGTGGCGTTTCGAGCACATGGGGGCAGTTATAGAGAAGCCAACTTCGGACATTATAGGCCTTGTGTCTTGGATCGTTATCCTGGTAATGTAGTAATCGTCCGCAATACCCAATTTTTCAGCTGTTTCCGATAGATTTAATCTAAAACTGTTTAGATTATATTTGTGGTCCATTATTCCTTCTATAATATGAAGATTTCCAGGCCCTGCTTGCGATATTGCACCCCATACCATAACTGATCCCATACCGTGCTGTACTGTTGGCTTCAATTTTTTCCCGTAGCTCTTCATTTGCTTTTCTCCACTTATAAGAACGGCCATCTCACCGAAAAACATTGTATTTGTTTTAATCACAAAAATTACCTTGCAACAAAACGCAATATCTTTATTTTTATATTTGTTGGCGAAAGTTACGCGTTTTTTCTTATTTGCCTTACTCGGCCATTGAAGTTATGTTTCCTCAATATATTTCTGATGGTTTCTGGGTTGGATTTTTTACAAAGATATTATTTCCCACTCACCATCTCATATCCATCAACACCTACTTACGTACCTGATAGTTCTCGTAAGAGTCCATCTGTGATTGATATTTTTATAAGTAATGTTTCAAGTCAGTTGTCTCAACCAATTTCTGTGTGTTCTCTTAGTTCGGACCATAACCCTGTGTTATGTACATTTAATTGTTACAGAGAATGTAAGACTGAATACATATTAGGTCCTAAAAACGCAAATTGGGCACTTTATCGGAAGAAAATAACCTTAAACTTAAGAAACTTTCCTACAAATCTCGAATCTGTACTTTCAAAGAACGATGCTGATGTTGCAGTGGAATATTTTTCAAGTAATATTCTTCATTCATTTTATGAATCTGTACCAAAAGTACAAAAAACCAAACGGTTTCCCAAATTGCCAAATCATATCTTAGATTTGATAAAAATTAGAAATTCAACCAGAAGAAATTGGCAAAGATATCGGCACCCCGCCCATAAAGAGCAATTGAAGTATTTAAATAAACAAATTGCAATGCTTATTAACCATCAACGGAACATTACTTGGAGCCTAGAAAAAAACGCAAAGCCCTTTTGGAATATTGATAAAATTATTAAAAACAAAAATAGACAGATTCCACCTTTGCAAAATGACATTTACAGTGATGTTGACAAAGCAAATGAGCTTGCTTCCAATTTTGCTAAAAATCACTTAGTCTCAGAGAATCTAAGCGACCCTATCACAATCGGCATGGTTAATAACCAAATAAATAACTTTAATATGTCACTTATTGATACACCACAAAGCGCCTTCGTCTCTGACGACGACGTTGAATTTCGCATAAGCATTCTCAAGGCAAGAAAAACACCTGGTTTTGAAAAAATAAGCAACCTTTATTTAAAAGAATTACCCAAGGCTGGCATCAATTTTATAAAATTTATTATAAATGCTTGCTTGAAAATAAATTATATTCCCGATTCTTGGAAACTAGCAAAAGTTATCCTAATCAACAAACCTGGCAAACCTCCCAACAAAGTCGAGTGTTACAGGCCCATTAGTCTGCTCAGCAGTCTAAGCAAGCTATTAGAAAAAATTATTAAGGAAAAGTTAATGCTGTTTATTTCGGATCATAACATTTTTCCAAATGAACAATTTGGTTTCCGGAACTCCCACAGCACTACCCACCAGGCCTTAAGATTAGTCAAACATGTTAAAGAAAAACGCTCTCAAAAAAAATCCACAGGCATGGTTATGCTTGATATAGAAAAAGGTTTTGACTCTATGTGGCATAACGGCCTTCTTTTCAAAATAATTGGTTTCTAATTCCCGTACTTTTTGTGTAAAATAATCCAAAGTTTTCTAAGTAATCGTTCTTTTAGTGTGTCTGTTAATAATGTTCAGTCTGAAATAAAATACTTCAACACTGGGGTTCTACAAGGCTCTGTTCTCGGACCTATATTGTACAATGTATTTACATCTGATATTCCTTATCCACCTGCTGTATTTACATCGCATGAATATCCTCTCATTATCGAGAGGAATATATCCAATGCGCTAGAAATACTTTAAAGCTATTTTACTAAGTGGAAAATAAAGTTAAATATTGGAAAAATACAAGCTATCTTTTTCACACGAAAAAGAAAAGCATGTTACATTCCCCCCAATAACTTACGAGTTGCTAATGTGTCAATTGAATGGAGCTCTTCCGTTAAATACTTAGGAATTTGTCTTGATTCAAAGCTATTGCTTAATCAACATGTATGCGAAACGCTGCACAAAATAAATATAAGTACTAAACTTTTATATCCCTTTATAAACAGAAAGTCACTGTTATCAACTGAAAACAAAATGATATTACATAAAGTAATATTTCAAGCAATAATTATGTATGGATGCCAGGTTTGGGGTCATTGGTCATAACTTATCAATAACATATCTACTTAATCTAACTTATCGGCCCATAGCGGGCGCTGTAAGCTTATAACTAACATTTTTCTTTTGCTTTTCAGCCTAAATTTGTCATTTGTTTCTTATTACTAATATAAAGACATTTAATTGATTTTTCAAAGAAAAAATTAAAACTTTGAACAGTAACCATTTTTTTTTGTTTTATATAAAAACTTAATCTAGACTAAAACTAACTTAAACTACTTAATACTAGTTAAACCTAACTAACACTACTTAAGACTGCTTAACTACTTAAACCTAACTTAGTTATAATCGGGGTGGCAAGCACTCGTTGCATATGCCCCGAGGGTTTGCCATCCCGATTGCGTCATTGGGTCCAGCAAGCATTTATGCAACCATATTAAATAAAATATGGTGCATAAGCCCAGCCCCAGACCTTGTACCTAAATTTAATTTACTTAAGTACTAAGGAGTGGACTAAAAGTCCGCAAAGACCTGAGGAACTGCAGAAATACTTTCCTCGTTTAGCCACCAAAACTCGGTGCGCTGCTTTTCAGCGTCGGTCCTATCGCGATCCGATACCGCCGTGCTAAAGCGGAGGAGCTCCGGAGCATTGTCGACGTACCCATCGCGGACTAGCCGCTTGTCCCGCGCGTCATGGTAGCGATGGTATAAAACCGGGATACTGTTCCTGTCTTGTATTAACCCTAACGAATCGATATAAATGAATGCCTCTGGTGGAATAAAGCCGGACATGAGCGCACTCTCCATGTACATTTCATTGGGGTAATAAGCCCCAATGATCAGGCTGTTGTCGCTACTCATCGCCCTTGAAGCGTGCCTTCGAGTCACCTTAATTAGGAAATTGTCAATTCTATTCAACTGAGCCCCATTGTATAGAACCTCGTTGCGATAATATTTTATGTACTCGGAGTCCGGCGTTCGGTACAATCCTAAGCAGGATCGGAGACAACGCCTCTCAAACAGCCGTATCCTTTGCATGTAGGATGTTGATACATTGAACCACACGGGACAACCGTAAGCGATGATCGGCCTTATGAGGGCCATGTAGCAAATGACTTTCACCCTTGAATCAAGTTGACTGCTATGAAACAATCTTCTTGTCAGAGCATAAGCCCCCCTAGCCCTGGCCAGACAAGCATCCACATTTTTATTAAAATACAGAAACTTGTCAAGCCAGATGCCAAGGTATTTGACTTCACTTCTCACCGCCAACGGCCGTCCATGCTGTCCCAGGATACACAATTTTTTCCAGTTTTTTCTGGTATCGTAAGAAGCCCTCTGCACTGGGGTCCTGAATAGAATTGTTTCGGTTTTTTAGAAATTGATCCTCAATTTCCAATCATCACAATATCCCTTAATGTGATCGAAGTCACGTTGCAAAAGTGTGTTGATGACCTCGATTTTCGGACCTGATCTGTACGCCACTAGATCATCTGCGTACGCTATAGCGTGACTGAGGGAACCTACAAGATCACTTGTATAAATGTTAAACAATATCGGGGAGTTAACCGCCCCCTGTTGTAAACCGTTTTTAATTTCAAAGACTTTACTCGAAGTTACATTGCCACATTTGACAACGAACTTCTTTCCCATAAGCATTTCATAAATCATATATAGCATGGGTTTACGCATGCCCAGTCTGGTCAGCTTGAAGGCCTTCTCAAAGTCAACCAGACAGGCCCCTGTGCACTGTTTTTTGGACTTATTCCATTGAATGTCGGACACTAGTTTCGATGCGGCATGAATGGTGTCATGCCTCGCTCGAAAACCAAACTGATTTTCCGGAATAATTTTGTTTTCCTCGACCCACTTAAGCAGAGCCCTATTGACTATTTTCTCAAATACCTTGCTTACATTCGGCAGAAGGCTTATTGACCGAAGATTAGCTGGGTTTGTTTTGTCCTTGCCCTTTTTGGGGATAGGATGTACCACCGCCGTTTTCCAGTGCACCGGATAATGTGCATTATTCAGTGCATTGTAAAATTTATGGCCCGCAGCGGTCACTCTGATAACACATTGGTAAAAAATCTTTTTTCCTAGTCGTAGTTCTTGCCTCGCTAGGCAATTTCAATCTAGTTACATGTATAAGAAATAATTTGTTTATTTATTTGTTTATTTATTTATTTATTTAACGTTTTATATGTTTTTTATTTATTTTTTATTTGTTATTTATTTAAATGTTTTTTTTATTTATTTATTTATTATTATATATTTATTTATTTGTTAAACATTTATTTGTTTTATTTATTTATTTATTTAATTATTTATTTTATTATTTATTTATTTATTTATTTATTTATTTTTTTTTTTCATATTTATTTATATATATATATATATATATATATATATATATTTCTTTTTTAAATGTGGTTTTTCTAAATGTTTTTTTTTTCCTCGATTTATGATTATTTAATTTATTTTCTTTACCACAAATATTAAACTATTTCAGTAGAAAGATGCGATTAGGTATCAAATCTCTGTATAAGGCAATGTGCGGTAACTCAGACCATGTAAACTTAAAAATTATATGAATAAAAAATCTATCTATCTATCAAAGATATTTTTGTGCTTCAACAGCAAGTTTTGGTGTACTAAGGTGTGGGTGGTTCTTGATTTGCCTTAGAAGCCACCGTTCATCAGAATCTGTAAAAATGTTCCGCTTGCTCGGCTTTGTTTTGTTAGCAAAATTATCCCCATCTTTATAGACTTTAATTATAACTATTAAACACTGTAGATCGAGGTTGATTCACGATTTCTGCAATATTTCGCACAGATATACCAGATTTGGAATGCGTTCATATTAATTCCCTAATATCTTCTGAGGCTTAAGGACCACGTGGTGCCATGACTGATATTCTGTTTGAATAAGCGTGCATTACTGATCAAAATGTAATTTTAAACGAAAGAATTGAAATTCCCGTATATGTCATAAAAAAGAAACCCACATTATGTACCGTTACCTAGAGTTGCCATGTGTCCCATTATTACTTTGAGCTACAGAATTTGACTTTTTTAGTTTTTGATCGGTTTTTTGCCTTTGTGTTGATGAATTCAAATGATTTTTGTTTTTTAATAAACTGATAATATGAACATTAAAATTCGATATCCGTTTCATTTATAACATTTAAAAGTTCCTAGAAAATAATTGATATTTTTCATTTTTGTAAGTGCCCGTTATAATGTTGAGCCACGGTATATGTTTTGGCACAGTGCGGGCGTTAATGAAATTCGGGATAAGAAGAAAGGAGATACCGATGCACATTGGCTTTAAATGCCTGTAAGTTATAATGAAAAGGAACAACAGAGTTTGGTAGAGCATTCCACATTCGTGTTGTTCGGTTTATGTAAGAATCTCTATATTTCAGAGTTCGTCCAAAGATGGGCTTGAGGGTAAACTGATTTGCATTCATAGCGTAACGAGTATTGCGGCTGAATTGCTGAATGGGAGGAATGCAGCTGGCTATTTCATTTGAGCATTCGTTGTTAAAATAGCGAAAAAACAATGTAAGACAGGAGATATTTCGACGGTGTTCAAGCGAAACTAAAGAGTTCGAAATCCTCATGTCTCCTATAAGTTTTTTTCGCACGCGTTTGAATCCTATCTAGGAGGTGAAATTTTGTTTTTGGTGCTCCCGACCAGATGTGGGCGTTAAACTCAAGTTTAAGGCGTATAAACGCTTTATACATTGTGGTCAGATCAGAAGGGGTGAAATATTTTTTACATCGATTAAGGAAACCTAGACATTTGGAATATGTGGTCGTTCCAACGTAAGTCGTTACTAACACACATACCTATCATGGAAAGTTTTTCGGTTTCTTCGACGTAATTACCACTCATGGATAATGGCTCTAGATTTTATTTTCACTTTAAAGACAGAAAGAAGGCAGCATTGTGTTTTGGAAGCATTGAATTCTACTCTGATAGATTTACCCCATTGGAATTCAATGAGCTTAACATATGTTGTCGTTAAGATTCCACGTTCGAAGATCAGGGACGTGGACCTGAAAACGACTATGAGAAGCTGAGAGAACTGTCATCAGCGAAGGAACGAATTGGATTAGAAGTTGCAGACAGGAGATCATTATTGAAAATGAGAAAGAGAGTCGGAGACAAAACTGAGCCTTGAGGGACACCAGCATTTATTTAGTAAGTTGCAAACTTGAATCCGTCCAAAACAACTTGAATTGAACGTTTCCAAAGATAATTTCTAATCCATAGAAGAAGTTTTCCATCGATTCCAAATGCACGCATTTTCGACAAAAGGGCTTGTTGCCAAACCCTGTCAATTGCCTTTGAAATATCAAGTGCAACAATCCTAATTTCTCCACCATGGTGGATTGATTGGTTCCACTTTTCGGTGAGATATTTCATCAAATCACCAGTGGACCTTTTGCTGCGAACACTATGCTGCCGTATATTAAGAAGTTTTCGTGCTTCGAGATATTTCTTAAGCTGACGATTTATCAGCGTTTCCATGACCTTGAAAAGAAGGGACGTAAGTGCAATTGGTCGGTAGTTGGAGAGAAAAGAAGATTCGCCTCTTTTTGGTTCCGGCTGGACAAATGCAGTTTTCCACCTACTCGGAAAGAGACCTGTTGAATAGGATAGATAGAAAAGCTAGCGTAGTAGAACAACTCTTCAGAATAATGGGGGATATACCAGCTGGATCAGCGGACTTGTGAATGTCAAGATCAAATTTTTTTTTTTATGAGCACGTGCCCAAAGTAAATGTGGGACTACTCCACTGAAACCACCACCCTTTTTGTATTTTTTCATTGCAACTAAGTATGCGACTTATCTAGCAATTTTTTTTTATCACGTGTAATGAATGTTTGGCAGGCAACTTTCCTGTGAGAGTTCCTGCTCTCTCCGCAATTTATAACGCGGTTTGTTATTATTGGATCAAATCTAAGGGCATAGTTCTATGAAGATGCCGCAATAAATTTGTTTCGTCAAGAATTCGGAGGACCGTTGTGTTAACGTGCCCAATAAACGTTTTTTATGTTTGCGTGCAAAATTTTTCGTTTCATCAAATTAATAAAACTCTTGCAACTGTACGAGTACGAAAGTGAACTTGTCGCAAAGAATGATTTACGTTCTCAAGTACAGGAGGAGACTGGGCACAATCTGGCAATGTAGAATTGGCCTTAAAATGCGCAGCAAGCAGATTAGCTTTGCCTGAATAGCTGACAGCTAGAATGTCATTGTGAATGAGCGTCGGAACTGATGATGAGGCCGAACTTTTTGTATTTTTGACAAATGACCAAACGTTTTTTCTACCTCTGGGACATTGTAGAATTTTTTGCATAAACTTTTGGTCGCATAGGAATTTGACACGTTTTAAGTGGTAATTACAGTCATTTCTGGATTGTTTGAATTTTGTTCGGTTTTCCTCTGTATGATTGGTTTTGTATAACAATGACGTAAATACCGTCGCCGTATGTTAGTAGTTGCACAGTTTAAAAAAATACTGTGCCCTGGTTCTTGGCACAGTCTGAAAACTTAGGTATGTTAAAGAAGACACACGAAAATGCCTCAAAAGTGTTAAATAAAATAATTTTGGCATTGTAGGTGGCCATGGCTCAAAGGAATGCGTAGTTGACTGCTAAGCCAAACGCTGCGGGTTCAAGCCCCAGCTTAGGCAGCATTTGTTTTCTACGAAAATTGCCAGCTTATCTGAGGCCACCTGTGTGATAATATGAGACAATATAAATCTCTGTCTCCTCCTCTCTGCCACGTAGGTTTATGTTATATGTATTTCCTTCTATGTGTCTATCTGTCTCTCTCTGTTGTATTAATGTCTTGATTTGTCCCAGCCGATGGCCTCAGTCGCCAGTGCTGTTACGTGTCTGTAGTTCGTTGCATTCATATGCGAAGTACTGTGATGTCAATGTCAATATAACCGAAAGTTAGTCTCTCTCAACCTGATAGCTTCTTTGCAGCTCAAGTCATACCTTTTGCCTTTGGTCTGAAACTTTTTTACTGTTGGTAATAAGAGATCGCAAACCAAGGAGAATGATGTTTGATATCATATCAGCTGCAGCATCCACGTCACTATCGAGGAAACATAGTGACGAGTTAAAATTCCTATAAAAACTGTTTAACGCTTTCCAATTGGGTTTCTCGTATGGCCATACAGTATTTTTGGGAATTTGTTCTTTAACTCTGAGGTTGGATTACGAGAAATTCGATGATATGACACAATGGTCTGACGAACCTAGAGGCATTGAGGTTGTATTTATCAGGGTGAGAGGTTAGAAACAAGTCCAGGGTTTGGATTGTTTTTTTATTCAAACACTTAAGAAAAAATCGATTTTTTGGGTTTAAAAAGGTACAAGGGGTGTACCAAAGCCCAAACTTATTCAGGGTGAAGATCTCTCCACAGTATTTCCTGGAAAGAAGACATCATGCCCAAGAACAACAAAAATGTGAACTTCATTTTTTTATAGATTAGTGTGCTTCTAAAAAACTCATCACCTACCCAACAGCATGCTTTACGCTTCCCAAATCAATACTAAAACAACAAAGCGAGTCATAAACGTTTGTCGTCGTTCAAAATCGCAAACAACAAAATGGTTCCTACTCCAGAGTAGGGGCGGGGCGCAGGAACTCGTGTGCCAGCAACAGATATCTTTTTAAACGCAGCGCTGGGTATTATAAACTATATATTGCTGCAGAAGACTATTGCCACCCATTTCTAGCTTGACGGAGAGTTGTGATTTTAATGCATTTTCGTTATTTAGACTCATTTATCACCTGAACTCAGGCACACAGGTATACCACCACAACCGCCACCTAACTTCCTGCTCCTCGAGGAGGTACAGAGAAAAGCAATTAAGGCAAACTTGAAAGAACTACTTATGGTTTGAATGAATTGCTGTTGTAGTTGTAGTTGAGTATTCACAGTAGACGACTGCTAATGCTACTGCGGCTCTGTGTGGAGGTGGTTGGCCGGGGAACGAGGACACTCTTCTCTATCAGCGACCTTTTGCTGGTGCTGCAAAGTGCTATTTATTTTCGATGAGGTGGTCGAGGACACAAGTGTAAGGAAGTGCTTTTGTCTGTGGGGCGAGTTGTCGGTTGCTTCGGCTTCTTGTACTTCACCTACTGGGAAGGGTAATACCCAAATTGCTTACATTCCGTTCCTTCATTGGGTTACGTGATACCGTGCAGTTAGTGTGTGCACATATCATGGTCTTCCATTGGAACATATGGTTTACAAATTTAAGGCAGAGATGAGGATGAGCGCTTGCCACCTGCCACCGGCAATGAGATTGTTGCACATATTAATTACTTTTGTTTTGTCTGCTTTTATGTTGTTGTTGGTTGTTGGTATGGTTTTGTTTTTGTATCTCCACCTGCAAATAGTAGGAAAATTAAGTTTCCCTTCAGAGTTTGAGACAATGAACCAACCCCTATCCCTGGTCGAAGAGTGAACGCACACCATGAACGGTATACCATGCCGCACCGCATTGCATCAACGATAATTTATGAGACAGATTAAGTACCTAATACGTATACTTGTCTGGGAAGTACTTCATGGATGACAGACAGCCTTTGTAGACAGGTTGAACGCAGTGACCATTTCCCAGGTGCTTTATTGGTTCTCTGCAGTTTGTTAGCTCACCTCGATAAACAGAAATAAACAATCAGCATAACAAATGGAACTCAGGCTGTGAGTAGAAGCTAGACGAAGAACTCAGAACTTGAACTCAGAACAGCAGCAGAAATTAACAGAAGGGGCTCTAGCTCGAGGTGATCTTTTATGTTTCTCAGTGTGAACATGTGAAAAGTAAGCATTCCTCTTGACGCTTTGATGTATTCATACAGGTGAGTGTGTGAATGAAGTTCTGTCTTTAATTTACCTCTAGACAAAGACCAATGAAAATAGACGGCATAAGGAAACACTTGTGGACGAGGTTAAGAGCACGTCTGGTGTCATAATTACGGGACCGATTTAAATATTGAGTACGATGTAAGCTTTTGTCACGTAGAGAAGAACAGGGTATGTTTTGACCTTATTTTGGGTCACGTCACGTCATTTAGTCTAGGAAAGGTATGGCGAAGATTTCGGCAAGAACATTTGCCTTGAGCTCGACAATAGTCTGACGCTTTCTGGCGTATACTTTTCGATTTAATCTCACAATTTTTTGACAACACACGTCCAGGGAATTTTTATTGGAGAAACTACGTTGTACGGCTTACAGTATGGCATGGCGCACCATCATAAATTTGTGGCTTGAAACAATAAAACAATATCCACCGTCATCGATTCCTATGAAATACCTCACTTTCTCTGAAAAATGCTCAATTATCGTCTTGGCGCAAACGCCGGCCCAAACAGTCAGTTTTTGGTCATGCAATGTTTGTCACGATGTTTTCGACGATACGCACATAGAGTTAACACAGATGTACTCTTATTTGCAATGGACACTTTTCACTTTTTCGACACAAGCTTTGGTTAGAAAAAAAGGAAAAGATCGAAAAAGGTGGCACCAAACTCGTGCCCCGCAAGATAAAACACAGCAAAATCAGTTGAGTACCTCGCTATCGAATTCTATTAAAAATTTCAGTGCAGTGGAAACTTACCTACAAAGTCTATTCGCTGGAAAGGAATCGAATTATTCGCTCTGGAAAGCTTTTAGAGTCATAAAACGGCCAAAAAACGCTGTGCCAAAAATGAAGGTAACCCAAGACGATTGGGAAAAAACCGATAAGGAAAAAGCTGACTTTTTGTCTCACACCTCGAGGAAACATTTAAGCTATTTGATGGCCCAGTGCAATATGAAAACGTTAATATATTCGAGACAACAACCGATAGCAATAGGTATAATAAGACATGCAAGTATTGCCGAGCTTAAATGGGAAATACAGAAATGAAAGACTAAAAAGGTTATGACCTAATTGCAGGAGAACATCTTTAAATTTTGCCCCGAAAAGCATTAACTAAACTCCTCTATATTGTAAATGCAGCAAATAGATTAGAATATATACCAAGGCAGTGATTATGGTTCTCAAACCAGGGAAATCACCGAATGAAATAAAATCTTACAGTCCTATTTCACTTCCTTCAATCATTTCAAAAGTTTTTGAAAGAAAATTACTCGGTGGCTTACGTCCCATTATTGATCAGAAACGCGTTTTACCTGACCATCAATTTGGGTTTAGAAGTAAAGATTCGACTGTGGACGAAGTTCATCGAACTACTGATGTAATTGAGAAAGCTTTCGAAAAAAAAGAAAATTTCATCAGCCGTATTTATTGACGTGTCGCAAGCTTTTAACAAGGTCTGTCTTAGAGGCCTTCAGTTCTGCCTGAAAAATTATATAAAATACTGGTCTCGTATCTTGAGCAAAGACTCATTCGTGTGAATCTTGGAAACGAATATTCAGAGTTCAAAGAAATATTGGCAGGAGTACCCCAAGGAAGCGTCCTTGGACCACTATTGTACCTCTTATTTACACGTGATATCCCGCAAACAAACGATACAATAGTTGCCACGTTTGCTGACGATACACCTATACTAGCAGTTGGCATAACAATAGAGGAAACAAATATGAAATAACATAACGCTCATAAAGAGGTTGATGAATGGACAAAATCATGGCGGATTATACTTAACGAAAGCAAATCGATTCATGTAGATTTTTCATGTAAACGGACAAACAATTCGCCAATTCTCAATACGGTTCGAGTCCCTTTTGCAAATGAAGAGAAATATCTCGGAATGACACTCGATGCAAAAATAAAATGGAAGTCGCATGTAAAAAAGAAATGCGAAGATCTTAAAAATAAATACAGAGAACTGTACTGGTTATTCGGAAAACATTCGAAGCTTAACCTTGATATCAAGCTGCTATTATACAAGCAATTTCTAAAGCCGTTCTGGACATATGGTATACAACTATGGGGTTGTACCAGTGATACGAATCTTAACATTTTACAAACTTTCGAAAACAAAATGTTAAGATCATTCGTCAATGCGCCGTGGTATATAAGGAATGAAGATCTACGCAGATATCTGCGTATTCCCGTGTTTAAAGATGAAACTAAAAATGTTGCACGCAAAGATAAAAAACGATTATTTGTACACGTAAACACAACGGTCCTCCAAATTCTAAGCCCTTAGATTTGGCCCGATAATAACAAACCGCGCTATAAGTTGCGGAAAAGCAGGAACTCTCAAAGGAAAGTTACCTGCCAAACATTCGATACTCGTGATGAAAAAATTGTTAGATAAGTCGCAAACTTAGTTGCAATAATATTTTCAAACAAAAAGGTTGGTGGCTTTGGTGAGTTAAAGTCACACACTACTTTGGACACGTGCTCATCGCGTCTTTGAAGATTTCCACCGTCGACTCAAATAAATCATTTGATAAATGTCATTGTTATTCAAGGTTTACATGCCGACATAAAAAATGGCACATCAAGTAATTCGCCTGGGAGTTTGTTCCGAGGTTTGTTTTTTTTTCTGTAACAAGATTTGGTATCGATTATTTTTGTCGTTGTCTTGGGGAGCTTTAAATATACCAAATCTTTGTATGACTTAGCTAACCTCTTCTAAACATCTGTCATTTTAGTAAATAAAGTAAGCTAGGTAGTACACACTTTAAACATTTGATAGGATTTATTGATAATATTGTCAAACAAATAGAATAAACACCCAAAAATTGGGTGTGGCCTGCCTGGAAAACGTTCCCAAAAAAAATTGTAGCTCGAAACATTCTAACGGATGATTATTTAAGAGTTAAATTTTTCATGTTGGCAGCACTGGTTAGTAATGGCGTCCAAACGTCATCTGTCGAAAACGCCATTTCGATCACTGTAGCGTTTTGTAGGCGGAAATCATGGAAATTAAAGAAGCCTTGTCCTGGCTGAAAAGAAATGTAATATTTACGATGTATATTAACATCTTAAGTGACACCCAAACGGCAATCAAACTCTGGAAGCCATCTCGTGCAAATCGAAATCAGCCACGGAGATATATAAGGCGGATGAGCTTGGCAGACAGGGCTCTACCCATTATATTCTACCCCCGGTAGATACTTATAATAAATAAACTTTTTTCAGCGCCATAATCGGTGCCCTTTTAGAAACTGTCCTATCGACATATACGCAAAAAGACCGGACCTCTTTAGCAATGACTTATGTATAAGCTGCTTGGACGAAGAGCTCTTGTCCAACTTTTCTCAGACAAATGAAAACACCATCTGGGAAACTATTTCTTTGATAATCTAGGTAAGATGGCTGATATAAGTGTCAAAAACTTCTTACGTTACATATTCAGTTCCGAATGGTTCAATGAGGGAAACTAACACATGGAATGTCGACAGATCCAAGTGGTACCCAAACGGGCCCTTATGGTCGAAGTGTGCATGTGCATCCTAACCATACCCAACCTACTGCGAGTTGTGTCTGGCTGAATATTTAATATTGGTAAATGCTTGTCCTCCAAGCTATTGTAGTACACCCTAGTGAGAAAGTCTACAAAACTAAATGGCGATGGGTTGAAAACCATTTCCAAACAAAGCCATATGTCTGTGCAACGGTCTATTGACATTTATTACCAATTAAACTGTCTCTTGACCATTGTGACTATTTTTATCACTTACCACCACCACCACCACAATTTAAGCATATTCCCAGGGACATTATTATAACCGACTTCGCAGTAGAATCAAATTAAAATTACATAAACCCCCCCTTATCTGTAGTCGGTTATGAAAAAAAAAAGAAAACAAATAGTCGGTCGCTCCCTTATTTAAGCACGTGGCAATGGCACAGCTCTTATTTTATCGTTTTTCTTTGTAAGTTAAACACATGTTTACATGTAGCAGTGTTCTTTTGACTAGGAGTATATTTGTACTGCATTTTGGTATCCTAGCAATGTGAAAGATCAACGATAGAGTTGCCAGCGACTTGACCCGTCCGTTGTGCATTGCATTTATCTTCTTATGGTGGACAAGTGCAAGTGTTTGCAATTTGGTTTGGCTGGAAAGTTGTGACATAATAGTGGCATTTAGGGAACTAAGAATGGGACCAGATTTTATAAATATTTCGAGATAATTTTGCTTTTAAATGAGCATTTAAAAGAAGTATGCAGCTCCTATTATTGAGTCAAGTTTGAGAGAAGGCAGTCCATTTAGACATACGAATTTATCGGGCAAAAGTGTGTTTAGGACCAAGGGACTATTATGATGGTGGGACCTACAGTTTTTTTTGCCGAATTCAACAGGTTTTCATGACAATTGATCTACTGGAATGATTTGCGAAATCACTACGTAAGTACGACAAATGAAAACATTTTGATATTGCTATGAGTAAGACTCGAACACAGATCGATATTTTGGGTTTATCGCATCACCAGCCCAAAATGACTCACAAGCTGTTGCCCTTTAAAACTGCATACCTATCATTTGTTTATTCGGTAGACTAAAAGTACCATCAATAAAAAATAAAATTAAATGTTTAAATCGCCATTTACTACCCCACCCCTCCTATTAATACAAACAGTTGCATGTCTATTGTAAAGCGCAACCTCTAATCCCGCAGAGTTCCAAATTTTATGAAGATCCATTGAATACTTACCGCGTTTTCATTAAAAATTTAAAAACAAATGGTTGACGTTGCCTGCTACATTTTCTGAGCGCCAAGTGTTTCTCAAAAATGCGGTTTTTGGTGACAAAATTTTCCATAAAAAAGGTAAAAATTTTAGTGAAATCCTTATAACTCGAGAACCGCTTTATAGAATTCAACAAAATTTCACAAAATTATGCAATGGGTTGCCCTATTTGATAAAGCGATGATACTTCAGATCGTGGTATAAAGGGGGTCATTAAAGATAATGGCGTCAATGGCTCTTTCTATTTTCTGTAATGCGAAAATTTAACTCCCTTTTAAATGTGTTTGACAAACTGACTCACAAGCTGTTGCCCTTTAAAACTGCATACCTATCATTTGTTTAGTCGGTAGACTAAAAGTACCATCAATAAAAAATAAAATTAAATGTTTAAATCGCCATTTACTACCCCACCCCTCCTATTAATACAAACAGTTGCATGTCTATTGTAAAGCGCAACCTCTAATCCCGCAGAGTTCCAAATTTTATGAAGATCCATTGAATACTTACCGCGTTATCATTAAAAATCTAAAAACAAATGGTTGACGTTGCCTGCTAGATTTCCTGAGCGCCTGGTGTTTCTCAAAAACTCGGTTTTTGGTGACAAAATTTTCAATACAAAATGTTAAGATTTTAGTGAAATCCTTATAACTCGGGAACCGCTTTATGGAATTCAACGAAATTTCACACAATTATGCATTAGGTATTTCCCTATTTGGAAATGGGATTATACTTCAGATCGAGGTATAGGGGGGGGGGGTCATAAGACAAATTGGCGCTAATGGCTCTTCCTTTTTTCTGTAATGCGAAAACTACTTAACTGGTTTTTAGTTTTGTTTGACAAAATGATTCACTAGCAGTTGCCCTTTAAAACTGCATACCTAGTATTTGTTTATTCGGTACATTAAAAGTACCATCAATAAAAATACAAAGTAAAATGTGTAAATCGCCCTTTTCTACCCCACCCCTACAACTAATACAAACAGTTGCATCATTACTGTAAAGCGCGACCTCTAATGCAGCTGAGTTCCAAATTTCATGAAGATCCATTGAATACTTACCGCGTTATCATTAAAAATCTAAAAACAAATGATTGACGTTGCCTGCTAGATTTCCTGAGCGCCTGGTATTTCTCAAAAATTCGGTTTTTGGTGACAAAATTTTCCATACAAAATGTTAAAATTTTAGTGAAATCCTTATAACTCGAGAACCGCTTTATGCATTAGGTATTGCCCTATTTGGTAATGGGTTGATATTTCAGATCGAGGCATAGGGGGGTCATAAAACAAAATGGCGTCAATGGCTCTTTCTTTTTTCTGTAATGCGAAAACTAATTTATTGTCTTTTAGTTGTGTTTGACAAAATGATTCACTAGCAGTTGCACTTTAAAATTGCATACCTATTATTTGTTTATTCGGTAGATTAAATAAACTATCAATAAAAATATAAAATAAAATGTATAAATCGCCCCTTTTCCACCCCAACCCTACTATTAATATAAACAGTTGCATGTCTATTGTAAAGCGCAACCTTTAAGCCAGCAGATTTCCATTTGTAAAAACAAATGGTTGACGTTGCCTGCTAGATTTCCTGAGCGCCTGGTGTTTCTCAAAAACTCGGTTTTTGGTGACAAAATTTTCAATACAAAATGTTAAGATTTTAGTGAAATCCTTATAACTCGGGAACCGCTCGGGAACCGCTTTATGGAATTCAACGAAATTTCACACAATTATGCATTAGGTATTTCCCTATTTGGAAATGGGATTATACTTCAGATCGAGGTATAGGGGGGGGGTCATAAGACAAATTGGCGCTAATGGCTCTTTCTTTTTTCTGTAATGCGAAAACTACTTAACTGGTTTTTAGTTTTGTTTGACAAAATGATTCACTAGCAGTTGCCCTTTAGAACTTCATACCTATTATTTTTTCATGCGGTAGATTAAAGGTACCATCAATAAAAATATAAAATAAAATGTGTAAATCGCCCTTTTCCACCCCACCCCTCCAACTAATACAAACAGTTGCATCATTATTGTAAAGCGCAACCTCTATTCCAGCAGAGTTCCAAATTTCATGAAGAGCCATTGAACACTTACCGGGTTATCATTAAAAATCTAAAAACAAATGGTTGACGTTGCCTGCTAGATTTCCTGAGCGCCTGGTGTTTCTCAAAAACTCGGTTTTTGGTGACAAAATTTTCCATACAAAATGTTAAAATTTTAGTGAAATCCTTATAACTCGAGAACCGCTTTATGGAATTCAACGAAATTTCAAACAATTATGCATTGGGTATTGCCCTATTTGATCAAGGGATGATACTTGAGATCGGGCTATAAAGGGGGTCATAAAACAAAATGGCGTCAATGGCAATTTCGTTTTTCTGTAACGCGAAAACTACTTAACTGTCTTTTAGTTTTGTTTGACAAAATGATTCACTAGCAGTTGCCCTTTAAAACTGCATACCTAGTATTTGTTTATTCGGTACAATTAAAGTACCATCAATAAAAATACAAAATAAAATGTGTAAATCGCCCTTTTCTACCCCACCCCTCCAACTAATAAAAACAGTAGCATCATTACTGTAAGGCGCAACCTCTAATCCAGCTGAGTTCCAAATTTCATTAAGAGCCATTGAATACTTACCGCGTTATCATTAAAAATCTAAAAACGAATGGTTGACGTTGCCTGCTAGATTTCCTGAGCGCCTGGTGTTTCTCAAAAACTCGGTTTTTGGTGACAAAATTTTCCATACAAAATGTTAAAATTTTAGTGAAATCCTTATAACTCGGGAACCGCTTTATGGAATTCAACGAAATTTCACACAATTATGCGTTACGTATTGCCCTATTTGGTAATGGGTTGATACTTTCGATCGAGGCATAGGGGGGGTCATAAAAGAATATGGCGTCAATCGCTCTTTCTTTTTTTTTGTTATGCGAAAACTACTTAGTTTTAGTTTTGTTTGACAAAATGATTTACTAGCAGTTGCACTTTAAGACTGCATACCTAGTATTTGTTTATTCGCTACATTAAAAGTACCATCAATAAAAATACAAAATAAAATGTGTAAATCGCCCTTTTCTACCCCACCCCTACAACTAATACAAACAGTTGCATCATTATTGTAAAGCGCAACCTCTATTCCAGCAGAGTTCCAAATTTTATGAAGATCCATTGAATACTTACCGCGTTATCATTCAAAATGTAAAAACAAATGGTTGACGTTGCCTGCTAGATTTCCTGAGCGCCTGGTATTTCTCAAAAATTCGGTTTTTGGTGACAAAATTTTCCATACAAAATGTTAAAATTTTAGTGAAATCCTTATAACTCGAGAACCGCTTTATGCATTAGGTATTGCCCTATTTGGTAATGGGTTGATATTTCAGATCGAGGCATAGGGGGGTCATAAAACAAAATGGCGTCAATGGCTCTTTCTTTTTTCTGTAATGCGAAAACTAATTTATTGTCTTTTAGTTGTGTTTGACAAAATGATTCACTAGCAGTTGCACTTTAAAATTGCATACCTATTATTTGTTTATTCGGTAGATTAAATAAACTATCAATAAAAATATAAAATAAAATGTATAAATCGCCCCTTTTCCACCCCAACCCTACTATTAATATAAACAGTTGCATGTCTATTGTAAAGCGCAACCTTTAAGCCAGCAGATTTCCATTTGTAAAAACAAATGGTTGACGTTGCCTGCTAGATTTCCTGAGCGCCTGGTGTTTCTCAAAAACTCGGTTTTTGGTGACAAAATTTTCAATACAAAATGTTAAGATTTTAGTGAAATCCTTATAACTCGGGAACCGCTCGGGAACCGCTTTATGGAATTCAACGAAATTTCACACAATTATGCATTAGGTATTTCCCTATTTGGAAATGGGATTATACTTCAGATCGAGGTATAGGGGGGGGGTCATAAGACAAATTGGCGCTAATGGCTCTTTCTTTTTTCTGTAATGCGAAAACTACTTAACTGGTTTTTAGTTTTGTTTGACAAAATGATTCACTAGCAGTTGCCCTTTAGAACTTCATACCTATTATTTTTTCAAGCGGTAGATTAAAGGTACCATCAATAAAAATATAAAATAAAATGTGTAAATCGCCCTTTTCCACCCCACCCCTCCAACTAATACAAACAGTTGCATCATTATTGTAAAGCGCAACCTCTATTCCAGCAGAGTTCCAAATTTCATGAAGAGCCATTGAACACTTACCGGGTTATCATTAAAAATCTAAAAACAAATGGTTGACGTTGCCTGCTAGATTTCCTGAGCGCCTGGTGTTTCTCAAAAACTCGGTTTTTGGTGACAAAATTTTCCATACAAAATGTTAAAATTTTAGTGAAATCCTTATAACTCGAGAACCGCTTTATGGAATTCAACGAAATTTCAAACAATTATGCATTGGGTATTGCCCTATTCGATCAAGGGATGATACTTGAGATCGGGCTATAAAGGGGGTCATAAAACAAAATGGCGTCAATGGCAATTTCGTTTTTCTGTAACGCGAAAACTACTTAACTGACTTTTAGTTTTGTTTGACAAAATGATTCACTAGCAGTTGCCCTTTAAAACTGCATACCTAGTATTTGTTTATTCGGTACAATTAAAGTACCATCAATAAAAATACAAAATAAAATGTGTAAATCGCCCTTTTCTACCCCACCCCTCCAACTAATAAAAACAGTAGCATCATTACTGTAAGGCGCAACCTCTAATCCAGCTGAGTTCCAAATTTCATTAAGAGCCATTGAATACTTACCGCGTTATCATTAAAAATCTAAAAACGAATGGTTGACGTTGCCTGCTAGATTTCCTGAGCGCCTGGTGTTTCTCAAAAACTCGGTTTTTGGTGACAAAATTTTCCATACAAAATGTTAAAATTTTAGTGAAATCCTTATAACTCGGGAACCGCTTTATGGAATTCAACGAAATTTCACACAATTATGCGTTACGTATTGCCCTATTTGGTAATGGGTTGATACTTTCGATCGAGGCATAGGGGGGGTCATAAAAGAATATGGCGTCAATCGCTCTTTCTTTTTTTTTGTTATGCGAAAACTACTTAGTTTTAGTTTTGTTTGACAAAATGATTTACTAGCAGTTGCACTTTAAGACTGCATACCTAGTATTTGTTTATTCGCTACATTAAAAGTACCATCAATAAAAATACAAAATAAAATGTGTAAATCGCCCTTTTCTACCCCACCCCTACAACTAATACAAACAGTTGCATCATTATTGTAAAGCGCAACCTCTATTCCAGCAGAGTTCCAAATTTTATGAAGATCCATTGAATACTTACCGCGTTATCATTCAAAATGTAAAAACAAATGGTTGACGTTGCCTGCTAGATTTCCTGAGCGCCTGGTGTTTCTCAAAAATTCGGTTTTTGGTGACAAAATTTTCCATACAAAATGTTAAAATTTTAGTGAAATCCTTATAACTCGGGAACCGCTTTATGGAATTCAACGAAAGTTTGGTATTGCCCTATTTGGTAATGGGTTGATACTGCCGATCGAGGCTTGGGGGGGTCGTAAAAGAAAATGGCGTCAATCGCTCTTTCTTGTTTTTGTTATGCGAAAACTACTAAACTGTCTTTTAGTTTTGTTTGACAAAATGATTCACTAGCAGTTGCCCTTTAAAACTGCATACCTAGTATTTGTTTATTCGGTACATTAAAAGTACCATCAATAAAACTAAAAAATAAAATGTGTAAATCGCCGTTTTCTACCCCACCCCTCCAACTAATAAAAACAGTAGCATCATTACTGTAAAGCGCATCCTCTAATCCAGCTGAGTTCCAAATTTCATGAAGAGCCATTGAATACTTACCGCGTTATCATTAAAAATCTAAAAACAAATGGTTGACGTTGCCTGCTAGATTTCCTGAGCGCCTGGTGTTTCTCAAAAACTCGGTTTTTGGTGACAAAATTTTCCATACAAAATGTTAAAATTTTAGTGAAATCCTTATAACTCGGGAACCGCTTTATGGAATTCAACGAAATTTCACACAATTATGCGTTACGTATTGCCCTATTTGGTAATGGGTTGATACTTTCGATAGAGGCATAGGGGGGGTCATAAAAGAAAATGGCGTCAATCGCTCTTTCTTTTTTTTTGTTATGCGAAAACTACTTAACTGGCTTTTAGTTTTGTTTGACAAAATGATTTACTAGCAGTTGCCCTTTAAAACTGCATACCTAGTATTTGTTTATTTGGTACATTAAAAGTACCATCAATAAAAATACAAAATAAAATGTGTAAATCGCCCTTTTCTACCCCACCCCTCCAACTAATAAAAACAGTTGCATCATTACTGTAAAGCGCGACCTCTAATCCAGCTGAGTTCCAAATTTCATGAAGAGCCATTGAATACTTACCGCGTTATCATTAAAAATCTAAAAACAAATGGTTGACGTTGCCTGCTAGATTTCCTGAGCGCCTGGTGTTTCTCAAAAACTCGGTTTTTGGTGACAAAATTTTCCATACAAAATGTTAAAATTTTAGTGAAATCCTTATAACTCGGGAACAGCTTTATGGAATTCAACGAAATTTCACACAATTATGCATTAGGTATTTCCCTATTTGGAAATGGGATTATACTTCAGATCGAGGTAAAGGGGGGATCATAAGACAAATTGGCGCTAATGGCTCTTTCTTATTTCTGTAATGCGAAAACTACTTAACTGTTTTTTAGTTTTGTTTGACAAAATGATTCACTAGCAGTTGCCCTCTTAAACTGCATACCTAGTATTTATTTATTCGCTACATTAAAAGTACCATCAATAAAAATACAAAATAAAATGTGTAAATCGCCTTTTTCTACCCCACCCCTACAACTAATACAAACAGTTGCGTCATTATTGTAAAGCGCAACCTCTATTCCAGCAGAGTTCCAAATTTTATGAAGATCCATTGAATACTTACCGCGTTATCATTCAAAATGTAAAAACAAATGGTTGACGTTGCCTGCCAGGCGCTCAGGCCTGGTGTTTCTCAAAAATTCGGTTTTTGGTGACAAAATTTTCCATACAAAATGTTAAAATTTTAGTGAAATCCTTATAACTCGGGAACCGCTTTATGGAATTCAACGAAATTTCACACAATTATGCGTTAGGTATTGCCCTATTTGGTATTGGGTTGATACTTCCGATCGAGGCATAGGGGGGGGGGGGGGGGGGGGGGGTCATAAAAGAAATGGCGTCAATCGCTCTTTCTTTTTTTTGTTATGCGAAAACTACTAAACTGTCTTTTAGTTTTATTTGACAAAATGATTTACTAGCAGTTGCCATTTAAAACTGCCTACCTAGTATTTGTTTATTTGGTACATTAAAAGTACCATCAATAAAAATACAAAATAAAATGTGTAAATCGCCCTTTTCTACCCCACCCCTCCAACTAATAAAAACAGTTGCATCATTACTGTAAAGCGCGACCTCTAATCCAGCTGAGTTCCAAATTTCATGAAGAGCCATTGAATACTTACCGCGTTATCATTAAAAATCTAAAAACAAATGGTTGACGTTGCCTGCTAGATTTCCTGAGCGCCTGGTGTTTCTCAAAAACTCGGTTTTTGGTGACAAAATTTTCCATACAAAATGTTAAAATTTTAGTGAAATCCTTATAACTCGGGAACCGCTTTATGGAATTCAACGAAATTTCACACAATTATGCAATAGGTATTGCCCTATTTGGTAATGGGTTGATACTTCCGATCGAGGCACAGGGGGGTCATAAAAGAAAATGGCGTCAATCCCTATTTCTTTTTTTTGTTATGCGAAAACTGCTTAACTGTCTTTTAGTTTTGTTTGACAAAATGATTTACTAGCAGTTGCCCTTTTAAACTGCATACCTAGTATTTGTTTATTTGGTAGATTAAAAGAACTATCAATAAAAATATAAATAAAATTACTCACTAGCAGTTGCCCTTTAGAACTTCATACCTATTATTTTTCATGCGGTAGATTAAAGGTACCATCAATAAAAATATAAAATAAAATGTGTAAATCGCCCTTTTCCACCCCACCCCTCCAACTAATACAAACAGTTGCATCATTATTGTAAAGCGCAACCTCTATTCCAGCAGAGTTCCAAATTTCATGAAGATCCATTGAATACTTACCGCGTTATCATTAAAAATCTAAAACAAATGATTGGCGTTGCCTGCTAGATTTCCTGAGCGCCTGGTGTTTCTCAAAAATTCGGTTTTTTATGACAAAATTTTCAATATAAAATGTTAAAATTTTAGTGAAATCCTTATAACTCGAGAACCGCTTTATGGAATTCAACGAAATTTCAAACAATTATGCATTGGGTATTGCCCTATTTGATCAAGGGATGATACTTGAGATCGGGCTATAAAGGGGGTCATAAAACAAAATGGCGTCAATGGCAATTTCGTTTTTCTGTAACGCGAAAACTACTTAACTGTCCTTTAGTTTTGTTTGACAAAATGATTAACTAGCAGTTGCCCTTTAAAACTGCATACCTAGTATTTGTTTATTCGGTACATTAAAAGTACCATCAATAAAAATACAAAATAAAATGTGTAAATCGCCCTTTTCTACCCCACCCCTCCAACTAATAAAAACAGTAGCATCATTACTGTAAAGCGCAACCTCTAATCCAGCTGAGTTCCAAATTTCATGAAGAGCCATTGAATACTTACCGCGTTATCATTAAAAATCTAAAAACAAATGGTTGACGTTGTACCATCAATAAAAATATAAAATAAAATGTGTAAATCGCCCTTTTCCACCCCACCCCTCCAACTAATACAAACAGTTGCATCATTATTGTAAAGCGCAACCTCTATTCCAGCAGAGTTCCAAATTTCATGAAGATCCATTGAATACTTACCGCGTTATCATTAAAAATCTAAAAGAAATGATTGGCGTTGCCTGCTAGATTTCCTGAGCGCCTGGTCTTTCTCAAAAATTCGGTTTTTTATGACAAAATTTTCAATACAAAATGTTAAAATTTTAGTGAAATCCTTATAACTCGAGAACCGCTTTATGGAATTCAACGAAATTTCAAACAATTATGCATTGGGTATTGCCCTATTTGATCAAGGGATGATACTTGAGATCGGGCTATAAAGGGGGTCATAAAACAAAATGGCGTCAATGGCAATTTCGTTTTTCTGTAACGCGAAAACTACTTAACTGTCCTTTAGTTTTGTTTGACAAAATGATTAACTAGCAGTTGCCCTTTAAAACTGCATACCTAGTATTTGTTTATTCGGTACATTAAAAGTACCATCAATAAAAATACAAAATAAAATGTGTAAATCGCCCTTTTCTACCCCACCCCTCCAACTAATAAAAACAGTAGCATCATTACTGTAAAGCGCAACCTCTAATCCAGCTGAGTTCCAAATTTCATGAAGAGCCATTGAATACTTACCGCGTTATCATTAAAAATCTAAAAACAAATGGTTGACGTTGTACCATCAATAAAAATATAAAATAAAATGTGTAAATCGCCCTTTTCCACCCCACCCCTCCAACTAATACAAACAGTTGCATCATTATTGTAAAGCGCAACCTCTATTCCAGCAGAGTTCCAAATTTCATGAAGATCCATTGAATACTTACCGCGTTATCATTAAAAATCTAAAAGAAATGATTGGCGTTGCCTGCTAGATTTCCTGAGCGCCTGGTCTTTCTCAAAAATTCGGTTTTTTATGACAAAATTTTCAATACAAAATGTTAAAATTTTAGTGAAATCCTTATAACTCGAGAACCGCTTTATGGAATTCAACGAAATTTCAAACAATTATGCATTGGGTATTGCCCTATTTGATCAAGGGATGATACTTGAGATCGGGCTATAAAGGGGGTCATAAAACAAAATGGCGTCAATGGCAATTTCGTTTTTCTGTAACGCGAAAACTACTTAACTGTCTTTTAGTTATGTTTGACAAAATGATTCACTAGCAGTTGCCCTTTAAAACTGCATACCTAGTATTTGTTTATTCGGTACATTAAAAGTACCATCAATAAAAATACAAAATAAAATGTGTAAATCGCCCTTTTCTACCCCACCCCTCCAACTTATAAAAACAGTAGCATCATTACTGTAAAGCGCAACCTCTAATCCAGCTGAGTTCCAAATTTCATGAAGAGCCATTGAATACTAACCGCGTTATCATTAAAAATCTAAAAACAAATGGTTGACGTTGTACCATCAATAAAAATATAAAATAAAATGTGTAAATCGCCCTTTTCCACCCCACCCCTCCAACTAATACAAACAGTTGCATCATTATTGTAAAGCGCAACCTCTAATCCAGCAGAGTTCCGAATTTCATGAAGATCCATTGAAAACTTACCGCGTTATCATTAAAAATCTAAAACAAATGATTGGCGTTGCCTGCTAGATTTCCTGAGCGCCTGGTGTTTCTCAAAAATTCGGTTTTTTATGACAAAATTTTCAATATAAAATGTTAAAATTTTAGTGAAATCCTTATAACTCGAGAACCGCTTTATGGAATTCAACGAAATTTCAAACAATTATGCATTGGGTATTGCCCTATTTGATCAAGGGATGATACTTGAGATCGGGCTATAAAGGGGGTCATAAAACAAAATGGCGTCAATGGCAATTTCGTTTTTCTGTAACGCGAAAACTACTTAACTGTCTTTTAGTTTTGTTTGACAAAATGATTCACTAGCAGTTGCCCTTTAAAACTGCATACCTAGTATTTGTTTATTCGGTACATTAAAAGTACCATCAATAAAAATACAAAATAAAATGTGTAAATCGCCCTTTTCTACCCAACCCCTCCAACTTATAAAAACAGTTGCATCATTACTGTAAAGCGCGACCTCTAATCCAGCTGAGTTCCAAATTTCATGAAGAGCCATTGAATACTTACCGCGTTATCATTAAAAATCTAAAAACAAATGGTTGACGTTGCCTGCTAGATTTCCTGAGCGCCTGGTGTTTCTCAAAAACTCGGTTTTTGGTGACAAAATTTTCCATACAAAATGTTAAAATTTTAGTGAAATCCTTATAACTCGGGAACAGCTTTATGGAATTCAACGAAATTTCACACAATTATGCAATAGGTATTGCCCTATTTGGTAATGGGTTGATACTTCCGATCGAGGCACAGGGGGGGTCATAAAAGAAAATGGCGTCAATCCCTCTTTCTTTTTTTTGTTATGCGAAAACTGCTTAACTGTCTTTTAGTTTTGTTTGACAAAATGATTTACTAGCAGTTGCCCTTTTAAACTGCATACCTAGTATTTGTTTATTTGGTAGATTAAAAGAACTATCAATAAAAATATAAATAAAATTACTCACTAGCAGTTGCCCTTTAGAACTTCATACCTATTATTTTTTCATGCGGTAGATTAAAGGTACCATCAATAAAAATATAAAATAAAATGTGTAAATCGCCCTTTTCCACCCCACCCCTCCAACTAATACAAACAGTTGCATCATTATTGTAAAGCGCAACCTCTATTCCAGCAGAGTTCCAAATTTCATGAAGATCCATTGAATACTTACCGCGTTATCATTAAAAATCTAAAACAAATGATTGGCGTTGCCTGCTAGATTTCCTGAGCGGCTGGTGTTTCTCAAAAATTCGGTTTTTTATGACAAAATTTTCAATATAAAATGTTAAAATTTTAGTGAAATCCTTATAACTCGAGAACCGCTTTATGGAATTCAACGAAATTTCAAACAATTATGCATTGGGTATTGCCCTATTTGATCAAGGGATGATACTTGAGATCGGGCTATAAAGGGGGTCATAAAACAAAATGGCGTCAATGGCAATTTCGTTTTTCTGTAACGCGAAAACTACTTAACTGCCCTTTAGTTTTGTTTGACAAAATGATTAACTAGCAGTTGCCCTTTAAAACTGCATACCTAGTATTTGTTTATTCGGTACATTAAAAGTACCATCAATAAAAATACAAAATAAAATGTGTAAGTCGCCCTTTTCTACCCCACCCCTCCAACTAATAAAAACAGTAGCATCATTACTGTAAAGCGCAACCTCTAATCCAGCTGAGTTCCAAATTTCATGAAGAGCCATTGAATACTTACCGCGTTATCATTAAAAATCTAAAAACAAATGGTTGACGTTGTACCATCAATAAAAATATAAAATAAAATGTGTAAATCGCCCTTTTCCACCCCACCCCTCCAACTAATACAAACAGTTGCATCATTATTGTAAAGCGCAACCTCTATTCCAGCAGAGTTCCAAATTTCATGAAGATCCATTGAATACTTACCGCGTTATCATTAAAAATCTAAAAGAAATGATTGGCGTTGCCTGCTAGATTTCCTGAGCGCCTGGTGTTTCTCAAAAATTCGGTTTTTTATGACAAAATTTTCAATACAAAATGTTAAAATTTTAGTGAAATCCTTATAACTCGAGAACCGCTTTATGGAATTCAACGAAATTTCAAACAATTATGCATTGGGTATTGCCCTATTTGATCAAGGGATGATACTTGAGATCGGGCTATAAAGGGGGTCATAAAACAAAATGGCGTCAATAGCAATTTCGTTTTTCTGTAACGCGAAAACTACTTAACTGTCTTTTAGTTTTGTTTGACAAAATGATTCACTAGCAGTTGCCCTTTAAAACTGCATACCTAGTATTTGTTTATTCGGTACATTAAAAGTACCATCAATAAAAATACAAAATAAAATGTGTAAATCGCCCTTTTCTACCCCACCCCTCCAACTAATAAAAACAGTAGCATCATTACTGTAAAGCGCAACCTCTAATCCAGCTGAGTTCCAAATTTCATGAAGAGCCATTGAATACTTACCGCGTTATCATTAAAAATCTAAAAACAAATGGTTGACGTTGTACCATCAATAAAAATATAAAATAAAATGTGTAAATCGCCCTTTTCCACCCCACCCCTCCAACTAATACAAACAGTTGCATCATTATTGTAAAGCGCAACCTCTATTCCAGCAGAGTTCCGAATTTCATGAAGATCCATTGAATACTTACCGCGTTATCATTAAAAATCTAAAACAAATGATTGGCGTTGCCTGCTAGATTTCCTGAGCGCCTGGTGTTTCTCAAAAATTCGGTTTTTTATGACAAAATTTTCAATATAAAATGTTAAAATTTTAGTGAAATCCTTATAACTCGAGAACCGCTTTATGGAATTCAACGAAATTTCAAACAATTATGCATTGGGTATTGCCCTATTTGATCAAGGGATGATACTTGAGATCGGGCTATAAAGGGGGTCATAAAACAAAATGGCGTCAATGGCAATTTCGTTTTTCTGTAACGCGAAAACTACTTAACTGTCTTTTAGTTTTGTTTGACAAAATGATTCACTAGCAGTTGCCCTTTAAAACTGCATACCTAGTATTTGTTTATTCGGTACATTAAAAGTACCATCAATAAAAATACAAAATAAAATGTATAAATCGCCCTTTTCTACCCCACCCCTCCAACTAATAAAAACAGTAGCATCATTACTGTAAAGCGCAACCTCTAATCCAGCTGAGTTCCAAATTTCATGAAAGCCATTGAATACTTACCGCGTTATCATTAAAAATCTAAAAACAAATGGTTGACGTTGTACCATCAATAAAAATATAAAATAAAATGTGTAAATCGCCCTTTTCCACCCCACCCCTCCAACTAATACAAACAGTTGCATCATTATTGTAAAGCGCAACCTCTATTCCAGCAGAGTTCCGAATTTCATGAAGATCCATTGAATACTTACCGCGTTATCATTAAAAATCTAAAACAAATGATTGGCGTTGCCTGCTAGATTTCCTGAGCGCCTGGTGTTTCTCAAAAATTCGGTTTTTTATGACAAAATTTTCAATATAAAATGTTAAAATTTTAGTGAAATCCTTATAACTCGAGAACCGCTTTATGGAATTCAACGAAATTTCAAACAATTATGCATTGGGTATTGCCCTATTTGATCAAGGGATGATACTTGAGATCGGGCTATAAAGGGGGTCATAAAACAAAATGGCGTCAATGGCAATTTCGTTTTTCTGTAACGCGAAAACTACTTAGCTGTCTTTTAGTTTTGTTTGACAAAATGATTCACTAGCAGTTGCCCTTTAAAACTGCATACCTAGTATTTGTTTATTCGGTACATTAAAAGTACCATCAATAAAAATACAAAATAAAATGTGTAAATCGCCCTTTTCTACCCCACCCCTCCAACTAATAAAAACAGTAGCATCATTACTGTAAAGCGCAACCTCTAATCCAGCTGAGTTCCAAATTTCATGAAGAGCCATTGAATACTTACCGCGTTATCATTAAAAATCTAAAAACAAATGGTTGACGTTGCCTGCTAGATTTCCTAAGCGCCTGGTGTTTCTCAAAAACTCGGTTTTTGGTGACAAAATTTTCCATACAAAATGTTAAAATTTTAGTGAAATCCTTATAACTTGGGAACCGCTTTATGGAATTCAACGAAATTTCACACAATTATGCGTTACGTATTGCCCTATTTGGTAATGGGTTAATACTTTCGATCGAGGTATAGGGGGAGTCATAAAAGAAAATGGCGTCAATCGCTCTTTCTTTTTTTTTGTTATGCGAAAACTACTTAACTGTCTTTTAGTTTTGTTTGACAAAATGATTTACTAGCAGTTGCCCTTTAAGACTGCATACCTAGTATTTGTTTATTTGGTACATTAAAAGTACCATCAATAAAAATACATAATAAAATGTGTAAATCGCCCTTTTCTACCCCACCCCTCCAACTAATAAAAACAGTTGCATCATTACTGTAAAGCGCGACCTCTAATCCAGCCGAGTTCCAAATTTCATGAAGAGCCATTGAATACTTACCGCGTTATCATTAAAAATCTAAAAACAAATGGTTGACGTTGCCTGCTAGATTTCCTGAGCGCCTGGTGTTTCTCAAAAACTCGGTTTTTGGTGACAAAATTTTCCATACAAAATGCTAAAATTTTAGTGAAATCCTTATAACTCGGGAACAGCTTTATGGAATTCAACGAAATTTCACACAATTATGCATTAGGTATTTCCCTATTTGGAAATGGGATTATACTTCAGATCGAGGTATAGGGGGGATCATAAGACAAATTGGCGCTAATGGCTCTTTCTTTTTTCTGTAATGCGAAATCTACCTAACTGTTTTTTTAGTTTTGTTTGACAAAATGATTCACTAGCAGTTGCCCTCTAAAACTGCATACCTAGTATTTGTTTATTCGCTACATTAAAAGTACCATCAATAAAAATACAAAATAAAATGTGTAAATCGCCCTTTTCTACCCCACCCCTACAACTAATACAAACAGTTGCATCATTATTGTAAAGCGCAACCTCTATTCCAGCAGAGTTCCAAATTTTATGAAGACCCATTGAATACTTACCGCGTTATCATTCAAAATGTAAAAACAAATGGTTGACGTTGCCTGCTAGATTTCCTGAGCGCCTGGTGTTTCTCAAAAATTCGGTTTTTGGTGACAAAATTTTCCATACAAAATGTTAAAATTTTAGTGAAATCCTTATAACTCGGGAACCGCTTTATGGAATTCAACAAAATTTCACACAGTTATGCGTTAGGTATTGCCCTATTTGGTAAAGGGTTGATACTTCCGATCGAGGCATAGGGGGGGTCATAAAAGGAAATGGCGTCAATCGCTCTTTCTTTTTTTTGTTATGCGAAAACTACTAAACTGTCTTTTAGTTTTGTTTGACAAAATGATTTACTAGCAGTTGCCCTTTAAAACCGCATAGCTAGTATTTGTTTATTTGGTACATTAAAAGTACCATCAATAAAAATACAAAATAAAATGTGTAAATCGCCCTTTTCTTCACCACACCTCCAACTAATAAAAACAGTTGCATCATTAATGTAAAGCGCGACCTCTAGTCCGGCTGAGTTCCAAATTTCATGAAGAGCCATTGAATACTTACCGCGTTATCATTAAAAATCTAAAAACAAATGGTTGACGTTGCCTGCTAGATTTCCTGAGCGCCTGGTGTTTCTCAAAAACTCGGTTTTTGGTGACAAAATTTTCCATACAAAATGTTAAAATTTTAGTGAAATCCTTATAACTCGGGAACAGCTTTATGGAATTCAACGAAATTTCACACAATTATGCATTAGGTATTTCCCTATTTGGAAATGGGATTATACTTCAGATCGAGGTATAGGGGGGATCATAAGACAAATTGGCGCTAATGGCTCTTTCTTTTTTCTGTAATGCGAAATCTACCTAACTGTTTTTTTAGTTTTGTTTGACAAAATGATTCACTAGCAGTTGCCCTCTAAAACTGCATACCTAGTATTTGTTTATTCGCTACATTAAAAGTACCATCAATAAAAATACAAAATAAAATGTGTAAATCGCCCTTTTCTACCCCACCCCTACAACTAATACAAACAGTTGCATCATTATTGTAAAGCGCAACCTCTATTCCAGCAGAGTTCCAAATTTTATGAAGACCCATTGAATACTTACCGCGTTATCATTCAAAATGTAAAAACAAATGGTTGACGTTACCTGCTAGATTTCCTGAGCGCCTGGTGTTTCTCAAAAATTCGGTTTTTGGTGACAAAATTTTCCATACAAAATGTTAAAATTTTAGTGAAATCCTTATAACTCGGGAACCGCTTTATGGAATTCAACAAAATTTCACACAGTTATGCGTTAGGTATTGCCCTATTTGGTAATGGGTTGATACTTCCGATCGAGGCATAGGGGGGGTCATAAAAGGAAATGGCGTCAATCGCTCTTTCTTTTTTTTGTTATGCGAAAACTACTAAACTGTCTTTTAGTTTTGTTTGACAAAATGATTTACTAGCAGTTGCCCTTTAAAACGGTATAGCTAGTATTTGTTTATTTGGTACATTAAAAGTACCATCAATAAAAATACAAAATAAAATGTGTAAATCGCCCTTTTCTTCCCCACACCTCCAACTAATAAAAACAGTTGCATCATTAATGTAAAGCGCGACCTCTAGTCCGGCTGAGTTCCAAATTTCATGAAGATCCATTGAATACTTACCGCGTTATCATTAAAAATCTAAAAACAAATGGTTGACGTTGCCTGCTAGATTTCCTGAGCGCCTGGTGTTTCTCAAAAACTCGGTTTTTGGTGACAAAATTTTCAATACAAAATGTTAAGATTTTAGTGAAATCCTTATAACTCGGGAACCGCTTTATGGAATTCAACGAAATTTCACACAGTTATGCGTTAGGTATTGCCCTATTTGGTAATGGGTTGATGCTTCCGATCGAGGCATAGGGGGGGTCATAAAAGGAAATGGCGTCAATCGCTCTTTCTTTTTTTTGTTATGCGAAAACTACTTAACTGTCTTTTAGTTTTGTTTGACAAAATGATTCACTGGCAGTTGCCCTTTAAAACTGCATACCTAGTATTTGTTTATTCGGTACATTAAAAGTACCATCAATAAAAATACAAAATAAAATGTGTAAATCGCCCTTTTCTACCCCACCCCTACAACTAATACAAACAGTTGCATCATTATTGTAAAGCGCAACCTCTATTCCAGCAGAGTTCCAAATTTTATGAAGATCCATTGAATACTTACCGCGTTATCATTCAAAATGTAAAAACAAATGGTTGACGTTGCCTGCTAGATTTCCTGAGCGCCTGGTGTTTTTCAAAAACTCGGTTTTTGGTGACAAAATCTTCCATACAAAATGTTAAAATTTTAGTCAAATCCTTATAACTCGGGAACCGCTTTATGGAATTCAACGAAATTTCACACAATTATGCGTTACGTATTGCCCTATTTGGTAATGGGTTAATACTTTCGATCGAGGCATAGGGGGGGTCATAAAAGAAAATGGCGTCAATCGCTCTTTCTTTTTTTTTGTTATGCGAAAACTACTTAACTGTCTTTTAGTTTTGTTTGACAAAATGATTCACTAGCAGTTGCCCTTTAAAACTGCATACCTAGTATTTGTTTATTCGGTACATTAAAAGTACCATCAATAAAAATACAAAATAAAATGTGTAAATCGCCCTTTTCTACCCCACCCCTACAACTAATACAAACAGTTGCATCATTATTGTAAAGCGCAACCTCTATTCCAGCAGAGTTCCAAATTTTATGAAGATCCATTGAATACTTACCACGTTATCATTCAAAATGTAAAAACAAATGGTTGACGTTGCCTGCTAGATTTCCTGAGCGCCTGGTGTTTTTCAAAAACTCGGTTTTTGGTGACAAAATCTTCCATACAAAATGTTAAAATTTTAGTCAAATCCTTATAACTCGGGAACCGCTTTATGGAATTCAACGAAATTTCACACAATTATGCGTTACGTATTGCCCTATTTGGTAATGGGTTAATACTTTCGATCGAGGCATAGGGGGGGTCATAAAAGAAAATGGCGTCAATCGCTCTTTCTTTTTTTTTGTTATGCGAAAACTACTTAACTGTCTTTTAGTTTTGTTTGACAAAATGATTCACTAGCAGTTGCCCTTTAAAACTGCATACCTAGTATTTGTTTATTCGGTACATTAAAAGTACCATCAATAAAAATACAAAATAAAATGTGTAAATCGCCCTTTTCTACCCCACCCCTACAACTAATACAAACAGTTGCATCATTATTGTAAAGCGCAACCTCTATTCCAGCAGAGTTCCAAATTTTATGAAGATCCATTGAATACTTACCGCGTTATCATTCAAAATGTAAAAACAAATGGTTGTAATTCGGTTTTTTTTTAACAACATTTTCAATATAAAATTTTAAAATTTTAGTGAAATCCTTATAACTCGAGAACCGCTTTATGGAATTCAACGAAATTTCAAACAATTATGCATTAGGTATTTCCCTATTTGGAAAAGGGATTATACTTCAGAACGAAGTATAGGGGGGGTCATAAAACAAATTGGCGCTAATGGCTCTTTCTTTTTTTCTGTAATGCGAAAACTACTTAACTGTTTTTTAGTTTTGTTTGACAAAATGATTCAATAGCAGTTGCCCTTTAAAACTGCATACCTAGTATTTGTTTATGCGGTACATTAAAAGTACCATCAATAAAAATACAAAATAAAATGTGTAAATCGCCCTTTTTTACCCCACCCCTCCAACTAATAAAAACAGTAGCATCATTACTGTAAAGCGCAACCTCTAATCCAGGTGAGTTCCAAATTTCATGAAGAGCCATTGAATACTTACCGCGTTATCATTAAAAATCTAAAAACAAATGGTTGACGTTGCCTGCTAGATTTCCTGAGCGCCTGGTGTTTCTCAAAAACTCGGTTTTTGTTGACAAAATTTTCCATACAAAATGTTAAAATTTTAGTGAAATCCTTTTAACTCGGGAACCGCTTTATGGAATTCAACGAAATTTCACACAATTATGCGTTACGTATTGCCCTATTTGGTAATGGGTTGATACTTTCGATCGAGACATAGGGGGGGTCATAAAAGAAAATGGCGTCAATCGCTCTTTCTTTTTTTTTGTTATGCGAAAACTACTTAACTGTCTTTTAGTTTTGTTTGACAAAATGATTCACTAGCAGTTGCCCTTTAAAACTGCATACCTAGTATTTGTTTATTCGGTACATTAAAAGTACCCTCAATAAAAATACAAAATAAAATGTGTAAATCGCCCTTTTCTACCCCACCCCTCCAACTAATAAAAACAGTAGCTTCATTACTGTAAAGCGCAACCTCTAATCCAGCTGAGTTCCAAATTTCATGAAGAGCCATTGAATACTTACCGCGTTATCATTAAAAATCTAAAAACAAATGGTTGACGTTGCCTGCTAGATTTCCTGAGCGCCTGGTGTTTCTCAAAAATTCGGTTTTTGGTGACAAAATTTTCCATACAAAATGTTAAAATTTTAGTGAAATCCTTATAACTCGGGAACCGCTTTATGGAATTCAACGAAATTTCACACAATTATGCATTAGGTATTTACCTATTTGGAAATGGGATTATACTTCAGATCGAGGTATAGGGGGGATCATAAGGCAAATTGGCGCTAATGGCTCTTTCTTTTTTCTGTAATGCGAAAACTACTTAACTGTTTTTTAGTTTTGTTTGACGAAATGATTCACTAGCAGTTGCCCTTTAAAACTGCATACCTAGTATTTGTTTATTCGCTACATTAAAAGTACCATCAATAAAAATACAAAATAAAATGTGTAAATCGCTCTTTTCTACCCCACCCCTACAACTAATACAAACAGTTGCATCATTATTGTAAAGCGCAACCTCTATTCCAGCAGAGTTCCAAATTTTATGAAGATCCATTGAATACTTACCGCGTTATCATTCAAAATGTAAAAACAAATGGTTGACGTTGCCTGCTAGATTTCCTGAGCGCCTGGTGTTTCTCAAAAATTCGGCTTTTGGTGACAAAATTTTCCATACAAAATGTTAAAATTTTAGTGAAATCCTTATAACTCGGGAACCGCTTTATGGAATTCAACGAAATTTCACACAATTATGCGTTAGGTATTGCCCTATTTGGTAATGGGTTGATACTTCCGATCGAGGCATAGGGGGGTCATAAAAGAAAATGGCGTCAATCGCTCTTTCTTTTTTTTGTTATGCGAAAACTACTAAACTGTCTTTTAGTTTTGTTTGACAAAATGATTTACTAGCAGTTGCCCTTTAAAACTGCATACCTAGTATTTGTTTATTTGGTACATTTAAAGTACCATCAATAAAAATACAAAATAAAATGTGCAAATCGCCCTTTTCTACCCCACCCCTCCAACTAATAAAAACAGTTGCATCATTACTGTAAAGCGCGACCTCTAATCCAGCTGAGTTCCAAATTTCATGAAGAGCCATTGAACACTTACCGCGTTATCATTAAAAATCTAAAAACAAATGGTTGACGTTGCCTGCTAGATTTCCTGAGCGCCTGGTGTTTCTCAAAAACTCGGTTTTTGGTGACAAAATTTTCCATACAAAATGTTAAAATTTTAGTGAAATCCTTATAACTCGGGAACAGCTTTATGGAATTCAACGAAATTTCACACAATTATGCAATAGGTATTGCCCTATTTGGTAATGGGTTGATACTTCCGATCGAGGCATAGGGGGGGGTCATAAAAGAAAATGGCGTCAATCGCTCTTTCTTTTTTTTGTTATGCGAAAACTACTAAACTGTCTTTTAGTTTTGTTTGACAAAATGATTTACTAGCAGTTGCCCTTTAAAACTGCATACCTAGTATTTGTTTATTTGGTAGATTAAAAGAACTATCAATAAAAATATAAATAAAATTACTCACTAGCAGTTGCCCTTTAGAACTTCATACCTATTATTTTTTCATGCGGTAGATTAAAGGTACCATCAATAAAAATATAAAATAAAATGTGTAAATCGCCCTTTTCTACCCCACCCCTCCAACTAATACAAACAGTTGCATCATTATTGTAAAGCGCAACCTCTATTCCAGCAGAGTTCCAAATTTCATGAAGATCCATTGAATACTTACCGCGTTATCATTAAAAATCTAAAACAAATGATTGGCGTTGCCTGCTAGATTTCTTGAGCGCCTGGTGTTTCTCAAAAAATCGGTTTTTTATGACAAAATTTTCAATATAAAATGTTAAAATTTTAGTGAAATCCTTATAACTCGAGAACCGCTTTATGGAATTCAACGAAATTTCAAACAATTATGCATTAGGTATTTCCCTATTTGATCGGGCTATAAAGGGGGTCATAAAACAAAATGGCGTCAATGGCAATTTCGTTTTTCTGTAACGCGAAAACTACTTAACTGTCTTTTAGTTTTGTTTGACAAAATGATTCACTAGCAGATGCCCTTTAAAACTGCATACCTAGTATTTGGTTATTCGGTACATTAAAAGTACCATCAATAAAAATACAAAATAAAATGTGTAAATCGCCCTTTTCTACCCCACCCCTCCAACTAATAAAAACAGTAGCATCATTACTGTAAAGCGCAACCTCTAATCCAGCTGAGTTCCAAATTTCATGAAGAGCCATTGAATACTTACCGCGTTATCATTAAAAATCTAAAAACAAATGGTTGACGTTGCCTGCTAGATTTCCTGAGCGCCTGGTGTTTCTCAAAAACTCGGTTTTTGGTGACAAAATTTTCCATACAAAATGTTAAAATTTTAGTGAAATCCTTATAACTCGGGAACCGCTTTATGGAATTCAACGAAATTTCACACAATTATGCGTTACGTATTGCCCTATTTGGTAATGGGTTGATACTTTCGATCGAGGCATAGGGGGGGTCATAAAAGAAAATGGCGTCAATCGCTCTTTCTTTTTTTTTGTTATGCGAAAACTACTTAACTGTCTTTTAGTTTTGTTTGACAAAATGATTTACTAGCAGTTGCCCTTTAAAACTGCATACCTAGTATTTGTTTATTTGGTACATTAAAAGTACCATCAATAAAAATACAAAATAAAATGTGTAAATCGCCCTTTTCTACCCCACCCCTCCAACTAATAAAAACAGTTGCATCATTAATGTAAAGCGCGACCTCTAATCCGGCTGAGTTCCAAATTTCATAAAGATCCATTGAATACTTATTGCGTTATCATTAAAAATCTAAAAACAAATGGTTGACGTTGCCTGCTAGATTTCCTGAGCGCCTGGTGTTTCTCAAAAACTCGGTTTTTGGTGACAAAATTTTCAATACAAAATGTTAAGATTTTAGTGAAATCCTTATAACTCGGGAACCGCTTTATGGAATTCAACGAAATTTCACACAGTTATGCGTTAGGTATTGCCCTATTTGGTAATGGGTTGATGCTTCCGATCGAGGCATAGGGGGGTCATAAAAGGAAATGGCGTCAATCGCTCTTTCTTTTTTTTGTTATGCGAAAACTACTTAACTGTCTTTTAGTTTTGTTTGACAAAATGATTCACTAGCAGTTGCCCTTTAAAACTGCATACCTAGTATTTGTTTATTCGGTACATTAAAAGTACCATCAATAAAAATACAAAATAAAATGTGTAAATCGCCCTTTTCTACCCCACCCCTACAACTAATACAAACAGTTGCATCATTATTGTAAAGCGCAACCTCTATTCCAGCAGAGTTCCAAATTTTATGAAGATCCATTGAATACTTACCGCGTTATCATTCAAAATGTAAAAACAAATGGTTGACGTTGCCTGCTAGATTTCCTGAGCGCCTGGTGTTTTTCAAAAACTCGGTTTTTGGTGACAAAATCTTCCATACAAAATGTTAAAATTTTAGTCAAATCCTTATAACTCGGGAACCGCTTTATGGAATTCAACGAAATTTCACACAATTATGCGTTACGTATTGCCCTATTTGGTAATGGGTTAATACTTTCGATCGAGGCATAGGGGGGGTCATAAAAGAAAATGGCGTCAATCGCTCTTTCTTTTTTTTTGTTATGCGAAAACTACTTAACTGTCTTTTAGTTTTGTTTGACAAAATGATTCACTAGCAGTTGCCCTTTAAAACTGCATACCTAGTATTTGTTTATTCGGTACATTAAAAGTACCATCAATAAAAATACAAAATAAAATGTGTAAATCGCCCTTTTCTACCCCACCCCTACAACTAATACAAACAGTTGCATCATCATTGTAAAGCGCAACCTCTATTCCAGCAGAGTTCCAAATTTTATGAAGATCCATTGAATACTTACCACGTTATCATTCAAAATGTAAAAACAAATGGTTGACGTTGCCTGCTAGATTTCCTGAGCGCCTGGTGTTTTTCAAAAACTCGGTTTTTGGTGACAAAATCTTCCATACAAAATGTTAAAATTTTAGTCAAATCCTTATAACTCGGGAACCGCTTTATGGAATTCAACGAAATTTCACACAATTATGCGTTACGTATTGCCCTATTTGGTAATGGGTTGATACTTTCGATCGAGGCATAGGGGGGGTCATAAAAGAAAATGGCGTCAATCGCTCTTTCTTTTTTTTTGTTATGCGAAAACTACTTAACTGTCTTTTAGTTTTGTTTGACAAAATGATTCACTAGCAGTTGCCCTTTAAAACTGCATACCTAGTATTTGTTTATTCGGTACATTAAAAGTACCATCAATAAAAATACAAAATAAAATGTGTAAATCGCCCTTTTCTACCCCACCCCTACAACTAATACAAACAGTTGCATCATTATTGTAAAGCGCAACCTCTATTCCAGCAGAGTTCCAAATTTTATGAAGATCCATTGAATACTTACCGCGTTATCATTCAAAATGTAAAAACAAATGGTTGTAATTCGGTATTTTATAACAACATTTTCAATATAAAATTTTAAAATTTTAGTGAAATCCTTTTAACTCGAGAACCGCTTTATGGAATTCAACGAAATTTCAAACAATTATGCATTAGGTATTTCCCTATTTGGAAAAGGGATTATACTTCAGAACGAAGTATAGGGGGGGTCATAAAACAAATTGGCGCTAATGGCTCTTTCTTTTTTTCTGTAATGCGAAAACTACTTAACTGTTTTTTAGTTTTGTTTGACAAAATGATTCAATAGCAGTTGCCCTTTAAAACTGCATACCTAGTATTTGTTTATGCGGTACATTAAAATTACCATCAATAAAAATACAAAATAAAATGTGTAAATCGCCCTTTTTTACCCCACCCCTCCAACTAATAAAAACAGTAGCATCATTACTGTAAAGCGCAACCTCTAATCCAGGTGAGTTCCAAATTTCATGAAGAGCCATTGAATACTTACCGCGTTATCATTAAAAATCTAAAAACAAATGGTTGACGTTGCCTGCTAGATTTCCTGAGCGCCTGGTGTTTCTCAAAAACTCGGTTTTTGTTGACAAAATTTTCCATACAAAATGTTAAAATTTTAGTGAAATCCTTTTAACTCGGGAACCGCTTTATGGAATTCAACGAAATTTCACACAATTATGCGTTACGTATTGCCCTATTTGGTAATGGGTTGATACTTTCGATCGAGACATAGGGGGGGTCATAAAAGAAAATGGCGTCAATCGCTCTTTCTTTTTTTTTGTTATGCGAAAACTACTTAACTGTCTTTTAGTTTTGTTTGACAAAATGATTCACTAGCAGTTGCCCTTTAAAACTGCATACCTAGTATTTGTTTATTCGGTACATTAAAAGTACCCTCAATAAAAATACAAAATAAAATGTGTAAATCGCCCTTTTCTACCCCACCCCTCCAACTAATAAAAACAGTAGCATCATTACTGTAAAGCGCAACCTCTAATCCAGCTGAGTTCCAAATTTCATGAAGAGCCATTGAATACTTACCGCGTTATCATTAAAAATCTAAAAACAAATGGTTGACGTTGCCTGCTAGATTTCCTGAGCGCCTGGTGTTTCTCAAAAATTCGGTTTTTGGTGACAAAATTTTCCATACAAAATGTTAAAATTTTAGTGAAATCCTTATAACTCGGGAACCGCTTTATGGAATTCAACGAAATTTCACACAGTTATGCATTAGGTATTTACCTATTTGGAAATGGGATTATACTTCAGATCGAGGTATAGGGGGGATCATAAGGCAAATTGGCGCTAATGGCTCTTTCTTTTTTCTGTAATGCGAAAACTACTTAACTGTTTTTTAGTTTTGTTTGACAAAATGATTCACTAGCAGTTGCCCTTTAAAACTGCATACCTAGTATTTGTTTATTCGCTACATTAAAAGTACCATCAATAAAAATACAAAATAAAATGTGTAAATCGCTCTTTTCTACCCCACCCCTACAACTAATACAAACAGTTGCATCATTATTGTAAAGCGCAACCTCTATTCCAGCAGAGTTCCAAATTTTATGAAGATCCATTGAATACTTACCGCGTTATCATTCAAAATGTAAAAACAAATGGTACCCCACCCCTACAACTAATACAAACAGTTGCATCATTATTGTAAAGCGCAACCTCTATTCCAGCAGAGTTCCAAATTTTATGAAGATCCATTGAATACTTACCGCGTTATCATTCAAAATGTAAAAACAAATGGTTGACGTTGCCTGCTAGATTTCCTGAGCGCCTGGTGTTTCTCAAAAATTCGGCTTTTGGTGACAAAATTTTCCATACAAAATGTTAAAATTTTAGTGAAATCCTTATAACTCGGGAACCGCTTTATGGAATTCAACGAAATTTCACACAATTATGCGTTAGGTATTGCCCTATTTGGTAATGGGTTGATACTTCCGATCGAGGCATAGGGGGGTCATAAAAGAAAATGGCGTCAATCGCTCTTTCTTTTTTTTGTTATGCGAAAACTACTAAACTGTCTTTTAGTTTTGTTTGACAAAATGATTTACTAGCAGTTGCCCTTTAAAACTGCATACCTAGTATTTGTTTATTTGGTACATTAAAAGTACCATCAATAAAAATACAAAATAAAATGTGCAAATCGCCCTTTTCTACCCCACCCCTCCAACTAATAAAAACAGTTGCATCATTACTGTAAAGCGCGACCTCTAATCCAGCTGAGTTCCAAATTTCATGAAGAGCCATTGAACACTTACCGCGTTATCATTAAAAATCTAAAAACAAATGGTTGACGTTGCCTGCTAGATTTCCTGAGCGCCTGGTGTTTCTCAAAAACTCGGTTTTTGGTGACAAAATTTTCCATACAAAATGTTAAAATTTTAGTGAAATCCTTATAACTCGGGAACAGCTTTATGGAATTCAACGAAATTTCACACAATTATGCAATAGGTATTGCCCTATTTGGTAATGGGTTGATACTTCCGATCGAGGCATAGGGGGGGTCATAAAAGAAAATGGCGTCAATCGCTCTTTCTTTTTTTTGTTATGCGAAAACTACTAAACTTTCTTTTAGTTTTGTTTGACAAAATGATTTACTAGCAGTTGCCCTTTAAAACTGCATACCTAGTATTTGTTTATTTGGTAGATTAAAAGAACTATCAATAAAAATATAAATAAAATTACTCACTAGCAGTTGCCCTTTAGAACTTCATACCTATTATTTTTTCATGCGGTAGATTAAAGGTACCATCAATAAAAATATAAAATAAAATGTGTAAATCGCCCTTTTCTACCCCACCCCTCCAACTAATACAAACAGTTGCATCATTATTGTAAAGCGCAACCTCTATTCCAGCAGAGTTCCAAATTTCATGAAGATCCATTGAATACTTACCGCGTTATCATTAAAAATCTAAAACAAATGATTGGCGTTGCCTGCTAGATTTCTTGAGCGCCTGGTGTTTCTCAAAAAATCGGTTTTTTATGACAAAATTTTCAATATAAAATGTTAAAATTTTAGTGAAATCCTTATAACTCGAGAACCGCTTTATGGAATTCAACGAAATTTCAAACAATTATGCATTAGGTATTTCCCTATTTGATCAAGGGATGATACTTGAGATCGGGCTATAAAGGGGGTCATAAAACAAAATGGCGTCAATGGCAATTTCGTTTTTCTGTAACGCGAAAACTACTTAACTGTCTTTTAGTTTTGTTTGACAAAATGATTCACTAGCAGATGCCCGTTAAAACTGCATACCTAGTATTTGTTTATTTGGTACATTAAAAGTACCATCAATAAAAATACAAAATAAAATGTGTAAATCGCCCTTTTCTACCCCACCCCTCCAACTAATAAAAACAGTAGCATCATTACTGTAAAGCGCAACCTCTAATCCAGCTGAGTTCCAAATTTCATGAAGAGCCATTGAATACTTACCGCGTTATCATTAAAAATCTAAAAACAAATGGTTGACGTTGCCTGCTAGATTTCCTGAGCGCCTGGTGTTTCTCAAAAACTCGGTTTTTGGTGACAAAATTTTCCATACAAAATGTTAAAATTTTAGTGAAATCCTTATAACTCGGGAACCGCTTTATGGAATTCAACGAAATTTCACACAATTATGCGTTACGTATTGCCCTATTTGGTAATGGGTTGATACTTTCGATCGAGGCATAGGGGGGGTCATAAAAGAAAATGGCGTCAATCGCTCTTTCTTTTTTTTTGTTATGCGAAAACTACTTAACTGTCTTTTAGTTTTGTTTGACAAAATGATTTACTAGCAGTTGCCCTTTAAAACTGCATACCTAGTATTTGTTTATTTGGTACATTAAAAGTACCATCAATAAAAATACAAAATAAAATGTGTAAATCGCCCTTTTCTACCCCACCCCTCCAACTAATAAAAACAGTTGCATCATTACTGTAAAGCGCGACCTCTAATCCAGCTGAGTTCCAAATTTCATGAAGAGCCATTGAATACTTACCGCGTTATCATTAAAAATCTAAAAACAAATGGTTGACGTTGCCTGCTAGATTTCCTGAGCGCCTGGTGTTTCTCAAAAACTCGGTTTTTGGTGACAAAATTTTCCATACAAAATGTTAAAATTTTAGTGAAATCCTTATAACTCGGGAACAGCTTTATGGAATTCAACGAAATTTCACACAATTATGCATTAGGTATTTCCCTATTTGGAAATGGGATTACACTTCAGATCGAGGTATTGGGGGGGTCAAAACACAAATTGGCGCTAATGGCTCTTTCTTTTTTCTGTAATGCGAAAACTACTTAACAGTTTTTTAGTTTTATTTGACAAAATGATTCACTAGCAGTTGCCCGTTAAAACTGCATACCTAGTATTTGTTTATTTGGTACATTAAAAGTACCATCAATAAAAATACAAAATAAAATGTGTAAATCGCCCTTTTCTACCCCACCCCTCCAACTAATAAAAACAGTTGCATCATTACTGTAAAGCGCGACCTCTAATCCAGCTGAGTTCCAAATTTCATGAAGAGCCATTGAATACTTACCGCGTTATCATTAAAAATCTAAAAACAAATGGTTGACGTTGCCTGCTAGATTTCCTGAGCGCCTGGTGTTTCTCAAAAACTCGGTTTTTGGTGACAAAATTTTCCATACAAAATGTTAAAATTTTAGTGAAATCTTTATAACTCGGGAACAGCTTTATGGAATTCAACGAAATTTCACACAATTATGCAATAGGTATTGCCCTATTTGGTAATGGGTTGATACTTCCGATCGAGGCATAGGGGGGGGTCATAAAAGAAAATGGCGTCAATCGCTCTTTCTTTTTTTTGTTATGCGAAAACTACTAAACTGTCTTTTAGTTTTGTTTGACAAAATGATTTACTAGCAGTTGCCCTTTAAAACTGCATACCTAGTATTTGTTTATTTGGTAGATTAAAAGAACTATCAATAAAAATATAAATAAAATTACTCACTAGCAGTTGCCCTTTAGAACTGCATACCTATTTTTTTTTCATGCGGTAGATTAAAAGTACCATCAATAAAAATATAAAATAAAATGTGTAAATCGCCCTTTTCTACCCCACCCCTCCAACTAATACAAACAGTTGCATCATTATTGTAAAGCGCAACCTCTATTCCAGCAGAGTTCCAAATTTCATGAAGATCCATTGAATACTTACCGCGTTATCATTAAAAATCTAAAACAAATGATTGGCGTTGCCTGCTAGATTTCTTGAGCGCCTGGTGTTTCTCAAAAAATCGGTTTTTTATGACAAATTTTTCAATATAAAATGTTAAAATTTTAGTGAAATCCTTATAACTCGAGAACCGCTTTATGGAATTCAACGAAATTTCAAACAATTATGCATTAGGTATTGCCCTATTTGATCAAGGGATGATACTTGAGATCGGGCTATAAAGGGGGTCATAAAACAAAATGGCGTCAATGGCAATTTCGTTTTTCTGTAACGCGAAAACTACTTAACTGTCTTTTAGTTTTGTTTGACAAAATGATTCACTAGCAGATGCCCTTTAAAACTGCATACCTAGTATTTGTTTATTCGGTACATTAAAAGTACCATCAATAAAAATACAAAATAAAATGTGTAAATCGCCCTTTTCTACCCCACCCCTCCAACTAATAAAAACAGTAGCATCATTACTGTAAAGCGCAACCTCTAATCCAGCTGAGTTCCAAATTTCATGAAGAGCCATTGAATACTTACCGGTTTATCATTAAAAATCTAAAAACAAATGGTTGACGTTGCCTGCTAGATTTCCTGAGCGCCTGGTGTTTCTCAAAAACTCGGTTTTTGGTGACAACATTTTCCATACAAAATGTTAAAATTTTAGTGAAATCCTTATAACTCGGGAACCGCTTTATGGAATTCAACGAAATTTCACACAATTATGCGTTACGTATTGCCCTATTTGGTAATGGGTTGATACTTTCGATCGAGGCATAGGGGGGGTCATAAAAGAAAATGGCGTCAATCGCTCTTTCTTTTTTTTTGTTATGCGAAAACTACTTAACTGTCTTTTAGTTTTGTTTGACAAAATGATTTACTAGCAGTTGCCCTTTAAAACTGCATACCTAGTATTTGTTTATTTGGTACATTAAAAGTACCATCAATAAAAATACAAAATAAAATGTGTAAATCGCCCTTTTCTACCCCACCCCTCCAACTAATAAAAACAGTTGCATCATTACTGTAAAGCGCGACCTCTAATCCAGCTGAGTTCCAAATTTCATGAAGAGCCATTGAATACTTACCGCGTTATCATTAAAAACCTAAAAACAAATGGTTGACGTTGCCTGCTAGATTTCCTGAGCGCCTGGTGTTTCTCAAAAACTCGGTTTTTGGTGACAAAATTTTCCATACAAAATGTTAAAATTTTAGTGAAATCCTTATAACTCGGGAACAGCTTTATGGAATTCAACGAAATTTCACACAATTATGCATTAGGTATTTCCCTATTTGGAAATGGAATTATACTTCAGATCGAGGTATAGGGGGGGGTCAAAAGACAAATTGGCGCTAATGGCTCTTTCTTTTTTCTGTAATGCGAAAACTACTTAACTGTTTTTTAGTTTTGTTTGACAAAATGATTCACTAGCAGTTGCCCTTTAAAACTGCATACCTAGTATTTGTTTATTCGGTACATTAAAAGTACCATCAATAAAAATACAAAATAAAATGTGTAAATCGCCCTTTTCTACCCCACCCCTACAACTAATACAAACAGTTGCATCATTATTGTAAAGCGCAACCTCTATTCCAGCAGAGTTCCAAATTTTATGAAGATCCATTGAATACTTACCGCGTTATCATTCAAAATGTAAAAACAAATGGTTGACGTTGCCTGCTAGATTTCCTGAGCGCCTGGTATTTCTCAAAAATTCGGTTTTTGGTGACAAAATTTTCCATACAAAATGTTAAAATTTTAGTGAAATCCTTATAACTCGGGAACCGCTTTATGGAATTCAACGAAATTTCACACAATTATGCGTTAGGTATTGCCCTATTTGGTAATGGGTTGATACTTCCGATCGAGGCATAGGGGGGTCATAAAAGAAAATGGCGTCAATCGCTCTTTCTTTTTTTTGTTATGCGAAAACTACTAAACTGTCTTTTAGTTTTGTTTGACAAAATGATTTACTAGCAGTTGCCCTTTAAAACTACATACCTAGTATTTGTTTATTTGGTACATTAAAAGTACCATCAATAAAAATACAAAATAAAATGTGCAAATCGCCCTTTTCTGCCCCACCCCTCCAACTAATAAAAACAGTTGCATCATTACTGTAAAGCGCGACCTCTAATCCAACTGAGTTCCAAATTTCATGAAGAGCCATTGAACACTTACCGCGTTATCATTAAAAATCTAAAAACAAATGGTTGACGTTGCCTGCTAGATTTCCTGAGCGCCTGGTGTTTCTCAAAAACTCGGTTTTTGGTGACAAAATTTTCCATACAAAATGTTAAAATTTTAGTGAAATCCTTATAACTCGGGAACAGCTTTATGGAATTCAACGAAATTTCACACAATTATGCAATAGGTATTGCCCTATTTGGTAATGGGTTGATACTTCCGATCGAGGCATAGGGGGGGTCATAAAAGAAAATGGCGTCAATCGCTCTTTCTTTTTTTTGTTATGCGAAAACTACTAAACTGTCTTTTAGTTTTGTTTGACAAAATGATTTACTAGCAGTTGCCCTTTAAAACTGCATACCTAGTATTTGTTTATTTGGTAGATTAAAAGAACTATCATTAAAAATATAAATAAAATTACTCACTAGCAGTTGCCCTTTAGAACTTCATACCTATTATTTTTTCATGCGGTAGATCAAAGGTACCATCAATAAAAATATAAAATAAAATGTGTAAATCGCCCTTTTCTACCCCACCCCTCCAACTAATAAAAACAGTTGCATCATTACTGTAAAGCGCAACCTCTAATCCAGCTGAGTTCCAAATTTCATGAAGAGCCATTGAATACTTACCGCGTTATCGTTAAAAATCTAAAAACAAATGGTTGACGTTGCCTGCTAGATTTCCTGAGCGCCTGGTGTTTCTCAAAAACTCGGTTTTTGGTGAAAAAATTTTCCATACAAAATGTTAAAATTTTAGTGAAATCCTTATAACTCGAGAACCGCTTTATGGAATTCAACGAAATTTCAAACAATTATGCATTAGGTGTTGCCCTATTTGATCAAGGGATGATACTTGAGATCGGGCTATAAAGGGGGTCATAAAACAAAATGGCGTCAATGGCAATTTCGTTTTTCTGTAACGCGAAAACTACTTAACTGTCTTTTAGTTTTGTTTGACAAAATGATTCACTAGCAGATGCCCTTTAAAACTGCATACCTAGTATTTGTTTATTTGGTAGATTAAAAGAACTATCAATAAAAATATAAATAAAATTACTCACTAGCAGTTGCCCTTTAGAACTTCATACCTATTATTTTTCATTTTTCATTTCTACCCCACCCCTCCAACTAATAAAAACAGTTGCATCATTACTGTAAAGCGCAACCTCTAATCCAGCTGAGTTCCAAATTTCATGAGGAGCCATTGAATACTTACCGCGTTATCGTTAAAAATCTAAAAACAAATGGTTGACGTTGCCTGCTAGATTTCCTGAGCGCCTGGTGTTTCTCAAAAACTCGGTTTTTGGTGACAAAATTTTCCATACAAAATGTTAAAATTTTAGTGAAATCCTTATAACTCGGGAACAGCTTTATGGAATTCAACGAAATTTCACACAATTATGCAATAGGTATTGCCCTATTTGGTAATGGGTTGATACTTCCGATCGAGGCATAGGGGGGGTCATAAAAGAAAATGGCGTCAATCGCTCTTTCTTTTTTTTGTTATGCGAAAACTACTAAACTGTCTTTTAGTTTTGTTTGACAAAATGATTCACTAGCAGATGCCCTTTAAAACTGCATACCTAGTATTTGTTTATTCGGTATATTAAAAGTACCATCAATAAAAATACAAAATAAAATGTGTAAATCGCCCTTTTCTACCCCACCCCTCCAACTAATAAAAACAGTAGCATCATTACTGTAAAGCGCAACCTCTAATCCAGCTGAGTTCCAAATTTCATGAAGAGCCATTGAATACTTACCGCGTTATCATTAAAAATCTAAAAACAAATGGTTGACGTTGCCTGCTAGATTTCCTGAGCGCCTGGTGTTTCTCAAAAACTCGGTTTTTGGTGACAAAATTTTCCATACAAAATGTTAAAATTTTAGTGAAATCCTTATAACTCGGGAACCGCTTTATGGAATTCAACGAAATTTCACACAATTATGCGTTACGTATTGCCCTATTTGGTAATGGGTTGATACTTTCGATCGAGGCATAGGGGGGGTCATAAAAGAAAATGGCGTCAATCGCTCTTTCTTTTTTTTTGTTATGCGAAAACTACTTAACTGTCTTTTAGTTTTGTTTGACAAAATGATTTACTAGCAGTTGCCCTTTAAAACTGCATACCTAGTATTTGTTTATTTGGTACATTAAAAGTACCATCAATAAAAATACAAAATAAAATGTGTAAATCGCCCTTTTCTACCCCACCCCTCCAACTAATAAAAACAGTTGCATCATTACTGTAAAGCGCGACCTCTAATCCAGCTGAGTTCCAAATTTCATGAAGAGCCATTGAATACTTACCGCGTTATCATTAAAAATCTAAAAACAAATGGTTGACGTTGCCTGCTAGATTTCCTGAGCGCCTGGTGTTTCTCAAAAACTCGGTTTTTGGTGACAAAATTTTCCATACAAAATGTTAAAATTTTAGTGAAATCCTTATAACTCGGGAACAGCTTTATGGAATTCAACGAAATTTCACACAATTATGCATTAGGTATTTCCCTATTTGGAAATGGGATTATACTTCATATCGAGGTATAGGGGGGGTCAAAAGACAAATTGGCGCTAATGGCTCTTTCTTTTTTCTGTAATGCGAAAACTACTTAACTGTTTTTTAGTTTTGTTTGACAAAATGATTCACTAGCAGTTGCCCTTTAAAACTGCATACCTAGTATTTGTTTATTCGGTACATTAAAAGTACCATCAATAAAAATGCAAAATAAAATGTGTAAATCGCCCTTTTCTACCCCACCCCTACAACTAATACAAACAGTTGCATCATTATTGTAAAGCGCAACCTCTATTCCAGCAGAGTTCCAAATTTTATGAAGATCCATTGAATACTTACCGCGTTATCATTCAAAATGTAAAAACAAATGGTTGACGTTGCCTGCTAGATTTCCTGAGCGCCTGGTGTTTCTCAAAAATTCGGTTTTTGGTGACAAAATTTTCCATACAAAATGTTAAAATTTTAGTGAAATCCTTATAACTCGGGAACAGCTTTATGGAATTCAACGAAATTTCACACAATTATGCAATAGGTATTGCTCTATTTGGTAATGGGTTGATACTTCCGATCGAGGCATAGGGGGGGTCATAAAAGAAAATGGCGTCAATCGCTCTTTCTTTTTTTTGTTATGCGAAAACTACTAAACTGTCTTTTAGTTTTGTTTGACAAAATGATTTACTAGCAGTTGCCCTTTAAAACTGCATACCTAGTATTTGTTTATTTGGTAGATTAAAAGAACTATCAATAAAAATATAAATAAAATTACTCACTAGCAGTTGCCCTTTAGAACTTCATACCTAATATTTTTTCATGCGGTAGATTAAAGGTACCATCAATAAAAATATAAAATAAAATGTGTAAATCGCCCTTTTCTACCCCACCCCTCCAACTAATACAAACAGTTGCATCATTATTGTAAAGCGCAACCTCTATTCCAGCAGAGTTCCAAATTTCATGAAGATCCATTGAATACTTACCGCGTTATCATTAAAAATCTAAAACAAATGATTGGCGTTGCCTGCTAGATTTTTTGAGCGCCTGGTGTTTCTCAAAAAATCGGTTTTTTATGACAAAATTTTCAATATAAAATGTTAAAATTTTAGTGAAAACCTTATAACTCGAGAACCGCTTTATGGAATTCAACGAAATTTAAACAATTATGCATTAGGTATTGCCCTATTTGATCAAGGGATGATACTTGAGATCGGGCTATAAAGGGGGTCATAAAACAAAATGGCGTCAATGGCAATTTCGTTTTTCTGTAACGCGAAAACTACTTAACTGTCTTTTAGTTTTGTTTGACAAAATGATTCACTAGCAGTTGCCCTTTAAAACTGCATACCTAGTATTTGTTTATTTGGTACATTAAAAGTACCATCAATAAAAATACAAAATAAAATGTGTAAATCGCCCTTTTCTACCCCACCCCTCCAACTAATAAAAACAGTTGCATCATTACTGTAAAGCGCGACCTCTAATCCAGCTGAGTTCCAAATTTCATGACGAGCCATTGAATACTTACCGCGTTATCATTAAAAATCTAAAAACAAATGGTTGACGTTGCCTGCTAGATTTCCTGAGCGCCTGGTGTTTCTCAAAAACTCGGTTTTTGGTGACAAAATTTTCCATACAAAATGTTAAAATTTTAGTGAAATCCTTATAACTCGGGAACAGCTTTATGGAATTCAACGAAATTTCACACAATTATGCAATAGGTATTGCCCTATTTGGTAATGGGTTGATACTTCCGATCGAGGCATAGGGGGGGTCATAAAAGCAAATGGCGTCAATCGCTCTTTCTTTTTTTTGTTATGCGAAAACTACTAAACTGTCTTTTAGTTTTGTTTGACAAAATGATTCACTAGCAGATGCCCTTTAAAACTGCATACCTAGTATTTGTTTATTCGGTACATTAAAAGTACCATCAATAAAAATACAAAATAAAATGTGTAAATCGCCCTTTTCTACCCCACCCCTCCAACTAATAAAAACAGTTGCATCATTACTGTAAAGCGCAACCTCTAATCCAGCTTAGTTCCAAATTTCATGAAGATCCATTGAATACTTACCGCGTTATCATTCAAAATGTAAAAACAAATGGTTGACGTTGCCTGCTAGATTTCCTGAGCGCCTGGTGTTTCTCAAAAAATCGGTTTTTTATGACAAAATTTTCAATATAAAATGTTAAAATTTTAGTGAAATCCTTATAACTCGAGAACCGCTTTATGGAATTCAACGAAATTTAAACAATTATGCATTAGGTATTGCCCTATTTGATCAAGGGATGATACTTGAGATCGGGCTATAAAGGGGGTCATAAAACAAAATGGCGTCAATGGCCATTTCGTTTTTCTGTAACGCGAAAACTACTTAACTGTCTTTTAGTTTTGTTTGACAAAATGATTCACTAGCAGCTGCCCTTTAAAACTGCATACCTAGTATTTGTTTATTTGGTACATTAAAAGTACCATCAATAAAAATACAAAATAAAATGTGTAAATCGCCCTTTTCTACCCCACCCCTCCAACTAATAAAAACAGTTGCATCATTACTGTAAAGCGCGACCTCTAATCCAGCTGAGTTCCAAATTTCATGAAGAGCCATTGAATACTTACCGCGTTATCATTAAAAATCTAAAAACAAATGGTTGACGTTGCCTGCTAGATTTCCTGAGCGCCTGGTGTTTCTCAAAAACTCGGTTTTTGGTGACAAAATTTTCCATACAAAATGTTAAAATTTTAGTGAAATCCTTATAACTCGGGAACAGCTTTATGGAATTCAACGAAATTTCACACAATTATGCATTAGGTATTTCCCTATTTGGAAATGGGATTATACTTCAGATCGAGGTATAGGGGGGGTCAAAAGACAAATTGGCGCTAATGGCTCTTTCTTTTTTCTGTAATGCGAAAACTACTTAACTGTTTTTTAGTTTTGTTTGACAAAATGATTCACTAGCAGTTGCCCTTTAAAACTGCATACCTAGTATTTGTTTATTCGGTACATTAAAAGTACCATCAATAAAAATACAAAATAAAATGTGTAAATCGCCCTTTTCTACCCCACCCCTACAACTAATACAAACAGTTGCATCATTATTGTAAAGCGCAACCTCTATTCCATCAGAGTTCCAAATTTCATGAAGATCCATTGAATACTTACCGCGTTATCATTAAAAATCTAAAAACAAATGGTTGACGTTGCCTGCTAGATTTCCTGAGCGCCTGGTGTTTCTCAAAAACTCGGTTTTTGGTGACAAAATTTTCCATACAAAATGTTAAAATTTTAGTGAAATCCTTATAACTCGGGAACAGCTTTATGGAATTCAACGAAATTTCAGACAATTATGCAATAGGTATTGCCCTATTTGGTAATGGGTTGATACTTCCGATCGAGGCATAGGGGAGGTCATAAAAGAAAATGGCGTCAATCGCTCTTTCTTTTTTTTGTTATGCGAAAACTACTAAACTGTCTTTTAGTTTTATTTGACAAAATGATTTACTAGCAGTTGGCATTTAAAACTGCATACCTAGTATTTGTTTATTTGGTACATTAAAAGTACCATCAATAAAAATACAAAATAAAATGTGTAAATCGCCCTTTTCTACCCCACCCCTCCAACTAATAAAAACAGTTGCATCATTACTGTAAAGCGCGACCTCTAATCCAGCTGAGTTCCAAATTTCATGAAGAGCCATTGAATACTTTCAGCGTTATCATTAAAAATCTAAAAACAAATGGTTGACGTTGCCTGCTAGATTTCCTGAGCGCCTGGTGTTTCTCAAAAACTCGGTTTTTGGTGACAAAATTTTCCATACAAAATGTTAAAATTTTAGTGAAATCCTTATAACTCGGGAACAGCTTTATGCAATTCAACGAAATTTCACACAATTATGCATTAGGTATTTCCCTATTTGGAAATGGGATTATACTTCAGATCGAGGCATAGGGGGGTCATAAAAGAAAATGGCGTCAATCGCTCTTTCTTTTTTTTGTTATGCGAAAACTACTAAACTGTCTTTTAGTTTTGTTTGACAAAATGATTTACTAGCAGTTGCCCTTTAAAACTGCATACCTAGTATTTGTTTATTTGGTACATTAAAAGTACCATCAATAAAAATACAAAATAAAATGTGCAAATCGCCCTTTTCTACCTCACCCCTCCAACTAATAAAAACAGTTGCATCATTACTGTAAAGCGCGACCTCTAATCCAACTGAGTTCCAAATTTCATCCAGATCCATTGACTATTTACCGCGTTATCATTCAAAATGTAAAAACAAATGGTTGACGTTGCCTGCTACATTTTCTGAGCGCCTGGTGTTTCTCAAAAATTCGGTTTTTGGTGACAAAATTTTCCAAACAAAATGTTAAAATTTTAGTAAAATCCTTATAACTCGAGAACTGCTCTATGGAATTCAACGAAATTTCACACAATTATGCATTAGGTATTGCCCTATTTGATCAAGGGATGATACTTGAGATCGGGGTATAAAGGGGGTCATAAAACAAAATGGCGTCAATGGCAATTTCTTTTTTCTGTAACGCGAAAACTACTTAACTGTCTTTTAGTTTTGTTTGACAAAATGATTCACTAGCAGTTGCCCTTTAAAACTGCATACCTAGTATTTGTTTATTCGGTACATTAAAAGTACCATCAATAAAAATACAAAATAAAATGTGTAAATCGCACTTTTCTACCCCACCCCTCCAACTAATAAAAACAGTTGCATCATTACTGTAAAGCGCAACCTCTAATCCAGCTGAGTTCCAAATTTCATGAAGAGCCATTGAATACTTACCGCGTTATCATTAAAAATCTAAAAACAAATGGTTGACGTTGCCTGCTAGATTTCCTGAGCGCCTGGTGTTTCTCAAAAACTCGGTTTTTGGTGACAAAATTTTCCATACAAAATGTTAAAATTTTAGTGAAATCCTTATAACTCGGGAACAGCTTTATGGAATTCAACGAAATTTCACACAATTATGCATTAGGTATTTCCCTATTTGGAAATGGGATTATACTTCAGATCGAGGTATAAGGGGGGTTATAAAACCAATTGGCGCTAATGGCTCTTTCTTTTTTCTGTAATGCGAAAACTACTTAACTGTCTTTTAGTTTTGTTTGAAAAAATGATTCACTAGCAGTTGCCCTTTAGAACTGTATACCTATTATTTCTTCATGCGGTAGATTAAAGATACCATCAATAAAAATATAAAATAAAATGTGTAA